>VXBQ01011151.1:285838-808659 GCA_013400175.1 Phainopepla nitens
GCTGGCTCGGCAGAGTTGGCGCCGAGCTCGCCGCTCGCAGTGGCTCGTGGCGGCCGGTGCTCCCGAGCCCGCTCGGGTGTGTGTTCCTCGGCACGTACCGAGGGCACAGACCGGTGCCAGTGTGCTTACATGAGCACAGAACGGGCATTATCGTCCTGTTAAATGCGAGCCCATGCAAGTCACTGGAATTTAAGAAGGCTCGTGCCTGGTATAAAAGGCAGGCAGTCACAGGGAAGACTCCTTTGAAACCATCAGAGGGGGAAAATGCTTAGGAACGCAGACAATAAAAACAGGTTTAAACCAGCTCCTTTATCTAAAGTTAGTTTCATTCTGTAGCGAAACAGTTCGGTGAAAGAATGTCATTGTGAAATGATAGGTTCCCTTGCATCCCCTTTCAGGAGAGAGAGCCGTATCACAATGGAAACAGGAAGAATTGCTGGCAAATCCAGAGTTGATCTGTTCTAAATACCAGTGTTGAACTGTATCTAGGGGAAAACGCGGGAGGTAATTCAGAATGCAGGTCTATTTATAGCAGGGCTATATAAACTGTTGGGTATATACACAAAGTTGAATTAAATATGCATGATTAGGAAAGGTGTTTCAAAGGAGAAGGTGTAATCATTATATAGCATTACAATGGACGAACAGATGAGCTTGCAAGAGATTCCAGGGTGAAGATGAGAAGAATTTTTAAGACATATTCTTTCTGGTGTTCAAGGCTCCTTTCTATTTTCATCTTTTGCGTATTACGTTACCATTTATATCACTCAAATTCATCAGCTGAGGATTAGCGGTAGATGTTAGTCTGAATATGAAATCAAAATGAGTATGGGATTTTGCTGCAAATACATTTTTCTTACAAGTTTTAGCACTTAAAAAGGCAGACTTGGTTCAGACTTGACTGTCAGCCATATTCGTGTTTGTTTGTTTTTACCTGAATTGTGTTTAAAAAAAAAAAGCTTGCAGACTGTTTCTTCTTGCTAAATTTAGCAACATAGCCGAAATAGAATTTGTTTTGTTTAAAACAAAAGAGCAAACAGAAAAACTTCAAAAAAAAGTGCTGAGATGAGAAGATGGGTTGACTACTGGAAAAATAGTTTTTTATTCCAAATCAATATGATGCACTCTCAACATCTTATACGAGGTAAAAGGATCCCTTATATAATATCAATAGCAGCTCAGCCGTAGCTTACTAAAAGAATCTTTTCCTGGCATCTCAAGGCTTTAATAGGAGTATAAGTAATCAAAATACTACTCAACAATGGAACCAGTCAGGTTAAAGAACAGTGACTTTTAGAAGTGTAATATACTCTCTGGCAGCCGTGAAAAGAGAGATACGACGTTTGCTGTATAATTCAGGGAGTTTGAGAGATGTGTTTCAACCTTTATAGTTTTGGTGCATTATTGCAGTTCATTTTTAAGCACAGGCTTATATGTGTGATTTGTTGGTAATATTCTTGGAAGAAGCTTTTCCATTGCATATTAAATTTCAAAGTGCATCACAAAAAAGCTTGTATTGGAGAAATCATGTCTAGAAAGTTTATGAAGTCTGTTTTGAATCAATTTCTTCTATAGTCTTCCAGGATATAAGGCTCCATATTAGTTACAAATAAGACTTCACATTACTAAGGATAACTTCAGAAAGATTGAGTGTTCTCCTGAAGCTTGCTGTCTTTTTTTATAGTTATTGTGGTACAGAGACTTAACCACTATGCTAAATTCCAGCGTAGTCAAACGAAGACTTAAACCCTCAGAACTTTGAACTGTGGTTGCATAAACTTACCTGCGTTTTCTCGCCAGTGTGTATAAAACTGAGATGAAGGAGTATCCATCAGATTTCCTGTTTATTTTTTATGTATTCTTCATTTTTAGACTGTCACTCTACTTCCGGTTCTTTATTTTTGCCAGAACCTTCCCGAATGTGTCTTCTGGAAATTCTCTTTTTATCTGTTTCTTAGTTAGTAGTCATGAGTAAAGAACTGCTATTTCTAAGTACTGCAAAGAGGTATTCAGCCTTGCAAGAGCAATAATATTTTTCAGCATAACCTGTCTATGCTGAACTGGCAGCATTATTTGTATTAATTATTTTTCATTCTCCAGTTCAGAACTGGATACGTTGTTGTGTTAGTAATCTACGTGGTTGAGAAGTGCTTGGAAATGATTTGAAATGTAGTTCATGAATGAAATTCTATGACTAATGCATAAATCTGTATACTTATTTTAATTTGACCTCAAAATCCTTGCAGTATAGAAGTAAAGTGAGGAGTATGCTGCCTGATTGATGCCATTATTTCAGAGATTTTTTTTCCCTGCAACTCTCAGCCGTGGGCTTAGTAACTGGCACCATTTTCTTTGTCCTTGTTTTCAAACATAGCAGTACATTATACAACATACTTGGACAAAATGTATTCTGTAAGTCAGTGAAAGACTAAGCTAAGAGCCAACCTTTTGGGTTTCCTCTTTGTCTTTACATGAGCAGGGACAGAAGTGCCCTAGTGTAGCTTTCTGCCAGTATTTTTGGGGAGCTGAACTGAGTGTGGTATATTGCTTTTGTGCATTTTTATTCTTTGACTTGGAGTACAACCAATGGCTACTTCTCAAGGGCAATGGCAAAATAGGCTTTTTGACTTACTTTTGTTTCCATATTTTCTGGATTTTTTTTCTTTAATGTTATTTGAATAGTAGAACACAAAGTCTGTGCAGGTTTGGAAACATGCTAGATTAATTTGTGTTAATGCCCTGCACGTGTATAGCATATACTGAGTGTGTCTGTGTATGAGAGTGTTGAATGAGAGATACCAATCGGTACAAGATTGGACAATGCACTTTATGGTTTTTGAAGATGTCTTTCTTGAATGGAAAAAGGCTCAGTGAATAGTTGTACATTATTTGTTGGTGAAAACCAATGGAATAATACCATCATTCAACTGCAGTTATGTTTTAACAGAGCCTGTAACATCTGTGCAAATTAAAAGAAGGCTGTCAAAACTAAATTAGTTAAGAAAAAATGCAGTCCGGGTTTAGTGTTAACAGAAAATACTTCTTAATTTTAGAAAAGAGTGAATCCTGGATTTGAAGTTTTTCTGACTCCAAGGGGTGTTCATGCACAAAGCTGAAAAATAGCAGTAAAAATGAAAGTGAAACCGAAGACACCTATTTTCTTGACATCTCAGCAAAAGATAAATGATAGGATAATGAGGAAGATGTAGTTTATTAAAAACAGGTAATGGACTTTAATAAAAATGTTATTAAACATGATTCTCTTTCTTTCAGAAATTGATACCTAAATTGCTCATTCAACACAGTGGCTTTGAAAAGTGTATTCTGATGGCAGGTTCATCTAACAAAAAAACCCCACAATTTAAACTGGAAATGAACCATTTTCTCATACCCCAGAGAAGAACAACTAAATACACAACAGAGCACAATAGCACAAGTTTAAAGCACATGCAGAGAATGGGGAAGATATTGTTGTAGCTTATTTTAGAGGAGAAACTCATGTGCAGGTTGTGAGTTACAGTTACAGCTGCGATGAGCTGATGCAGTTCAGTGCTTTATATATAAGATGGGATTTTCAAAAATACAGTTTTGTTCAGGAGAGAATGTCAGTAGTTTTAGCAATGTGTGCTGAAGGAAGAGGGCAGAAGTTCTTAGCTGGTCAAATGTTCATGTGGTCTAAGCAGAAATGTAAAAGTGCAGGGTTTGCATTGGAATGAGAATGGGGTCATCCACCCTTTGTACTCATCATCAGGGAAGCAGAACCTTCTTCCAGTGAGACCATAGGAAATCAATGAGTACACTTTGCTAGTGTAGAGATAAATGTGTACTGCAGAAGGGTATTAAATATAAAAGGGCAGCAGTAAAATGATTTACTACATGAAGCAGTGGAACTTTCTTTTGGTCACCTAAAAGGCAATTTTCATTTTTTGATAACATAATTATATTTTTTTAATACTAATAACTGAAAAAGGCTGGCAGATCAGCTATTTTACATGGATTTGAGCTATTCAATGTGAACTAGGAAAGGCTCAATAACAAATGGCAGCTTATTTACAAATACGTACATGTTTTTTTAACATATTATCTGGCACTTATAATTTACATCATAATGGTCTGATCTGCCTTACCAAAAGTTAATGGGTTTTTTAATGTTTTTTCCTGAGGCGGTGTGGATACTTGTGATCCAGTTTGTCTCGCCGTGACCAGAAGGTAGCACTGAGGGATACCAGCACAACGGATGCACATAGGAGAGAACCTGACGTACATTTAGGTGTAGAGGCTTAATGAAATGTGGAAGAGCAGGTGCACAGTCCTAATGTGTCAGTGGCTTTCTAATTTCCTATGATATGTCTGTTTGCTATGTGAGCAAAAGTCCTTGTACATTTAAAACTTACAGGACTGTAAAACTGCTAAAAAGGACAGAACCCAAATAATTCTACAGCGTTTATTGTCTTAGACTCGGTGTTCTCTAAAAGTGGCAGTTAAGATTCTCCTGCATAGCTGTGTGTTACTGTCTCCTCTATGAAGGTAAAATTAAGGTGAAAAGTGATTAATAGCAGAGTGACCCTTGCTCTGGTTATAGCACTTGTGACACTGGTGCTAATTTTGGAAGGAGAAATTGGGTATTTGCAGTTCCACGTGAACTCACTGTGACCCAAAATGATGAGAGGTGTGTCTATGCTAGCGCTTTTTTTGAAGGCAGGAGTGTGCAGTGTTCATCCCAGCACTGCTGGGCTTTGGTTAATGTTGTAGGCTGATCTCATTGCAACAGAGCAGAATTCCTTTTGGATAAAGCTGGACTGTGGGATGTGTTCCAGGTGTACCCCTGGCACATTTGAGCTACAAATTTATATTCAGCTAATGAGATGAGATCAGATCTAGGGGGAAGTTAAATAATCAAACCGTACCCTGAAGTGCGTGGCGCAGAACGTGTAGTGAGGACGTTGGATCCTTGGCACCAGCTGTCTGACTCTTCCAGTTTTGCAGTTTTGCAGAACTTGCTTGTGTACCCGGCCCCTGCAGCCAGCTGAGTTTGTCTAGCAGAGAGTGCATGGAAGCCCACTTTTGGGAAGCTGGTTGGAGACTTGTGGATAGAACAGGTCACCTGACATGCACCCTTATGTTGCAATTGTAAGGCCATTATTCTTTCCCTCAAAAGGGGGTAGTTTGTGCTGGCATGAGGAGGAAGGGTTCGTTTCATCACTTGTAATGTAACACATGAGAGAGTAAGAGGCACTGGTACTTTGGCTTGCAAAAGCTCTCCACATTTTTAACCCATTTTATTATTTGCAAGAGCAATTCAGTTCCTAATGTTAACAATGAGTGATTATGATTCTGTACTTCCGTTTACAGCACAAATTAGCATTTTGTTTTCCATTACAGCTTTTGAATGAGGAATTTAATGTATAATTTGCTGCAAATAGATGTTATCATCTCTTTGGATGTGAACAACCACATAAACTTGAGCAAATGATAAAAATGGAATCAATTATTTCTCAAATGGAAGTAGTTTACAAACCTTCACAAACAAAATGGCAATAGTTGGTGGTTATTGTAACAAATAATTAGTTTTTTTAAAACATTTATTGGATTTATTGAATTTATTTTTAAACATTTATTGAATTCTATTGACAATTTACTAATTGCTTATAGAATATTTAATCATCCCCTCACAAAATGCATGCCAGAAAATATATGGATTTTTAAAACTGTAGATTCCCTCTGTTGTCCTTGTGTGAAGCTTTCCTCGTATTTTTACAGGTATATTTATCTGTACAAATATTCCAGAAGGGTAGCACTGAACCACAAATCATGCTGCTACTGCTGATTAGAGAGCTTCACAATGCTCTGGAATTAGTAGATTAAGATTGAAATTGTGGAGGAGGGAAGAATTAAGAGTAAATGTTGTAGGCTGTATGCAAAGGCTGCTGAAGGTGATGTAAATTTTTCTGCCACTTTTGACCTCATGATCCATGTTCTGGTTATTAGAAGGAAAAAGAAGAGAAGAGACTTTATTATAGTTGCTAGAATGAGTGAATGCTGTCATTCTCTGCTGTAGGGGGAGGTAATATTTTGCACTTTAATGAGTTTCCTAGTTTGAATTTCACAAAGGAAGTTTTCCACTGTCAGTTGCTGTGATCTGTTTCTGTATTATACAGAGTTATTCATGCTTGGAAAAATACCAATCCACAGACAAAATCAGTGTGAGAAACAGTTGAGAATCACACTCAATCTCTTCCCATTGCAGAGACTTTCATCATATCAATAAAGGACATAATCCAAGTGTCATTTTCAACCCCTTCCTTTCAAAGAGGCTGTTTCTAAATTCTGATGATTTTCTACATACTGGCTTGCAAATCTGTTTATTTCTGATCCCCTAAAGCTCTGACCTTAAAGTCACCACCTACATCATTTCCTGTCACTGTGAATTAATCAGCCTTTTTCTCACAGTCATCCCCAGTAACCCCAATGTATCCATCCATTTTGTATCCAGTATAAGCCCTGATTGTACGTAATGTCTTGGTTGCCCCTACCTACTCTCTTACCCTTGCTTAAAAATACAAATTCAAGTCCGTACTTTAGACTTGACACCTCTTGTCGTTTTAAAGCCTTTGCATAATGTAGTTTTCCCCTGTTTACCTTTAATACCATCTCTTTCTATTTATTACTGATGTTGGAATTGATGCTTGCTGAGTGGGTTCCCTGAACAAGCACTTCTTGCTATCTCATGCTTTCCCCCTTGACTCATTGAAGTCATCAGCCCATTGAGGAGGATCGTGTAGGCTTTCATCTACCTGGTGTTGTGAAAGCCTTTGTTGTCTAATTATTAAAAGGAGGTAACCTTATTTTGCACTTGGAAAACTGTGGAACAAACTGACCAAAACCCTGTTCATCACTTTGCTGCTTTTCACTTTATTCATCTGTTGCTTGTTTCTTTAGGCTGGTGTCTGCTGCCATACTTGGTCTGGAGTCTGTAGATCAGATGAACAGTAGCTTTTTATTCTTCTAATAGTTAAAAAAAGGCTAATGATGTATTTTCTCATTTGCTTCACTCTACCAAACATTGAAGTAATTAAGGAGGAAAGAAAGAGACAGAATAGGAATAGTATAGCTTGCCATTCAAGATCCTGTATTCAGCCTTTTAGCCTTCTTTTGTTATCACGGAGCTGATTGTTTAAGATGGAGCTTTTTCCTAATTTTACTTTTGGGGCAGCTGTTGGTTGCAAAAACTCACTTGCCTTCTCATTTTGACTTTAAGTCTGTTTGTTTGTGTGGCCTTTTTTTTTGTCTTTCAGTGCAAGTTGACTTGGTCTAGAGCAGGTCAGTGTTATGATACTACGTGTTTGCTGTGAACTTTTTGGAATGTGTGTCTGGTGTAATGATTCCTGAAGGGCTGATGGAACTTTATTTTAGGAATGTGTGCAGGGCTTCATAGAACATATACACAGTTGTCACAGGCTCCCTGGACTGAGCAATTCACTATGTCAGAGATTTATTTGGATTGTAAAACTCACAAACTCACTCCAACAAGATAATTTACATTTTTTCTTTTTCTGTTTTTTTAATCATATTTTTTGAGTCAAACAGCACATTGTGACTTGACGTGTCTGCTAAACTTTGACATGTCATTCATGATACTCCTTACTATATCTGCCTGCTACCTCTCTGTCTCATAGTTTGCTTAGGCCTTGATCCAGCAGACCACTTAATTGCTCAGGAGTAAACACTTGGAAGTCAAGGGAACTGCTTACAGGTTTAAAATGAATGTGTGGTGTATTGGATTGGGGCCTCAAACAGCTGTATTTTGAGGGCAGAGGACTTTGTTTCCATCTTGTTTGTCAAGAACTTGCCATGCTTTGAATACATTTCAAGTACTGATAATAATTATGGTGGTAGGAGCAAGAAAGCAGTGAGGAGATCAAGGAGACCTGGTCATGGTAGAGGAAACCTGCCAAGTCTTCCGTGGCAGTTCAGTCTCTGTGTTTTTAAGATGGTTTTACAAATAAAAGATGATTATTCTTCTTCCAGCCAAAAAGCTGTGTGATTAAATGAACAGGTGGTGCTCTGAAATGCAAAATTATGACAGAAAGTTTTCCATGAAATATACTTGAGAGTGGGAATCTCTAAGTTTAAAGAAAAGAAAAAGAAAAGATGGCTGTAAACATATAATGGTAAAAAAAAAAAAAAAGATTTTAAATAGGACATGCGCAGAAATATTTAAGCCCTGTGAAACAATGAGAAGATGAACTACTGACCAGATAAATTAGCAAAACAAAAGTAAGGTTGCACTCCCAGTCTTTTTTTATTTTCATCCAAAAGACTGTTAATTGCTGGAGGATTAAAATAATTCATATTCAAGGATAGAAAGTGATAACAATATGCAGAGCTTGGATGCTCCAGCTATACAAGAGGCAGTGAAAGGAATACTTTTCTCTCTGTGTGATGTCAAAGCCAAAAGAGGGGGGAAAAAAGGAGGGGGGTTGTGGCTCTTTGATGTCACTTACAGAATAAGAATAATGCTATAAAAGAAATAGCATAATCTTTTTCTATTTATCTAAGTCCTTTTTTTTCTTAAGAGTTAGGGCAGCATTGTTAATTGATTTTTCTGACGATCATAATAACAGCTGTATTAAAAATAATTTACAAAGAATTTTTTTTCCAGAAGCTGAGCCCTGCAGAATCTATTGTAGAAAAGTGGGTAGAGAGTGGATTATTGTACATCACTGTTCACACATAATTATAATCTGCTTGATTGGTAAAATGGATGTTGTGCTTTTCCATTGTCCATTTTCAACCAGTAGTGTCTTTCCAGTCAGATTTGCTGGTTAATAGTAATAGCATCAGGATGTCTCATGCCCTTTCAGTATAAATAAAGGTTGTCCTAACAGCTGCTTAGATTGTGCTGCCATAGTAGCCATCTTTGCTAGAGTGTCAGTTTTTGGCTAGAATATTTTAACATGCTGGGACTTTTTTCTGGTTACCAGTGGTTGAATCATGTCCAGCTGTGAAAACAGATGTGTGGCTTTTTTGGGAAGTAAAGTTAATTAGGGGTGGTTTATTAATTGGTTCTTTTTCTCTTAATTAATACTTTATTTTTCTATTTATTTACTGTGAGGTTAGAGGATACCTTTAGAAAATAAATTGGGTTTTTTTTATGAACATGAACTCGGACAGATCCAAACAAACAGCGTTATAGAGAAAATTTTGGGCATTTCCATGATAAAAAGAACCTTTCAGCTGCATGTTAGCTTTTAAAACAGTGTTAACAATGAAAAAAAGAAATTTACCATGATAATTAATAAAGTTCAGACAAAAATGGAGAATAAAAATGACTAGTTTATCTTGGTGCATATTGTGTATTAATATTGCTATCTTGCCATTTTGTAAGGCTGCTCACAGTGTTTTCAAGTCTGTGTGGGCCAATATTTAACACACATCTCATTAAATTTTTGTTTTCTTCAGCTTTGACTTTCATCTCTGAAAGGAATTCTTTAGGTGAAAACTGGAAAATATTTGTGACGTTTCAGATACTATTTTGCCTTTTGTGTTTAGTATAGTTATTTGTACCTTTAACACTGATGTCTGTCTATTTTTAATGCTGCTGGTAGACAACCCACTTTTGTGGAAAAGAGAGCTTTTCATGTGAAGAAACTTTTAGTCCTTTCTTATTCTTCTTGTCCTTGATTTTTAAATAAAGTAAATGGCAAAGATGGAAAAACCCAAACAGCATCAATTGTTGTTAAAATTAATTTAAAAAAATAAATTCTATAAATTACAAAAATTAAGCAAGCAAACTTGTTTAATTTATGTTATTCTTGTTGCAAATGAGTGTCATAAGAAATGGAAATCTGTTCATTAGAGCTTCCTGAAGCAAGGATATTGTCCCTGTGCACATGCTGGGGCTGCACAATGGACGGAGCAATGACACCCCAAGTGTACGGAAATGTCTGTGGAGTTACCACTAAACCTTCATGTCTGAATGGACTGTAAACTCATTAAGCAGCATTCAACTTTCCTGAGACTATTGCAACTGTAAAATAGCAATGCAGGCAGGAAAAAAAAAGATTGTTATGCATATATTTTGCTTTTTTCTTAATGGGAAAAAAAAGAATATCTGGAAGGATAATGGAGAGACCATTACAAAATAATTACAGTTGTGGAGATCACGAACATACGTGTCTGTGAAACAACTGAGCGAGCTTCTCCCATGACTGGATTGAACTGTAGCACTTACTTGGTGCTTTGGATGTAATCTCTCTTAGAGAGTCTCAGTGAAAGGCTTTGCCTGTTTGGAAGAGTGTTTTGCCAATCTAGGATCTGCAGAGGATGAGGAGATAATGTATTTCTAGAGGTTTTAGGTGTTTTCTCTAAGGGACGTTGCCCATTGCTTGAGCAGAGTGAGCATCTGTTGGACTAGTAGTTGCCCAGGATTATGAAAGAATGTGGCAGTGCTACCTGCGCTGCAGGTTTCTAAGGCCTGACATGTTAGGTTCCTATTTTTGGATATAATTTTGCTATATTTTAAGTGTATAAACTGGGTTTTGCCACAGTTGTATGTGTCAAGCAAGGATTGTTATTTGGTTGGCTTTGTGTCTTTGTGTTGGGTTCTTTTTTAATGCAAATATCAAGAAATGTCATTTTACTGTGTTCAGAAATGTTACTAGATTAAAGAAAAAACGCACAATTTCATACTGCAATATAGAATTAAATCTTGTTACCAGGAAGGGCAGCATAAAGTATAGAACTGTTTTTTTAATAGATTTGTTAGTTTTATTTTTTCTTAGTGAAGATTATAAAGTATAAGACAAAAAGCAAACAAGAGAATAAAAGGACTGGCATATTGAGAATATTTTATAAAATATTAATTCTTTTGTAGTTTAGAAGATGTAAAGCAAAGTGGCAGCAAAAGTCAGAGCTGTATTTGATTAGAAATCAAAAGGTTATTAATAGTGCTGATTACTTCAGCTTAGTTATATCTGCTCTAGTATTACTCCTGTTTGTTTGCAACACTAATCAACCTCACTGTAAGCCCTTATCTTTGACCAGCCAGAAGAAATCATAAAAGGAAATAATTGTTTAGTGAGAAAGACTTTGATAACAGCATGACTCTTGTGTGGGAGACACTGAGATAACACTGTCTGAGTGAAACGATATAACCAAGGTAGCGAAGGTGATAAATTCTTTAGCTGTCTTGTCCTCAGCAGTAAAATATACAGCAAATTAAAGATGTCTTTTTAAGAATTGTTTTAAGAACTGATCATATTTTTAATTTGCATGTTTCACATTTGCATGTGTAGAGGAAATGGAGGAGATGTGGTTTTGGGAATAATATGATTTCATAAAGCCACAGATGTAGCTAGAGTTTGACCAAGTGATTCATGACTTACTATTCAGTTAGCTCTCTGTTGAATTGAAAACTGTGCTTAATGTTTGAATTTGATTTGACCAAAATATTTTACAAAATATAAGTATTTATCTGAAGGAAGGCATCAAGCATTCAGTAAAGCTTTTGCTACTTACTGCATTGGCTAATTATTCTCATTGTTTGCTGTCTTTAGAAAAGTCCTGATTTTCATTAGAGTTGTTCAGAATTAATTTTCTAGGCAAAAGTTCCCTTTATGGCTTGACCTGGTAGGTTGGGAAGCCATTCAGTATGTTTTTGTTTCTGCCTACAAAAAAGTACTTTTACTCAAGACAATAGTGTGTCTTCTTTTTTTTTTTTTTAAGCTAATCAAAGTGACCTCTTTAAGATTCTTACCAGAGGACATTTTTTGCAGACTTCAAGTACATTTGCATAACTTCTCTGTTTTCCTTCCAATTTTTTGATTTCCCATCAGAAAAATCAGATGCCATAAGCATAAGGTGGTATTTCAGTGTTGGTCTCTACAACGCTGTCAGTACTACAGAGTAGAATTCATTTACCTGCTTCTCTTCGTCATGTTCAAGGTTCAAATTCATTTTTTGCTGCAGTATCACAATGAGAGTTCACATTGAGTAACTTGTATAGTTCAATACTTGCTGAGTTAACTGAGTCATGACTATCCAGGATATAGTCTACCACCTTGTACATGTGTAACATTTTCTGTTCATTGATCTGCACCTTTGTACTTTATTTTATCCAAACAGGCTCAAGAGCAAGCAAGCAAGCAAGCAAGAAAGAGTCAAATCCATGTATTTTAGCATCAGTGATTGCCTGTAGTGGTTTCAGCGTAGTGTAATCTGCAGTCAGGTGTGCTAAGGAAGTTACCATGCCAGTTGTTCACCTTTGCTGCCCCATTGTGTTAGTGTGACTTTGGGACAGAAGGCCCTCCATCCAAATAGTCAAGCTTAACTGCTCACTCATTTACTTCCTGACTTGATTCTTTCAAAATTACATGATCTAATAGAACATTGAAAAAATTTTGGTGTTATGAGTCTTTACAACAGCAAACAAACCTGCCTTTATTTTGAAAGAGCTTGGGTTGAGTAGTGATGTGCTGTCTGCTGCAGGATCATCAAGAAGTGATGATGAGCAGCTAAAGGTCTGTAGGGGTGGTAGCCTGGGTCAGCTGCAGCCTCTAGAGGCTCACTGAATTCAGCCTGTTTGCTGTAAAAGCACTAAACTGGGAGAGGTACTAACTAAATAAGAATGAAGAACTTTTTCTGGGAAAGATTTGGGATGAAAACATTGCAAGCTTCTTTCAGTTTTCTGTAGGTGTGTGTTGTGGTTGTGATTTTTATTTTTTTCCCTGCCCATTTGCAAGGAAATAATGATTTTGAGTGATCAGGTTTTTGAAATTCAGCTTCAGAGATCTTAAATAGGGCTGACTTTCAGCAGCCAGTTGTTTAGTATGTACTGAATTTTTGAGCTTTTTGAGCAACCAAATCTTAAACAAAAAGAATCTATGTCTCTTGACATGCATGCCTCTGATAGTTAATGTGTGAAGACAGCTTGCAAACACATTTCAGGGAAAGCTGTATGGAAAACTTGCTAGGCTGGATTATGCAGAGAATTGCCACTAGTCACAGAAATTGATTACTGTAACTGATGTCTCTTTTTAATAATGTATGCTTATGATGTTTGTAAATTACAGGCAGGACTTTGAAGACCTGCTGTATAAGGTTTTGAAAACAGACATGGTCAGTTTCTTATGTAATTCCACAGTGCAGGGCTCTGTTTCCCAACCTGATTTGATGACAATCTGCTTGCAGATTTTTATAAGCTGAAACTGAACACTGGAACAGGCCTGTCCTGATATCTGTGTTAAACTTACATGAGATAAAACATGAGCCTGAAATAATTCCCTGTAAACTGTCAGTGACCATGAAGAGTTTTGATTTGGCATTGATGACTGTATTTAGAGCTGAGCCCAGAGGACTTAGGGTAACATTTGTCAAAGGCTTGTTTTCTGAAGGTTCATGGATGTGAGAAGTAAGGTGCCTTTCAGACTTCAGTAAAGTTCTCCTAACATATGTAGTGCTATGTAGGAATATTTGAGATAGTTTAAAATTAACTAGCTCAAATGACAAAGGCAACAGAGGTAGGTTGCACTTCAGTCTTCTAGTGGATTGGTTACTACAGGTTGGCAAGTGTGTCAGTGTTCCCTCATCCTGTCTTCTGTCGAGATCACAGCATCATTAGGGTTGGAAGGGACCTCTGGAGATCATCTAGTGCAGCCCCGCTGCCAAGGCAGGATCACCTAGAACAGATGACACAGGAACTCATCCAAGTGGGTTTTGAATGGCTCCAGAGAAGGAGACTCTGTAACTTCTCTGTGCAGCCTTTTCCAGTGCTCTGCCACCCTCAATGCAGTGTTTTTCCTCCTCATATTGAGGTGAACTTGTGTTTTAGTTTATGGCCATTGCTCCTTGTCCTGCTGCTGAACACTATCCTCTTGGCACCCACCTCGGAGATACTTGTATGTTTTGATGAGGTCCTCTCAGTCTTTTCCAGACAAAACAGGCCCAGCTCCTGCAGTCTCTTCTCAGAAGAGAGATGGTGCAGACCCCTCATCATCTTTGTGGCCTCCACTGGACCCTCTCCAGCAGCTCCTTGCCTTGTATGGAGAAGCCCAAAACTGGGGACAACACTCCAGATAGGGCCTCGGTAGAGCCCAGTGGAGGGGTAGGATCACGTCCCTCAGACTGCTGGTCACACTCTTGCCGATGCGCCCCAGGATCCTCCTGACCACAAGGACACTGCTGGCTCATACCTTACATTATCTGAAGGAAAAAGGGCTGTTGACAGGTTTAGGGTTTTCAAAAAAAATTTTAAATTGTTAATCTAGGTTAAAGCCAAAATAAGTGTGCACATTGAAGTGCCTCCCTTATGTTAATTTAGATGTATTTGTCCATGTAGTAACCCTAAATACTCTACTGTGAAGCATTAGAAATTCCATCTACAATATTTTCTAATATAACTTTTGTATGTGTGCCTTAATGAAGTTCTTAATGTAAGAGAGATTACTACATTTGTATTGTGAAGCACACAAGTTTCAAATGAGCAAAAAATACGTAATTCTCTGAAACAAAAGAGATACACATCATAAAAATAATTAACTCAGAGTTAACTTAGAGAGTGGCAAAACATGTTTTAAAGAGTCGTGTATAGTCACTGCTCTGGTAGAGGAGAGTGTAAAAATTTTCATTTTTATAACTTAAACTCAAGTGATAGGGTTATTAACCATTGGAACATCCTTCCAGAGGAAGTGCTTGAGTCACTATCCCTAGAAATATTTAAAAGATCTGTGGGTGTGGTGCTTAGGGACATGATTTATTGGTGGACTTGGCAGTGCTGGGTTAGTAGACTTGTTGATCTTAGTGGACTTTCCCAGTCTAAATGATTCCATGATTCTATGAAAGTTTTAAGCATTGTCCTGCTGTTTCTGTATTTCTTGTTCTCCCCAGCAACTTCCTTTTCAGGAATAGCACAATATGTGGCATTTAGTATGTGTTTAATTTCTCTTTTGTTTTTAAACAGGTCTTCTTCAACTGGTGGCAAATTTATGAATTATGTGAGGAGAATTCTAGAAATACAAGCAAATCAGATAAGACAATGTAATGATGCTTTAGACTTGTATATAAGTTTTCTGTCATCTGGAAACTCAAGGGCTCTTGCTTTTGGTTGCCAAATGTTAGGCTGATTGCTTTCAAGGTGAAGCTGTACTATGCTGCTTTGAACTGATACTGCATGATTAGGGTAATAAGTAAGTGCCACTTAATTGGAACAGGCCTGATCAGAAGACATTCCAGGTAACTGATTTAAACCAAACAATACTTAATTGCAGTGAATGTTGCTTAATGGGTATGATAATTATGTGCATTGGGGATACCTTCAAATGATTCATTGGTGGTTGGGTCTTTTGTGTCTGCCTCACTGTTGGCTCTTTTTCCTGTTGCTCAGAACAGCTTTCAGTGTCTTCATAAATAGCCATGATTCATTCAGAAAGCAGATAAAACCATGGTTGGCTTTTAATAAATCAGCTTGCTTAAAATCATGATGTCTCTAATGATTTTTGAGGACTTTCTAATATTGTTTTCAGGATTTTGAACTGCTGTGTTTGCTTTTTCACTTTTCCATGTGATCAGGAAAGTTAGAAATTGAAATAAGAAATGACAAGTCACATAATTTCTTGGCTTCTGGATCAAGGCAGGCTCTAAAATAATGAGACTTACTAAATCATAGCAGTTGATATGTTCTCTGCCCTTGGCAAATAATTAACTTTCTTTAGTTCTGTCATACTTTCTTCCCAAGATTGTTTTCTTCTGCATGAACCTACCTAATGTGTTGCAAAATATGCTTTACAACTGGGGAACCCTCCCCCTTTGTAGCTGGACAAAGATAAACCTGGTCCTTTTCCCCACTTACTCTCACATTTGGGCTTGCAAATGCATATTTCCACCTTCATAATTTAGCCTTGCTCTGTCTACCTTCTCTGCTGGTTTATTATATCATCAGCATGGGATGCTGATTTTTTCAGCTTCAGCTGCTTTATGTCTGTCCGCTTTTTCCATACTCATTTTTGTAGTTCTACACTGATTTTTTTTTTTGGGCGGACTTGGGTTTATATATATATTGAATATTGAATATTGTGGAGATATGCAGTGTCTTCTGATTTAATCTGGCAGACAAGAATTTGCTTCTGATGCTAACATTAAAATTCTTTTTTAGTTCCAAAAATCTCATGCTTCCATATTTTTCAGTGTTCTGTTTGTTGAATGAACATGTTGGATTAACAGAAGTAAAAGTGTTTCAATTTAAAAGACTTCAAATATTTCCTTTATTCTTTCCATTCCAAAGAATAATTCCATTTATTCTTTCTAGGTTAATGAGTGCTTTTATGTTCTTCCCCCCCTGTACTGCCTGCATTACTACATCCAGTCTACATGTGGGTAGATTTTGACAATGGTTCCTGCAAGAAGTGATTTCCAGTGACAGGAACATGTTGAAGACATTTTCGTTATTTAAAAAGCGGACAGGTTTATTTGTCAGCAAATTTGGTGCACATATGAAAGTGGGACAGTGTTTTTATTGTGAACTTAAAGAACACTGTATTACAGAAACACAGAACATTCTGAGCTGGAAGGAGCCCACAAGGATCATCAAGTCCAGCTGTTCAGAGAGTGGCCCACACAGGGATCAAAGCTGTGACCTTGGCACTATTAGCCCAGTGCTCTTACTGAGCTAATTCCAGGGCCTTAGTAACCCTTTTCAAAACTGAAAGGATCCTTCAGGTTTGCAGGATTACATTTCCTCCTGTCCTTTTGTTTCTCATTATCTCTTCCGTTTTGGAATACTTAAGGAGGAAATTTAGGATGGCACATAGAAAAAGGTGGCACAGGAAATTTTGTTGGCAAAACCAGAACTACACGTTGCCAGAGAGGCAAAGTTGTCTCTGTTGACTTCAGCCACAAGCAGTCAACACATGGCGTTGTAGCTGTTTATTTAAAGTGCTTGAGAATATTTAATTTCATTTACTTTGTGTGAAAAAAATATTAGAAATATGAAACATTAGAGATGTTGAGAAGCTCTCAGGTATTGTCTAAGCTACCTTTAAAGTGTCTAAAGGTTGGTGCCATTTACCTGTAGAAATCAGAAATTAAACCAAAATTACTTCAAACACACTTTGCATGATCACTTAGCTCAGAGAATTTGATGTCTTTAAAGCATATTAGTGAGACCTAGACCCCTTGTTTTGCTAGGCATTGTACTTACTAATATAATCTCTTTTAAGTCAAGGACTCGTGTTAAAAAAACCCAAACAAATTAAAAAATAAGAAAATCATGAATGTAATTTAAATCATAAATCAAATATTGCCCATATAATAGCTTATTATTCTAGTTCTCTGATATATAAAGGAACACACATTTTTATCACAGCATGACTTTCACTTCAGTGCAACATAAATGCAATTCTTTCATCAGTAATTTCCATATATATACACAAATCTTGAAGTAAAAGCAGTCATAAAACACACCTGAATTAAATGTGTTGAGCAGTCTACAGAATATATATACTTCCTTTTTCTGAGTAACTGGTTTTATATTTTTTCCTTTTTGCTGTATTAAATATGATTAAGGATGGCAGCAATTTTAAATATTTTGAGTAAAATTAGGAAGTTACAATGTTTCTCATTCAGTAACAGATTTTAAATTAAAGGTCACAATTTTTAGCGAGTTAAAAAATAAAATAGTTTGTTTTAAGCTAGCAGAACTATAAAATAGTTGTAATGAGTTTAAAATCTGGTGATCAGGCGTGTGTACAGCTGTAGGTGTAGGTGGAGTTGGCTGACTTCTGCTGAGGACCTACCCCTCTGCCTGTATGAGAATTAGACTTCCTTCACTTGTTGGTGCGTAGTGGAGGTGTTTCAGTGAAATGCTGCAATTCTTAAAAATATTTT
Source organism: Phainopepla nitens (assembly GCA_013400175.1). Lineage (NCBI taxonomy): Eukaryota > Metazoa > Chordata > Aves > Passeriformes > Bombycillidae > Phainopepla > Phainopepla nitens. Next base: position 303,719 of record VXBQ01011151.1, read on the forward strand.
CAGATTCTATATCAAAATCTGTCCCTTACTGGCTGGAATATCTGTTGAGACTGGCAGTTACCTGGTTCATCCAGGTGGTTTTGTCTTCTTGTGTAAGGACACAGGAGAAATGATGTGAGGGTGCTCGGGGTTGCACCAATCTGTTACAAGATGTGGTCAAAATAACAAATGCTTTTTTTTGGCCTGGCTTTCACTTTTTAAAGGGTGCTTTAAGACACTCACCCAGTAGGGAGATGATTCCACCTTTCTTATCTTCATCCGACACCTGGATATTTGATTTCTGAAGTGTTGCTGTGAGGGAATGCCAGCAGGCATGACTACAGGTCACTGAGGCTGGGGCAGAGCGTGCAGTCTTCATCACCATGCTCCATCTCTTGTCTTACGAGGCAGACAGGAGCGCAGTGTTTCTCACTTGTGCCGTTGCTAACGTGGTTGTTCTGGGATTTGAAGGCTTTTATTTTTTTATATCCTTCATAATGTTTCTCTTCTTATTCTCTCTTGTTGTGTCACAGTTCAGGCAGGAAGAGTGGCTGCCCAGAGGACCCTGCAGTGTGACTGGTACGTGCGTGATGTGTGTCGTACATGGCAGAGCTGTGCACACTGAGGTGGAGAGTGTGGGCTGCTCAGTTGAGACCCTTTGTTCAGAGGAGAGCTGGTTGCATATGTTCATGGGGGTCATGGGGGAAGAGTGGACAACAGGAGCTCTGTCTTGGTTTCAGCTTGTTTACAGTGGGAATTGTAGCTGGATAAAGCCTTTTGAAAGCTGTGTTACGTGAGAGAAGGTAAGTGCTCTCATGAAACACTAAAAAGGATGTAAGAAAAGACATGAAGGGCCGTGTGGAAAAAATGGACGAATGGGCCATCTGTAATATCAGAGACACTACTACTAGATTCTGGTAGTGTTCCTAAAATCATAAATTGATAATGCTGTTAGTGTTAGATGCCAGAACTGCCGCTGGTGTCCAACAGCAGGAGTGATTTTCCCACTGGGAGAGAGAGTTCTGCCGTCCCTGTGGAGAGAAGTGTAATAAAAATATGGAAACCAGTGAATTATGTTGTTGTTTGGAAAATACTGGCATATATCTTTCTTACACCATGTCTGCACTGTTGCATTTCAAACATGTTCAGATATGTAACCTTGGGCAAATTAGGTGAGTGTATTGGACTGTTTTGTGTTAGGCACTATGACGGTATGTAGAAGGGCATAAAAAGGAACGGAAAGGACACAGACAAAGTATTTGAGCGGTTGATAGATAAAGGATAAGTGAGAGTGATGTCACCCCTCAAGTAGGAGAATGCAAAAAGTGTCTTCTCCCTCATGGACGAGCACAGCTCTGCTTAGTGGTATTGTTTTCTTAAGTAGCAGACCCAGGCATCTGTAGGTACCCTCTTAAAACGGGACAAATGCCAAATGAGAGATAGTACCTGCCTGATAGAGCTCAGCCTGCAAATATCCTAGAAGATATGCTAGGTGAGTGCAGGCTGGTAGGGAGGTGCAAGGAGACATTGAAATAGTCCTTTCTAATCTCTGTACTCTATTGGTCCTGCTGTGAAAACAGGGCAGAGACCTGTGTTCCTGAGGACCTGGTGCTGCTTGTAGCAGTTGTTTTCTCTTTGGTGTAAGTGGAGTCGCTTGGGGAATGTGTCAGAGCTGCTCAATCTTCTTTTAGAAAGAGCTTTGACACAGCCCTGAAACTTAAGTCAGTGCCTGCTTGTACCAGTGGTATGGCTAAGACTTGTGTCAATGTAATAGATGCCTCAGTAAGGCAAGCAAAGTTGCAGAGATGTCATAGGACAGCATGTGAAATAACAGCTCTCTATACTCTCAGAAAAGTGTTAAAGGAACTAATGATAGTTTGTTTGTGGTTATATATACTTTATAGCAATGAATCAGAGCATTTCATAAACACTGTGTAGCATAGTGCATTCCATTGCAACTTGAACTTCTACGTTGTTCTAAAACAATGTGTCTAACTTTAAAGAAGGTGTCTTACATATATCAACAGTTGTGTACTGAAAAAATGCTGTCTGACTCCTGGGAAAGCAGTCTCAATTAAAATAAATCAGGCAGGAGAAGATCACCTTGGGTCATAAACTAAGTGCAAATCCTAAAACTGTTCAGACTTTTCCAGAAGTTTTTTATACGAACAAGTGACAAGGTAAAGTAGTGAATCTATTTGATGCTGTTTCAGACTTCTGTAAACAAATAAACTGCAATGGCAGCCTGATAGTATACAAAAAATCCCATCAGCATGTATGTTCTTTTTGATTTTTCCCCCGATTAGATAAAAAAAATCACAACTTTGTTCATGTTTGTAGAAGGTGAACTCTCTGCATTATGACCCTGATGATGAACTCTTACACAAAGAACCAAATTAATTTTGGGATATTCTCATACTAGAAAGGACGAAAAGGTTGTGTGCTTGCTAGGAGATAATCTGGTGACATTTGGGTAACTTTGTTTGCTACTCGGGTCAGTGCAAGCAGCGAAGCAGTTGGTTCCATGTACAAATAGGTAGATCCTATGTGGCTAAATGACAGTGATAGAGCGTTGCAGATTGGACCTCATTTTTCATTTCCTGCTTTTAGAATAGTTCCATTCAAATCCCTTTTTTTTTTTAGGATTTGATACATTGCAACCCATGTATTTGGGAGTTAAAGAATGAATATCTGAGAAAATTAGGTATGAGCAAATCAAGTATGGAGGATTTGGAAAGTGTAAAATGTTTTTTAGATTCACAGAATTTACCGACTTTTTGAAAATATTGTTTTACTCCCAAGAAGAAGCACTGTATTATGTCCAAGAAACATCAGTTGTGGCAGGGAATGGGGAGAGTCAAGGGAAGAAGAATAGTTTTATCGGAATAAAAGGTCTGTGCAGATGCTGAAGAAAACGAAAGATGATGTTGCATGGCAGAATTAATCTGTTTCAGCAAGTATATATGCTGTAGATGGAGTAGCAGCTGAATTGCTGTAGAAATTAATTTGCTCCACACAGAATAAGTTGAATAATTTACTAGAATAAACATGCAGGGCCATGATAGGAAGCCATCTATTCGGTGTGTCTGCAAAGAGACAAAAAATGAAAGTAGTCTTATAACTTGCTTTTTGCAAGCAGAGAGGGAAGGCATAGAAAGATTTCTTAGGCAGTGTGTGTGACAGGATGGAGAGTAACCACTCTGCACACTGCCATCTCAAACAAATATGGGTACCTAGGAAAATGGACTCACCAGCTCCAGCAAATGACAATGTAAAGGAAGAGTGTTTAGTGTTGCTGCTCGTATCAGTGGGTGTTTCTTTTGCCTGGAGGAAGGAAGAACTGGAGTCTTAACAAATCTGTGCCTGGAGCAGTGCATCTGTGTACTGTTCCTTACACAGGACCCATGACAGTTGTGTCTGGGTTCTGCGTGATGACCACAGAGCTTGCATGGTTACTGCCTATAATAATACAGTGGTGGAATATGGTGCTAAATTGGTTAGAATAATTTACAAATGAAAAAATGTACACTAATTTTGTTTTCCTTCTCAGCGAAGTAATGAATGTTCCAGGTCTCCAGCAGAAGCCTGACAGAGGGGGAATGAACTCCTTATGGAGGTTTATGGATGTGATCTATGAAGTGAGGCCTTTACCTGCCATCCTGACTGGAGCAGCATGCTGGTGCATTCCCAGTCAGTGAGAATGGGACATCAGCATGCTGGGGAGCAGCAGGAGCAGCATTACAGAGGAGAGAAAGCTAATGGTTTTCATGTGGTCTGTATCAGAAGATGCTTGTGTCTTATGCAAAGTATTGAATGGTTAATTTCCATTGGGACCAATTGAATCAGTACATTGTTAAGGAGATACAACCCTCCCTTGTTTTGTTATAGCCTGATGTCACATCAGTAAGCACACATGCAGCTGTCCCCAGTTTTCTCTAAAACATTACACAAGTGTTATATTTGGTTTGGCTGTGCATGTAAAACATTCCGTGAAGTCAAAAGTTGTTGTGGTGTTGGAGAGCTCTTCTGGCAGCTGGATTTGGTGAAGTGTACGTACCTGAGGTGGAATTCATCTTGGGCAATGTTAACCAGGAGTCTATACACCGTTGTTTGGGCTCCCTTAGTAGCCTCAGAAGAAAGAAATGTGTTCCTAGGGTGACTGACCCTCAGCCAGTGGTTGAATTTTAATGCACTTGTTAAAATGCATTACTTATAGATGGGTGAAGGTGACCTAAAATATGCCTTTACTGGTGTCATAGCAAATGGTTTCATCACAGTGAGTAGTTGAACTGGGCACTGCTGTTAGCAGGTTTGCCTTCAGATGCATTATAATGGGCATTTTAGAGGTAAGAGCTGATGTTACCACTCTTGACTCCATGCTAATAGTGTTGGCAGAAATACTCTCTGAAGCTACATAAAGGTCTATTTTCTGACCTGGTAAGATTTCCCACCATACCAAGTAATTTGGAATTTGGGCTTGTATAGGGACAGGTGATGTAGTTTGTTTTAAGTTGGTAAAAGGGATGTTTGGAGTATCCAGGTCTTCAAATTCTTGGTTTCAGTAATATAGATGTGTACCATTTTTCTTCTACATGCTTTGCTGTTGAAAGAGGAGCAGCCAGATTTCTTCTGCTGCTGATGCCTATAAAATTCTGACTCACAGAACTGCTTCTCTAACCACTGCTGGGAAATGAGTTCAGTGGGGTGGTTGATGGAGCAGCTGCTCCCTGTGCCTTGCCCAGCTGAGAAGATTATTCTGCTGTCAGTTGATTTGCCTTGCCTGCCTACCCGAAGTTCTTCCACTTCGGGTGATCATCTTCTGGTGAATTTGCAAAGCCTTATACCTTGGATCCATTAGTGAAGCAGACTTTCTTGTGCACACTTAATTTGTTGTGCCCTCATGAGAACAGTTTCATGCTATCCACGGCTTATGATTAGTCTGGCTTTTGAAGGCTGATTCAGCAGGCATATCTCCTATAGTAGTCTCAAGTGCAGCAGCTATTATGCATATCTGCTGTATCAAATTCCATGGAGCTTGTGGGTGGTTTGGAAATACTGTAAGCTAAGCAGTTTTTGAGCACAGCTTGTTTCTGTAGATGAAGGCACAATAGCTTCTACAAAGTGCAGCTTTTTATTTTTTTTTTGTCATTTACACTAATCAGGAGTTTAGAAGTAAGGAGTTTTGGTGAGAATCACTCTTTCATTATGATCTTGGTGATGCAGTAGAGCCCAATTTGCAGTGTTCAGGAATTGCTGGAAAACAAGTAAGTAGAAGATTGCAAAGGTTGGAAGATAGTTCCCTGACAGAGATGTACAGCAAGTTTTAATTTTACATGTACATAGATCTGTATGTGAGTAGTGATTCCACTGTATAGCATTAAGAGCTTAAGATTTGTCTCAGGGTACATTGAACTTAGAAGAAAGCTGGTAGCTCTTGATAGTGAAGAAATACCTGTGAAGGGTTTTTTAATTTCAGTATGAGGAATGATGACATAATGTTTTCTTTTATATAAGATCAGTGGCTCCATGAAAGGGTCCTTGTGGTTTTTTTGTTAAGTATATGGTAAACCACTTAAAAAAGCATACAACACACTTTCTTTTTTAGGGTCAGGCTTGCAATTTTAGAAGGGGTATTGCCACTGCTTAGCTCTGTTCTCCCCACGAGCATTACTGCTGAAGGGATACTGTTTATCTTGTCTTTTCATATCCTTTTACTTTTCAAAAAAGTATCCTTTTACTTTCATATCCTTTTACTTTTCCTGCAGTGGCAGGAAGGGCACAGGTCACAGTAGCATGACAAGGCCTTGTTTTACAGCCTCCCTGTGATCTGAATGCAATGAACAGTGGAAGGGAACGTAGCATAGGTAGTGAATATTTATAATTTTTCCTTATTTTACAAATCCATTAGCTCCATAGCTGCTGTGTCTTGCAGGTGGAGCTGAAGGCAGGTGTGGGTAGTGTTCCTGAAGGTGGAGGCACACTGCCGGAGCTCAGTTCTGCGTACATCTCTCTTGCTGTGTTGTTAGATGCAGTAGTTTGCAGGGAACACCTTGAGCTCCTTCAAAGAATCTACACCTAGGAATTCTTAACAATTCCCTGTATTACCTCTGCATCTGATTACAGAAGTGTCAGCCTTTCTGCTGAAAACGACAGAATCTGGAGGTAGGACAAGGCAGAATTGCAAGCTTGCTTATGTTATATATAATCCAGTTGGTCTGCAATGCTTCCCTGTAACAAGCTGATGCCTCTTCTTTGAGCAGCAATGTTTGATCGATGTTAAACATTTTTACTTTTGCTTATTGTGACATCTGACACTACTGTTGTCCCTGTTGTCCTTTGGATGCTTTTGCAAAAACCATGATGTTACTTCTAATACACACCATTTCTGTGAATCTGACATCTCTTTTTTCTCCCTCAGGTACAGTGGACTTGTGAGAAGAAGCTGTTCTTTTAGTACAGGGATGCAAGTTCAGAGGAATGCCTGTTATGGCAGTATTACAGATGTGTCAGTGGGCAGTTCTGAGGAGCAGCAGGGCATCCACTTTCAGTAGAACAACAGATGATAAAGCACACATGAAAGAGGAAGAGCAGCTTGGCCTCTTAGGCTGAGAAGTGCAGAAGTTGGACACATTTGAGGGACCAGAATTTTTGTCTTGTCAGTAACCAATATCCCATTGCAGGCATGGCCTACATAATATAGGAACAGCACCAAGCTTTCTAACACACATTCTAGTCCTAAAATCAGTTGCTTCTTTGCATGCCAAAGGACAGTATACTGGCAGAAGAATGACTTCAGTGTATGTATAACTGAGGCACCTCGTTAGCAGAATAAACAATGTTATTTGATGCAAGAGATGACTGAACCAGCAGAGCAGCAGCTAGCAAGTTAGGCTGGGAAAGGCTGAACCCTGTGTCTCTTCGAAGGAGGAACAAATACTGTTTCAGTAAAAACAATTCCAACATTTTCTTGGGCATTAGAGAAGACAAAAAGTATAGATAGAGGTCTTTGTAACCTGAGCAAACAGGTACTTGACAGTAACACTATATGAACATAAACATCAAGTCTTTGTAGTGATGGCAGCAGTATACTGACCTACAGGCTTCTGAGTGTGTTCTCGTTTGATTACATAGTTTTATTGAAAAAAATGGGTCCACTTAAGTTTCTTACAGATCTTCTGTTTTGTAGAGTAAATTCTTCCTGAACTAAGCAAGATATATTGGCAGTGCCTAATTGCTGTATTAATTTGGAGGTGAGTATTATTTCCCTATTCTGATGTATCAGACCTTGGTGATCTGAATCAGTGTAGTCCAGATGCCTTGGTTATCCAAGTGTAAGAACTGGTCACAAAGGTTTGACATGAAAATAGAAGTCTTCAAGTGGTGGTGCACTGGTTATGCTCTTAACACATAAATCTTTCTGCGTATTGGCAGATAAAGGAACTTGGTGACCTACTAGGTCTTTTCCATCTCTCTCTTATATGATTGTCCATGTTGAAGCCCTAGGGCGTCACTGTTGTTGCCTCTTTCTGAGCCAGCTGGCCTCAGGGAAGGAATCTGTCAGTGAGTAGGAGAGCTCGCCAACTGGCTGTGAGTTGTGTGCTGGCTCAGGAGACCCCTCCTTCACACTTTAATAGCCTGCAGCAATGGGCTTCTCCATTACCTGAGCCCATGATTGTTTGGAGATTGGTGGGCTTTCCAGCGACCCAGGGATAATAGCCTTGCACTTTATAGTGTTCTGCTGCCCTTTAAATTGAAGTGTAGTGAGAGCAAAGTGTGGCAGATCTTGAAATAGTGTGGAAATGGAGCCAGCCTGGGATTTCTGTGGAGATGTAAAGCAAGTGGGGTGTAGTCCAGCATACCATACGGCTGGACCAGTGTACTCCTTTGCAGCCTCAGAGTTCTTCACAGTAACTTAAATATGCTCTGTCTTACTGCAGCTAAAGGGGAAGGATGACAGTGGCAGTCAAGCTGGCATTCAGTCTGTGAGATGGATCCCATGTGTGGCACAGGGCTTTCAGGCACAGGGAGCACATCTCCCATGTCATCAGTGCACTGAGATTAAGATAAGTGTGCAGCTCATGAGCTGGGAGTGTCGATTACAATTGTATGAATCTTTGTCCTTCACTCCTCTGGAGCCAACATAACAATGGCTTCTAGAACATTAATGCAGTGAAAAAAAAGAAGCCTTTGAATCCAAAATACCATATTTTCTTTTTCATGTATACGCAGGCTTTCAGGTGTTATAGAGAAAAGAGTAAATGTGTAAAGAGATGCTTTTCTCTTAAAAGAATGAAGAAAAGAGATAATTAGGTTGCTTAAAAAAGAACACAGGAGAGGTAGGAGAACAAACAGATGAAAAATACGTGAATAAATTGAAGAGAGAAGCTGGTATCTGGAGAAATGGCCATATTGTCAAAAATGACTAGGAGTTTTGAGACGCTCCGTCTTATTTTATTTCTCATGAGGATTAAACTTCTGGCAATCTAAGCCACTATTGGAAAGCCTATTTTTAGATTCCTGAATCACTTCTTATGGTTTTAAAAACTTTAACCTCAGTCTGACATGCTAGGAGAAGCTCACTGTCACCGAAATGATATGATTTTGGGGAATACACGCATAAATTGCCTGTATGCTACACATACAGGATGCTGAAGAAGGCGGGATGAAGGTGCACTGACAGTACAGAGCCAGTGGAATATGATGTACTCTCAGCTTCCAGACCATAGAAGGAGGAGTATTGAGTTTTGTGCCTGGTCACAAAGGCCTAATAGACAAGTAGCTGTATTGAGTCAGAAGACAGATCTATACAGCCTTGTATAAATATCTTGTAATCTTATTTACCAGTCTGTATTTATTACCCTCTCCATTTCCTGTGATCAGTGTGACATTTCTTTTGTCAACAGGTGCTCTGAGAATATCCTTCCATGTCTAGTGAGGTGCTCTGAGAATATCCTTGAGTCTTGTGAGCCACAAAAGCTTTCTGATATGTCTTATATGCCACAGTAATAGCTTGACTTACAGTGATATAAAGCACCTTTGGATGCTGAGTTCAAGGAAAATCACAAAGTCAGCCTACATCAGTGTATGTTAGTGTAAGACCATGTCTTTGAATAGCTAATTCCTATGCACCACACTCTGCACTGCCCTGATATCTGGTGATTAAATAGCATTTTTTAAAGTGGCACTAATATTGTGCATCTTCTGGCAGAAGTTCTTAAAATCTGCACCGATTGTAGTTGTTCAGTAGAAGGTAAGTATGCCCCTTAGGAGAGCTGCGAGGGAAAACCGCTTATCTGCACACACCTGAAACTGGAAGAGACAATTCACTGGAACTTAATTGGCTGCATGCTGGAAAGACTAATGATGATTCTGCATTCCATTGGCAAAGAAATGAGGTAGATGGCAAAAAAAGCTCTTATTATAGTGCCTGGGTAGTAGAAATTTATGGGAAGCTTGTTCTGCTTTTGCAGCCCCTGATGTCTATTCAAAATCTTTCTGTAAGGTTTTTGAGGGAAAAAGCTGCAATACTGTATGTAATCTAAAGAAAAAACGACACCTGCACCAAATCTGACAATGACTTAATTTCTGTCATGTCATATCCTAACTTCTGCAAATGTACCGTCGCTGTAAAAGAGTAATTTAACCTTATTTGCAGTGTTTTCATAGTAAAAGGATGCAGAGTGGGAAAAGGAAGGAGAAGCAGCTATTTTATGTTGATGTAGTACTGCCAGTAAGGAAAGCATAAAATTACTCATGTCTCTTCTCAGCTTTGCCTTTCAGCAGCTCTTGCTGTTCAGAGGAATTTAGCTATGATGTTGATCAGAGGGTGAAGTAACTAGAACAGGTACGGTATTGACATGAAGGATGGAGTGCTGGCCGAATTGTGGGAGTTTGGAAGAGACCATCCATTTTTGTAAAACATCTCTCTTCAGTAAGGGATGTAGGGAAGACCTTAAGGCTTTGACTGGAGCTTACTGTAGCCAGTATCTTGTTTCAGTATCTTGTTTCAGCTGATAACCAGTACCAAAGGCCAGTAGTAAAAGAGGGGAGTAAGAACCAGAAAACCCATTTTGGTATTTCATCTTCATATTCTGATTTTCAGTTGTCTGGGACTTCCGCAGCTATAGGTTTTAAATTTGAATGGTTCTGCATGCCTTGTTTGTTGTTGTTGTTGTTTTTTCCACCTTCCATGTATTGGTCCAACTGAACTTTTAACCTGTGAACATTTTTGGCATAAGCCTCATCCTCTGGCAATTGATGACACAACTTTGGCTAGATTTTGTAGGAAGAAAACCACTTTCTGCATGTGCCTTTCACTTGCTAATTTAATGTGATGACCTCTGTTTCTTTTGAAGGAAATGCTGAAAATCATTATTTACTTCGTTCATGTGTGAATTTGTAGACATGAATGGCATTTTTCATGAATGTTCATTTAGCTCTTTCCATGCTCAAGATACCTTCTCTTGTCAGTCGTTCTTCACACTGCAGCTGTTCCGTGCTTTTCAAGCTGGTCATCCTTCCTTGTTTTTTGGTTCTGTTCTCTTTTCTGAGAAGAGCCAGCCATACCTGTGCCCAGTGTTCAAGATACAGATGAACCTCTCGTTTCGGTTGTGGCGTAATATTATTTTTCCTGTCCTAAAAATTTCTAAAATTTCATTTTCATGTTTGATTATCCCTGAGCACCAAGCTTAGATGTTATAAAGTTTCTGCTATAAGCCCAAAATTTGTCACGCAGTGTGTCAGCTACTTCAGATCCCATCCACATGTAAGTTGAGATTGTTTTAAGCAGTTATTAAGAATAGATTTCATTCGTCATTTGGTCATGATATTGTTAGTCATTGGTAACTCTTTTCAAATAGTTTTTTGTATTTTAATTTCTTGAATAATTTGGTGACATCTACAAACCTTGGTGTTTGAATTCAAAATAAGGTTAATTTCCTGCTTTTTCTGGATTATTTTGTAGTATGTTGGACAGCAACAGCTATGGATCTGTAACAGATCCCTGCAGGACTTCACTGAATCTCTCCTTTGAAGAGCTCCCCTCTCCTTTTCTATTACCTTATTTCTGCCCACCTCCCCTGCCACCCAAGTCACTTCTAGTCTTCACCCAGAGTAGTGCCAATGAGGGAATTTTCTGCGATTCAAGAAGACTTTTTCATGATGATCTCTCATGCCTGCATGCACAGTGATTTCTTCAGAGATCTCTAGTGTATGAGAAGCACATTTCCTTCTACAAAACCTGTCTTTGTTGTGCTGCAAAAAGAGAGGTCAATAGATTGTTGGCAGTAAGGGGCAGTCAAAAACTGCAAATTCAATGGCAATTAAAAACTATGGCTAATGAAAAACTAGTTGTGAAACTGAATTTTGTATTTTTTTGTCACAAGGCTGTGGCTTTAAGAAACACACTAAATATTGGGCCATTGACTGAGTTGACAGTAGGGACTCTCAGTTAATTTCAGATGCTTATTTTAAAATGTTTTGGTTTGTGATTTAGTGGAAAACATGCTTCTAATGCACACTTAATGTGAATGCTAAGTGCAGAATTTCAGCATAAAGCCATGTTCTAGTTGTTCAGCCTCCTGGAAGAAGCAATGGTTACATTAATTTACACTTCCATAGCTTCCATGCGTCTGAGAAGATTTTGGCCGAAAGAGTGCTTTACCAAAAAAGCTCTATACTAAGGGCCAGAAGAAGCATAGTACCTTCTGAATCTGCTACAGGAGATGATGGTATGTCATCCTCTAGATAGATATTTTTTTTCCTCCCATAATTCCAACTACAAGAACTGCACTTCATTGCTCAAAAGCTCTGTGTCCATTCAGCAGCTGTTGGAGAAGCAGTACCATTGTTATTCCATGTTGTTTTAAGTTGTTCTGGGGGAACTGATTAATTCAATCTGTTGGCTTTCTGTTTCAAAAGACAAGAGATATCTCCCTCCATTTTCTTCCAAATGCTAATGACATTTTACAGAAAAAGCCGGAACTGAAATATAGATCAGATCTACTTAAAGATTATACACTTCTGCCTGGCCCTGTTGAACTACTGACCTGGAGGTCAGAGACCTTAACAGTTCTTTGGGCTGTCTGTCCCCTGTGGATGGAACAATGGATACTAGTAGCAATGACTGGCTTGCAGGATGATTTTTTGGTGAGAAACTACTGTGCAGCAAAGAACAGTCCTATGAAAATACATTCCGTGGTAACAGAACAGCAGTTAAATGTTATCTCTTCTTACTGGGAGATGCTTAATATTGAAGTTATTGCCAAACTTTTAACACAAAACAAAAAGCAAACTCATTCCAAGAGACTGAGGTTCAGGTGAGCTTTCTCATTAAATTAAACTTTTTATTATTTTTCATCCATCCATCCATCCATCCATCCATCCATCCATCCATCCATCCATCCATCCATCCATCCATCCATCCATCCATCCATCCATCCATCCATCCATCCATCCATCCATCCACCCATCCGTCCATATGTATTTATATGAAGCCATTTTAATTTTTTCTATACCTGGAATTACTAGCAATGCCATGAGGCTTATGTAACATTTGCAGTTGTGCTGGTGCTCAAACCAGCACAGCAGTGGAGGTGATGTACTCAGCATTTCTGGTGTACCAAGGTATTGGCATGTGACTGTCCATGCTATGCATTAAGTCTGTGCTGGAGGATAGGTGGCTAACTAGGTGGGCTGGGGAGTCATTAGGCAAGCTAGCTAACTTGCTTCTGTATCATTTTGTCAATAGAGGTTTTATAAAAATCATTAGTAAGCTATTTGGGAACTGGGGCTTTGCCAGACAAAAAGAATTAGCAGCTTATTGAATATCAGCAATAGAAATTGGGTCATCTGAGGAGTCAGCCATGTGCCCAGGTGTAGATGGTAACTGTAGTTTACTTATTAAGAGAATTTAATGTATTGGTAAGAAGGCTGTGAGGGTGAACATTTTCCAATATACAAAAAGGATTAATACTGATTTTTTAGGGAACATGTTGGCTGTCTGCTCCCTTTTAAGCATAGGAATGTGCTTTGCTACTGGAATAGTTATTCTTTTTAGCTTTACCATATTTTATACAACACACCTTTTTGATAACTTGTCTCTTGCTCTGGCTGCATGTGAAGTGTCCCGCTGGCTTGCTCAACTCTTAAAGTGGCATATCGTCCTGGCTGGTGAAATTGCTTCCTGTTTATAGAGAGCAGTGTTACGTGCCAGATCATAGCAGGATGTCCTGAAACTTGGAATCTTATTTTGAAAAATTAAACGGGAAATAGATTGTTCCTTAGAGACTCAACTCACGGGAATAATACAGAATGAGAAAAAACCCCATGATTTCCTGTAACAGTGGGAGAGCAAAATGGTAAAGTTTATGTCACTTGTTGTATGAACTAATGATGCTTTATATCAAAGGGAAGCTGCAACAGAAAAGTAGGGTTTATGTATACAGAAATTTAGGAAAAATTCACACTGAGTTCTGTTTGTTAGCATTTAAAAGCCTTTTTAATTGCTACACTTCCAGAGAAGCAGGCTGTGTGGTCCAGCAGCTGGAGCAGTGACTGATTTGCTTGCCTATTTCACCACTGAACTCTTGCTTTTCTCCGTTCATAACTCCCTGGTTTCCATCCCTGTTTATGTTAGGTTCACCATTGTGAGCTAGTTTGTGATAATTGGTGTAGAAAAAAATGTTTTAACAATTTCTGTGTTTTGTGGAAGACCTGAGAGATGTAAAAGAAATCCAAGAACAGGTGAGAGAAACATTTGGAGAAGTTTTAGTGCAAATGTGGATTGTATATTTGTACATGTACTTTGTAGACTCCGTGTGCCATTCTCTTTGATTATGTTTAAATTGGTAATTCCGTAATTCTTTTAAAGAGGTAGTTAGGAATATCAACGTGAGCTTGGAAATGTTCATGACCTGTAATTGCAGATGGTGAGAAAGAGTTTTTCCTCATAAATTCATAGGCATGAAGAAGCCAGACCTTTTCTTCTGGAAGAAAGGATGAACTTTACACAGCTTCATTGTATTTCTTCCTTTCAAGAATATATTTGTCCAGATTTTAAAGAGCTCAGCTCCCATTTGGATACCTAAATTAAATGGCTGGATTTGGAAAAGTGTTTAGCATCCAGCAGCGACTTTTATTCCCACATATGTACCCAAATGGGAGATGAGTTGTTTTGACAGTGTGGCCCATTATTTGTCAAGTTGTTTGTGATTAAGACTCAGAGCATTCCAGGAGCACTCTGTTAAAATACTCATAGAGCAGACAACCTTATGGGGCCATTTATGAAGCCATACTGCTGAGCCAGTAGAAATGAAATCTGAAATTGTGCAACCACATCTTGTAAATGGAGAGGATAAATGGCTGGTGGTTGTTCTTTTCCCCTGTTCAGAGAATGCAGCTGAAAATGAGAGGAAATTCAGGCAGTTGCAGCCACAAAAAAAAAACAACCTTCTAAGTTGTCAGAATTGGGGTTTGCTGTTTAAGTCCGCTATGTGCTTACAAGTTTTGTGAATCTGCGCTCTGAACAATTTGTTTTTCTAGGAATTTGCATTTACCTTGCCTTAATTCAAATTTTGTGCCACTGAGCTTACATAGATATTTTAAAATCATGGTTGCTGAGGCTCTCCCAAATACCATTGCATGTGTACTCATGATGGGTCTGGTTTATTGATGTGGACAAAATAGGTTAATGTCCCAATCTGGGTATGTCTGCATGGTACAGTGCAGTGCTGGCTGACACGTCTGAGCTGGTGCTCACTTGTGGAGGCAGTTTAATTATGTCAATGTACTGATCGCTCCAGGAGGATATATGGGATTTTACTGTTCAGAATTAGCCTGATTGTCTCTGCAGAGGGTGGCACAGTATTGCAGACATAAAACTAAGGCTGGTAGAACTAGGAATTCAGTCTGCATCTCTTGTATTTCAGACCAGTGTCCAAATTAATGTAATTTTTTTTTCTTTTTTGTTTCTTTAATGCCTTTTCGCTCTTGTGATAGCAGCCAGGAGGTTCATTCATGGTCAGAGTTCATCCAATTAGGGCCTTTCCAGGCACTTCAGTGTTGATCTATTAACCTTCACAGTCAGTGGAAAGACTCAGCATCTCACAATTTTTACTCGAAGTGGATTGGATTCTTACTGAGATAAACTGCTTTTTCTGAGTGTCTGCAGTTATAGATATCAGTGGAGTTGGGGGAAGCAGTAGTGAGGAATTTTCAGAGTGATAAGCAGTGAAATATATTAAAGAGTGTGTACAATATAAGAGCTATTGTCTCTCATGACGAGATATGGGAGGTGAAGTTCCAACATCTGTACAACATATGTTGTCTAAAAATTGATTCAGCATACTGGACTTGGTGTTTTCTCTTCCAGTGTAGTGCTATTAGTCAAGGCATGTATTTTTTGGATCATTATAAAGCTGCCTAGTGGGATAACATTGGAGGGGGAGAAATCCATGTGTGCAAACTAGCTTTGTAACAGTGTGAGTATTTATGGCAAGATTTTTAGCTATGAAACTGCTGTGAGCATCATACCATACCTGAGCTGTAATATATAGTTTAAAGTCACTGCTGGATATTATGCAATAGTTAATGCCTGAGAAAACTATATATCATTGCTATTATAAATTGTTTCTTTACTGGTTTTGGTTTCTCTTTTTACTGAATAGCTACTGACAACGCCCAAAGTCCCTTCAAGCTGGATTACAGTAGTTAAGACAGAGAACCATTTTATGGCTTTGTTGTATATATGTATGCTTTAGGAGAGTGCACATATACCTGCTACATTATTTATGTGGGTATTGCAAAAAAGTTCAAGGATAATAGGAAATTCTCTGTTGTGCTACAACTGTTACTATTGATCCACTTTCTGGAAATAACTTGAGATAGTTAAGCTAATCTTCTGATTTTTTTTTTTTTTTAACAGTCAGGTATTTGTGATTCTCAGTGATAGTCAAATCATATAATTGGGGTTGTTGAGCCTGGAGATGAGATGTTCTGGGGATACCTTATAGCAGCCTCCCAGTAATTAAAAAGGTGCTACAAGAAATCTGCAAAGGGACTTCTTACAAGGGCATGTAGTGATAGGACAAGGGGTGATGGCTTTGAACATAAAGACAATCGGTTTGGAGTAGATGTTAGGAAGAAACTCTTTACTGTGAGGGTGGTGAGGTGCTGGAACAGTTTGCCCAGAGAAGTTGTTGATGCACCACTCCTTAGCATTGTTCAAGGCCAGGTTGGATGGGGCTTTGAGCAATCTGGTCTAGTGGAAGGTGTCCCTGCCTATGGCAGGGGTGTTAGAACTAGATGATCTAAGTTCCCTCTCAACCCAAATCATTCCATGCTTCTATGATATGAAATATGCATAGTATCAAAAGATATATGTAAAAATAAAGCATTTAAAACCTGGTATTGAATTTTTGTATTTCTATTACTCTTTTTCCTTAAGTATTGTACATTTAATTTTACCAGATTTTCAAAATTTGTTTCTGGAAGTTACTTATCTCTGTTGAACAGTTTTGAAACTGCAAGCAATATCATGTGTTGAAATGTGGCTGTTTATTATATATTCTGATTTTCTGTGTGAAAGGATTACTCACAAGAAAGAGATAAGGAAAAAATGGAAGAACATAATGATTTGCTTCCAGATGTGAATTCTTTTCCCCTTCAATGTATATATGTGAATGACAGATACTCAACTGAACAGTGGATAAAAGATCTTAATATTAAAACAAAATAGGACAGAAAATATACCTTAGAAGCACAGTCTCTTGGAGACTCACCCTTGCTTTCATTTGCCCCCTTGAATTAATATTTTAACTTAATAAAATCTGCAAGAGTTGTGTAGTGGTTTTCATATGTCTTCATGTACTGCAGTGCGGCTGTATAGAAAGCTATATTAATGTTTAAAACAGGCAATTTTGTCAAGAACTACTATAGAATCTAAATCTGCATTAATTATTGTCCTTGTTAAAAGTGTAGCAATAAACCATCATAGATAGATCTCTGTTTGTGTATCTGTTAGACAACTGGTAACTGTGGCAAGGTTGCTCTTTGTGTGTATGAAACAAAAAAACAAAGTCCAAACATATACTCAGCTTTATTATTAAGTAAAGAACAGTGGGAGATTTAGATGAACTACGTAATATCAAAAGCTTTGCTCCTTCTACAAAAGAAAAGCAGTTTCATGTTGTTTATTGGTATGGTCCATCTATTGCATAATAGCCCCAGATAGCCATAGTATACATAATTATGATATATCTCATAATCTCTATTAGCATAATACATTTTTCTTCCACAAGAGAAATTAGATGCATAGTGTTCTGTGGCTCACGACTTTGCCATCTTAAAGAGATGCTTAGTATTTGAGTGATGGTTGAATCACCTATTTTATACTTAAGTACATAATCCCAAGAAGGTTTAAATCAATGTGTTAATTGGTAAGTGATACTGTAATTATGTGTATAATCATGGAAATTTTGAATCCAGATTATTTACTTGCTCTCAGGAAATTAATCTACAGAGGTCATATATTAGATTGCTTGTTTATTAAGTGGAACCCCTGTAGTTACAAAGTACTGATTGGCTATAAGCTGAATGAAGCATTCTTACAGCTGTATTCAGCAGGTGTCAACAGTTCAAATCTTTGAGTGCGTATTGATCCAGATTCAAACAGTTCATTAATCTAAGCACACATTATATAGATTTTTCAATGCAATTTTGAAAGTTGAAAAATCGTATTGAATTATGAGAGATGATACTCAAATTATGTTTTTATGGCAAATCTCCCTTGTGCTTGTGACATACTGAGATGAAGTTTGGTGCTAAAACTGACACTGTGTCAGTGTTTTTTATTTTCAGATGTACTTTTCTGTCTTGAGAGTAGCTTCAGTGGGTGAAGTAGTCTTTGCCTGCTGGCGGTGCAAACCATCTGTTTTTACAGCATCAGTTTTGTCACATACAGCCCCTGCTTCTTTTAATTCGCTTGGACAGAAATAGCTTTGGTACCACTTAAGAATCCAAGAGGCATCTAGATATTCCTCGTGGTGTTTCTTCTCCTTGGTCATGATCCTGGAATTCTCTGGCAAGGCCATTCAGTGCAGATTTAAAAATGGGGTGGCTCTAATGAAATCATCTAACACCTTGAACCTGTAAAGCTAAAGCATGTGCTTAGGTGCTTTGTTGTTGCATGGGGAAAAAGGCCATGGAGATTATGCTAGGCGAAGGATTTGGAGGTATTTGGCTGGATTTTTCCCTCATCCACACTGTTGTTCCTGAGAATAGAAGTCAGTTTGTCATTTGGATCCCTTGTCAAATGCTGTTTTCTCACATATGAGGTTAGTTAGAGAAAGAGCGTTTCCCTTTGTGATGAATTTGGACACAGTTTCAGCAAGTTGGTGCATCTATAGGCTTTTAGTTTGGCAATTGTAAGATTTTACTCCCTTTCTCTTCTCTGCTAATTACTAATATCTTTATTGATGTAGAGAACAAAGAAAAGAAAGAAAAAGAAGAGATGCTTCTGCTGTTACTAGTGAGAAAAAAAAGAGGGAAAGACTTCAATTTTAAGGGGAGAAACTGCAATGTATAGAAACAGATCAAGGTTTTCAGGAGTTATATTTTTTCCTTACTGTAATGATCAAGCTAAAGATATACTTTCAGTCTTGCTGACCAATTTTGATTAGATTGCTGTAATACCTAGTTCCGTGTATTAGGATAGCAGGAATGCCTACTTAATCATTTACAAATGATAAGAGGTTTTCATTCTTTTCTTTTTCTTGCTCCTTGTAGTTTCCAATAATTTTTTTTTGGCAATATTATGGAAGTTATGATACCTCTCAGACACTTGTAATTCATATAATACGAATTGCAAAGCTGCAGAGATGGTAACAATTGTGCAGTCGAGTGTTTTAGATCTGATGCAATAAAGATACTGTGCAAAATCTGACCCAATTATCTTCCAGTTTATGCTCCTTTTATACTGGCAATGCTGTTGTTATTTCCTGGCACTAATAACTGACTTTATATTATGTTTAGTTTCATAAAGTACAACTTGTATTGTACAGATTTGATATCTAATAAAAATGCAAAATTGTGATAAAGCCTATAAAATAATGGATAAGAATTTTTCAGAAGAGTTGACATGCCTGTCAAGATAATGCTGATAGAATTTCATGTGTCTGCAGTAGGACACAAAATTAATTACCAAAAATCTGACATTGTTAGTCCTTTTTTGCAGTTATATGATAGCTTCAGTGCTCTGGAAAAAAAAATCAAAGCAGAATTTGAAACTGTTCTCAGAATGGCAGGTTTTCATCTAGAAATGTTAATGTATGTTAAACTTTAATTAAAAAGACTGCATATAATATCTTAACCTTTTTTAAATATAGCATAATTAACTATGGTACAGACCATATTCAAAAGTATATTATTTTATTGAAAGACTCTATCTTAATGTAAAGGATTTCTTGTTTTCAGAAAATTATTGTCACCTTGTAATTTTGGAGAGCTGAGCATACACGCAGTGATTGCAGTCTTCTGTAAAGTCCAAGGGTGCTATTCAATCACAAAAATTGGTGACTCCTCCAACATGAAGTATAGATTGAGCACTTCATGCACATATAAAATGCCAAGGTTCCTTTGTAACCTTTGTGTTTTTAGAGATATTTTATCCAGATATCACTACACTGTTGAAAGATGGGGGTCTGTAAATTGCCGAGTTCCAAGACCTGTTTTTGTGTCAGGCTGCCTCTCCTTTGCTGCTCCTGGTTGCTGTGGATCCTTGCATCTAGATAATGTCTCCTTCCGTTGTCTGTCACCCTGAATGTGAAGGCACGCAGGATGTCACGGGAGGAGTTTCTTGGAGCGATGGTTGTGTGCTGGAGGAAAGGTGCTTGGTGGCCAGATGTGCCGTGTCCCCCCGCAGCTGGCAAGCACAGCCCGCCGAGGCGCCGGGCGCTAGGTGTCACTGTTCCTCCGCCCTGAAACAGCCGCCTGTGCATTTTTTGGGCTGTGACTGTAAAGTAGCTGTAGGTGGCAAAGGCTTGTGAATTTGGTTTGCATAGTGCCACTTCAGTCATGAACTTTGAGACGAACAGCAGCTGGATTACAGAGAGTTTTCTCATGTCATTTAATCATTGAGTATAGAGTGGAGAGGGAGGCACCATCAAGTCTTTTTTAGCTGGATTGGTGTGAGCCAGCTGTGGTCTGCTGTTTTTGAGCTACTGAAGCCTTAATATAGAGGAGAGGAAGCAGGTCGCTCATCTCCATATTATTTATCAGCTAAGGGATGCCTTTATTTGTAGACACTCACTAGAAAAACTGGATGAGAGCTTTACTAGAACTTCATAGATGAAGGTTGGTTAGGTAGTGGCAAGCTGTAGTTTCTCTCTTCACTCACTGAAGCTTGCTCTCTTTACTGCCAAAGGTGAGGAGCAAAGGGAAAAATAATACAGGGCCAACGCTTGCAATAAGCTTTTATGCCTGTGTTTAGACCAGAATTTATTTGAGAAGTACTAGTGACAAAAGTGAGTACAGAAGCTGGACATTTGTGCTGCGTATATTAGATTAAAAGCTTAAAAATAGCTTCAGTAACCTACAAAAAACTGTGTTGGTGTGGATGTTGCTCCATACCTTTAAGAAGGTATTTTCTTCCAGTCTGCCCTTCTTTCCACAAGGGGAGTTTTTTGACCAGGAAATTTTTTGTTCTTGAAATAAATAGTAGCTTTTAACATCCAGTAGCTGAAGTTAAAAAACTGCAGCTACTTGTGCCATATTTTTATATTTTGGTTTATCATCAAACCTAATTGCTTCATCATGTAGTAACTCCTGTGTCAGGAGAGATCTTTAAATGAAGGTAAAATGTTTTTCTGAAAGATACGCTGCAAGTAGCTTAGGAGGTACAGGCTTTGTGCAGGAGTTACTAGGTCAATTTTTGTGGACTGTCTATTATGTGAGACCTAGGGCTTTGTATCGGAATCATGGCTTCACCTCCAGATAATCCTAGGTGGTGTGCTGGTGTGTGACATCGCTACTTTTCCTGTGCTTCTGAGTAGAAAAACTCAGGCAGTATCCTCACAGAATGGAAAAGACAGAAAATCTAATATACCTTAAATTTCAATCATGTTTGTGGTGTTTGTCTTCAGAAAAGTAATTCTCTATAAAGAGAGTTAATAAATATAAATGTGTTTCTTATTTATTGTCCCAATGAGCAGTGTAGAATAACTACTTCAATTACAAGAATATTTTTTATTTTTGAATTTAGCAACCTTGGGCTTGTTCTTTTTAATGTTTTGTCCCAATTGTTAAGATGGTTGAGCAAACAGGTCCATTTAACCCATTTTGGTCTTGCATAGAGGTAACTGATTTGATTTAGAAATCAGTTCTGGTGGTGACCTAAAAGGTACAACAAATGAATTCTCTTGGCTAGGTAAGCTTTTCAGAGCTGAGGGGCAAAAAGCATTAATCATTAACATCACAGAACTGGATAGTCACAGGAATGTGGTAATGACACTCTTTGTGTAGAGGTGCATCTTCAAGCAGTAAGGATGCAGGTAACAAAAGTTAGTTAAATAAAAGTGCAGGATAGGCAGCTCAGCAGTGACAGCTACCAGGATCCCAGTGTAAACTAGAAGGGGGGCTGCATTTCCCCTAGACATATTTGGAAATAAAAGTATTGTGTTGTGTTCAACTAAATCAGGCTGACAGATCCTCTCTTAATTAAGTCTTAGTATGTAAGGTCTTACTAAGTTAAAAATTTTATAGACACTATCCATCACTGCTGAATTTTGTCCCACTGCAAGTTGGGTTGGCCTGTCCTGCATGGGGCTGAAATCCTGTTAGAGGAAGAATTAATCCAGCATGGAAATTAAATGCTGCAGTGACAGAAGCTGGAATTTGGTTAGGCTGTCTTTCAGAGGATGTATAGAGAAACAACTTATGTTGTATGGATGTAGTTTAAACTCAGAGGTGATTGTGGTGTGGCCACCCATGACACTGTGGTAAAGCCAGCTGCTGCCCTGTGTGATAGGGGATGCCCATTCTGGGAGCTGCACTGCTATAATCTTCACATGGCTGATGAGGATCCATAAGATGCCTAACATCAGATACATTAAAACTGGCTTCATTGGTCTTACCCAGCCTTACTTCCTTCCACAACAGCCGGGGGTGTTGGCTGCTCAGTGGCCCTTGCAGCAGCACAGAGCCCTGTACCAGAGTCACAGGTAAGATGCTTACAGTCCTATAACGTGGAAGCTGCAGGTAAGCTGCACAGTCATGCCTTATCTGGAAAGGGTATCACCTATATCCTTTTGCAAGATATTACAGTTTATTGACCTGATTCTCTGTCTCAACCCTCCATAGCAGCTCTAGGTTTGGAGCAATACTGTAAGCAAACAGTGAGTTTTGTATGCCTTGGACGTCAGTTTTGGGGCCCAGCTTCCAAGCCTGGTGAAGAGCAGACTTCAAGTTAGTAGGTCAGAGGTGTTAAACCCGACCTTTTTGTAAGTAGACGAGCTTTGTTGAGGGTATTTTAAATAGTGTAAGTCAGGGTAGGGTAGTTAAAGGAGCATGGATCCTGTAAAAACTTTTCATTTGGGACTTCAAAAAAGTAGAAAAGGAGCATGAGGATTTCTCCAGCCAGCTGTGGATCCTTTGGAATCCGGAAATTCTGGTTGCAGAATCTCTCACTTCTTCCACATCAGCACGTCCTGCTCCCACTTTCCTGACTGACCTGACTTTGGGGTGTGACACATGGCACTTCCTCTCTTGCATGAGAGTTTTTTCCCCATTCAGGGACCTAGAGGTAAGAAAGAAAGAGGAACGTAGGGTTACAAGCATAGGGAATAAAATACTGCTGCTACTTACATGTTGCAAGAGTGGCTAGGAACCACTGAGTTTGAGATACCCATCCAGGGACCAACTTCACTCAAAAGCTTGCATATTATTTAACATTTTTTTAAGTAGTGAAGCTCTTTGATTGTTAAATTAGCATTAAAGGAAGCTGGAAACTGGTTTACAGTCTCTGGAAAGCAGCCATACATCATCAGTGTCATAAATTATGTCCTTTTTAACCAAGATATTGGCTGCCAGCTGAAAGGTTAGAAATAACTTTTTTTTTTTTTCAAATGCAATTTGCAGTTTATGTACAGAGAGAAATGAACAAAATAGATGCAGCTGTTTTTTAGATTAACCCCACAGAGTTTTGAGGCGTGGAGTTCCCAGAGAAGTGTAGTGTGTTCAGTATTATCCCTCCAGAACAGGAAAGCCTGCCTATTTGTGGCATCAGAGAGTTAAGGGGTGGAGAGGGACATGTGCCTGTATTGGCAGAGAGCCCAGGCTGTCATAATGACAAACCCCCAGAAGAAAGCAATGGAATAACTCTCAGGATATTAATTCAACAAAACAGTGATGTGTTTAGGTGATGCAAACACAATTTCATGATGTAAGAAAAGGAGGGGCATGGTCTTAAGGACTTCTAATGCTAATTAGCAACATCAAATTCCTTTTCTCTGGGTCAGGTGTACTATCTCACTTCAATCTTCGAGGAAATTTCATCTTATGAAGAAAAAGCACTTTCTGTTTTGGAAACTTTTGTCCGCCATGAAAGTGCCAAAGATGTGAATATCTGAGGAAGTCCCATGAATTGGAGAGGTTATTTGGCATTTTTTCAATATATTTTGTGTTCCGCTTTTTTCAGTGCAGTTTGTACATTTCTGCAAGTCAGTTTGTCAGGGAAAACTGTAACACAGGAGAGTAAATCTTGAATTAAAAGATCCAGTGGCTTAGCATTTGTGTCAGGTTACCTAAAGTTATTTTAAAATGATACATAAAATGATTTTTAAAAACAGTCAGCCCCCCTAGGTTGTTTAATTTGCAAATCCATCACTCAAGCTGAGATGGTTTACAGTGCATGTGACATAGTAGAAGAAGGATTATTGTACGTGTGAAGCATGAGGACAAAGACTGCTGTGGAAACACTAGAGTCAGATGTAGCTGGGAATCATCATTTTGTGCATAGAAGGTTTTATTTATTTACAATATAATTTCCTTTGATTTGACAGTGAGACTGGATTCTACACCCAGCATGCAAGTTAAGGCTGAAATACAATCTGCAAGGCATAGATGCATGTTGTGGTTTGTTTGGTGGTCACACAGCTGCATCATTAGTGGCATTTTATGTGTAGAACTGCAGCAGGTGCTTACTTTGTAAAACAGCTTCCTCTGGCATGTGCCTTTTTTAATATTCAGAGAAAACTCATGCAATATCTGCTATCTTGATGTTTTATGACCTGGGAATGGAGTTTATGGTATAAGAACAGCAAGCAGAAACTGGAGCCTTGCAGTGAGAATGTGCAGGTCAAGTTCATTTGCATGAATGATTGTTAAATTGTTTTTATAAGGTTACTTACTGCTGCAGATTTTTAAATGGAAAATACAAAATCATACTGTCATTCCTGAAAAAATTTCCCTTTATATTAGTGGCATATTCCTTGTGCTGAAAAAAAATCAATGCTGGTGATGTAATGGGAGTTTCTACATCATAGTGGTATGTCATTCACATGAAGAGAGCATCGTGGAAGCTGGTGAGATTGATGTCCTCTCTAAGAATAGCACTGATTATAGAACAGATTTTCCCATATACAGAGCCATTTTTAATTCACTGCCTACTGCAGCTGCCAGCCTGCGGAGATAATTCCTTCTAGCAGAATAGCTCTAGATTATTATAGGGAAATCAAATTTGCATAAAAGCATTTTATCTCTCCTCTTTTTTTCATGTCAAAGTTACCAAACATTCACTTCCAGTTTCTTCTTTGCATGTTGGAAGAACTTTGTTAGAATTACATTTTAAGTAAATTTTGTTAAGATCTTTCTGACTCTGTTGTTTTATGTATTTTAGAATGAATACAAAGCAGCTACAAATAAATACTGTAAAGGAACAAGCAAGATTTTAAAACAGAAAACTGAAAATGAGCTCTTTTTGCACACCTTGAGGAGCTCAAGTGGCCGCATACACATCTCCTTAATGACATGATCCCTGTGACCTCAGCAGGTCCTATAGGATTGGGTCCATGTGGTTTGAAAGTGTAATGTAGCCAGCCAGTGTTTGAAGAGCTGTGCAAATCTGAGTGGATATTGTGATTTACTGATGAGGAAACTGAGGCACAGATAAGTTAATTAACTTGCCTAGAGTTACAAACTGAGACCAAAGTAGACTTACAGTCTGCTGAACTGAATGTGGTTGTTGCCCATGTGGTTGGACTCTCCTCACATTATGTTCTTTAGCACTCATTCAAACAGATTTTTGAGGTTCAACAGCAAGAGCAAGTTTGCTGGATTTTTGGCTTGTATTTTTAATACATGTACTTAAACACAGCTAAGTGCAATACTGGGTGTCTTAGAATCTGTATACAAGCTGCTTTTTTAAAGGTCCAAGGAAATATTGTAGTGAGGTCTTAGGGAGAGGAATGACATTTTCTTCCAGTTTTGAAATCTAGGTTTGAAATTCTGCTTAATTTGTGTTTGCTTCAGCCTTCTTCCCAGGTCAAAGGACTACCACTTAAAAAGTATTAATGTCATTGTGTCTCCTCTGTTAAGATCTCTAGAGTGACTTGTAGAATTCTAAAACTGTATTGAACAAGCCAGATACTTGAAGAAATCATTGACGCATCTTTCAGTTGCCTGAACTGAGATAATTAAAGCCTCTACTTGCTAGCCCAGAAAGGTGCAGGCATTCCAAATACAGTGTGCTGGATCCAGGTTTGTGGAGATGCTCTCAAATAGATTCCTTTGCATAGGCAGCTGAGCTGAGGTCCCCAATTGACTGCAGAGCTAAAAAAGCAGGCTAATAGCAAGAATGGAGCCTGACACACTGACCATGAAGGCAAGATGGTGGCTCATACCTGCGTGAAAGCAGTCAAAGACCATTCAGTGGATTAGTCTACTTTCAGATTCAGAATTTGCTTTATTTCTTTGAAAACTCCTTGAAGAGGAATGGTAGATATGAGCAGGCAGTTAGACGCCCAGAACAACTGAATTTCTTGGTATGACAAAGCTGAGAGGCTGCATGGGAATTGATTTCTATGTTTTGCATTGTTGAGTCTGATCCTAAGGTGGCGTGTAGGCATCTGTCCCAGTGGGACCTTCTACAGTTAAAAGCAGATGTAGTGCTGAACACTCCAGGAGGGTCCACTGTAGTCTTCTAGCACGTGCTCTGTAGGAGGTCTTAGTGGTTTTGGTTGGAGGGGCCAGGAATGAAATGAATATTTATGTTGCTTGTTATGAGATCATTAAATATTATACACAAATAATTAATTTATAACCTTGATGCCTCTTCTGGCTTCATTGATTTCAGTAGATGGGGCTTGTAGAGGTCTTGGTCACTCTGTGCATTATCAGCAGTCAAAATTATGGATTCCCTTAACAGCGGGCAGAGTAATATTTTTCCCAGGAACTGAGATAGCCTGCTTAAGTACTGTGCTCCCTCTGCTATCAGGTGCTAACGCAGAGTTTATGGTTGTAACAGGCAAAATGACTTTGGAGGATTGTGCTGTAACCTGATAGTTTTTCCCCTACCCTCAGTGTTATAACATGATTTGGTCTTGCCTGTGGATGGAAGTAAATCGTATTTTACCCTCACTGCTAAATTGTGTTATGGCCCTGACCTTTATAGGTGAGACAAAACTGCAGTATAATGTGGTTATAGGACTGCTGTGTTATACAGGGGAAACATGGTTATCTGAGGGTCCCATGGGAGTGTCCTAAGCCAGAAGACAATTAGGAGTTTGGATAACCAGGAATTTCAGTCTCACAGATGCATTAAGCTAAATCAAAGCTTCACTGTTGAAGCTGGGGGACAAATGTGAACCTAGGAAATATGCATTAAAATGTAACATAATATTCAATGTGACGAAGTGGAGTGGAGCAGGCCCTCAGCTCAGCTGCTGTGAGTTATCATAGCTCTGTAGTCAATCTATGACAACTAATACCATCTGGGATCTTCCTGTCTTCCCAGACTGGCCCTCCACTGTGTTTTTCTAAAAATAAAAGAACTGGAATCGTCAAGCCAACAGGCAATATAAGGTCCTGTTAGACAGAAAAGTGTAGGTAAAAAAATCATGCTCACAACTGCCTGGCTGGGTATGAGGCTGTAGTATGTTAGGTGAAACGCTGATTATGTATGCTGGGGTTTCAAGCAATGCAGTAGAGAACCCCATTGAGAAGAAGAATATGCTAGAAAATACATACCACTGCAGATTCCCTGGAGATCATAGCTGATGCATGGTCCTTCCTTCAGAATGACCTGTTCTCTTGACTCTGTGTGAAAGGCTGGTCGCAGGTGCCTTGCAGAGACCACAGTGGCTGTACTTGCTGCCTCTGAATGGGAGCAGACTGATCTGAGCAGCCTTAGTGACCTCCTGTCTCAAGAAGCCAGTGTGGGGCCTGGACTGGGAGCACATGTTCTATCCCACTTCTCTGTTTTTCTCCCAAGAGTCTGAGTGAAACTGTCAGATCTAGGTGTGTACCTCCAGACCCTGCTAATTCACAGCTAGAGATTGGTTTACCTTGAGTATTGCTTGCACCTTGTATCTAAGGGTGAGCCTTTGCTTTATATAATACAGAGCTGTGTGAAGCACTCTGCAGGATGTTGTGATGATTGCTTTCCTAATGTATTCAAGTTGCTAAATGAAGTCTAAAATTAATTGGAATTCTCACAGCATCTTCAGGGATAAGGGTTTAACAGTGTGCAGACCTTAAACTGTTTGCAAAGTTGTGCCTTACAAAAAGGATGTGTCATATTAGCAAATACCTTCGTGTTCCCTTTAACAGACAGCTTCTGCTTTCCTGTAGCAGAAACCTGACAGTGGGGACTACCAGCCTTTGGTCTTACAGACTGCACTTCACTGGATCTTTATAAAAGTGTATGTAAGTGTGTATATATATAGAGAGAATGTTTTTTGTATCTGTACACAGAGCACTATATAGTACAGTTGCATTTCAGATTTTAGTTTAAAAAGTAATTCCTTATGCCAAGGAATTCTTTTGCTGAACCTTCACCACCATGACCATTTCCAGCTCTGATGGGTCTCCCATTCACTGGAGCTGAGTATACAAGTGGATGAGAAGGTGATTTCACAGGCCCACAAGGAGAGCGTATTTCATTTTTAGTATATGCTAAGGATTGGGCATCGGTATTCAGTTCTGGCTTTCTCCTTCATAATAAAGAAGGATGGAGGCATTTTGCTAACACTGAAGTTTAGTTTCTGCAGAACCTTGGTAGTGTGTGAGATGATGGAGCGTCAGATTCTTGGGCAGTATTTTTTGTTGATGTGAATGAGGCTACCCTGAGTTTACAGAGGATCTAGCTGTGTAAATCCTTCAAACTTACAATTTGCTACATCAAGTGATTTCTACTGCTTCATCTCATAAGTCATAAGAAATACTGCTTTGATTTTTTTTTTCTTGTAACATTTGAAGCCCTGAATACAAACTCATCTTTCACTCTGACACTATACCAGGCAGGTCACCATGTGATTGAAATGTAAAATAATATCATGTAATCAACATAAATTTCTTGTGAACCCGTCAGCTCCCCCCACTCCCATCATGTGGACTAACATAAAAGAGCCTGCAGTCGTATGACTGTAATTTTGATAAGATTCCAGCAGACATCAAAATTTATTAAGTCAAAGTTGTTAAAAGAGAAAATGCTGTAAGGAAGCATAATTACTGACTGTCTTTCTTCAGACCATATTAGCTTGCATATGATCATTGTCTGTAAATAAAAAATAGGTTTTGATGGATTTTATCAAGAAAAGACTGAATTTCTTTTGGGCTTTTACTGTCTTGTGTACATGACAGTCTTGACAACTGTGTACCGATCGTTATGTTCTTATAACAATCAGGTAAGAGACTGATCAATTGAAGACATAATAAATTAAAGGTTTAATAATGTTGCTTGTCAAGGTATTACTAACTAAATAAGATCTGGCTTGTAATTTATCTGGTATATTTATATTAAGTAGGAATTACACTTAGAGATTTGTATAATTGACTTGCTTTGCAGCTTTTAAAAAAATAGATTAACTTTTAAATTGTGTGTTATTTGCTGTAAATAACAATGATTAGTTTGGTTCAGGCATAGGATGAGGGAACCAACAAAGTGGAACAAGAACCCTGTCAGATGAGCAACACCATCATCTTTTACAGTTTGTGTTGGCAGTTAAATTAAGGGTTTTCTTTTCCCCATAGAGAGTTCTTCTCTGGGTTTGCAGTAGAGTTGGTGTGCTCTTAGTGATGTACATTTAAGCTTGGCATTATCAGCAGTTTCCTGAAGCAGCTGTACAACACACAATGTTCTTCTGCATAAGCATTTTGTGGGGAAGGTTACAGAAGCATCCAGAGCCACTCATGGGGAAGCTAACCTTAGGCTAAAGTAAAAGAAGGGCAGAAGTGTTTTTTTATTGATGATGCACTAATCCACTGGGTTTAAACTATGCCTTCTGGTTGACTACTTGCTTTATTTGAAGCCCAAAACATGAAACTCACTGACCAAACATAATGGTAGTCTAGCAATAAGAAGGGTAAATAAAATACATGGCGTTTTTATCCTTCAGCACTTCTGTTACCCTTGTTGGAGTTACAGCTAAGGATCTTTACACAATCCAAACAGGTGCTGGTGTTGGAAGAAATTAGAACAGGGGCTGGAGTTTGGGGTTTTTTTGTTTTTTTTTTTGAGAGAAGGCAACTTCTGTTGAAGGTGAAAGTTTTGAAAAATATAAACAAGAAGCAGACTCTGTGTAACTGTACCATCAATTAAGTTGGTTTAATAGCATTTCAACTTGTTAATAAAGCAAACATTTACTAATCTTATCTCTTGTAAGCAGGAAGGAAGTTACAGTGCACAGTAATGCACACTGCTGTCAGGAAAAGTGGTTTATAATATCATATGATATAATTTGCAGTGAAGCAAAACCAGCAAATTGCTATGTGGGAGCACTCTTTATCCTCTTGATTTAACTTCTTTCCCTCCATTCCCCCTTGCTAGCTTTGTTGTTGTTCATTTCCCTAGTTTTTTGCATCCTTAGCATTTCCTTCTGTAATCTGCTTGGATATCAACAGCCTGGATGTTCCAAGATCATAGCACTGGAAAACTGATAAGATGGAGGATAAATGGTGTGAACTCTCCTTCCCTTGGGTGTTTTTTTTTTTTTTTCCCTTCTCTCTGGATTGAGCTACTTTTGAGGGGCAATCAGCATTAATGTTTAATTGTACTCCAAGGAATGCTCTGGTATCATCAAGACTGACAAATGATGGTCTGAGGAATGAGGGCACTTGATGAAAAATTTCATTTGTCTGCCAGTTTTAAAAAGTTGAATATTACAGATTGATTTTCTTGCTTCACGTGTCTTCCCCCTTTGCCCTTGAATCTTCTTGTACCAATCTCAGTATTGCCGAATGAGAAGAAGGCTCTTTTCTTTTAAGAAAAGCCTAATTCTAAATGGAGACTAAATGGAGATTCTTAGCATGATGATTAAGTCCCTAAACAAGCAAACTTCCTGGAGCTGTTATATGCTTAGCAATTCACAAGTCAGCCTGCTAATATTTAAATATACCTAACTCTGGAATTTTGTTAAAAATTAATAGCCAAGAAGAGTGCAGGAGGAGTTTGGAGTGCTGGATCACAATTGCTGCAGTTTCCCGCTGCTGTTGTGTCAAAGAGAATGAATTGCTGATTAATTCTATAGTTTTGCATGCAGTAGTTATTTCTGAAAACATTCTCCACCTTCTTTGTCTGGAAACAATCCCATAGTCTGCTGACATTTGAAAGAATATACAGCTTATCTGTTGTGAAGTCCACTGAAAAATAATATACTATTCACATGTTAAATATAGGGGCAGTTGGTCTTTTTATACTACTGCAGTAATTCTGTGAGGAAAATTTCAATGATGAAAATGAAAAAAAAGTTAAAATAGTCATAATTTACTGCTTTAGTCTGCAGGGCAGCTGTTTTCTGCCTCTATCTGTATTCTAATAAGTCTTTTAAATGAAGAGATTTATGAGATTATTTTAATTTTGATGTCTTTTTAATGCTTCATGCATTTTAAATACAACCTTTTAATAGTTTTTGAGATTGAAGAATTTAATTTTATTTTATACTGCAGAAATAAATGTATTCTCAGGAGACCGCACCATTATTACTGCTTTTTAAACATTTTTTTTTTAAAACCCAACATGTCTGGCATATACTACTGTAGTATCAGCCAGCAGTGCTACACTTAGCATCAAATGCAAAGCAGCATTGGAGTTTGAGGGATACTCTGGCTAGTAAGGATACTTTAAAGAAAAACCAACAAAACTCTGCATGCTATGGGCAGTAACCTGTTCATAGAGCTGCACAGGATGCTCATGCTGGAAAGGTAGGATTCTGAATTATCTGAATGCAGCAAAATAGGTGTGGTTGTGCTGTGTTAGGTACCTGTACATCCCCATGTGTGCAGCTGCTGCAGCAGCATGCCAAGGCCAAGCCCCAGAGTGGCTGCATGGCTCTGTGGTGGAACAGCCCCAGCCACCTCCCTGGTGTCATCTCTCAGCCGTACAGCAATCTGATTCTTCCTTAGCTCATACAGAACTCCTCTCTGCAAAATCTTGATGCCTTGTACTTTTGCTTGCTTTGCAAGCTGTTACAGCAGGCATATTTTGCATAAGAGCAGAATAAAATGTATTAAAAGCTTTAAAGAAGTAGAAGGGAGTGACAAACTCTTGCCTAATTTTAGCCATTGGAAAATGAAGTAGTAAGCTGGTCACAGATGTTTTCAGAGTGTAGGTAGTGGGCCTTGTTTGGAAGGGCACAATGCATGTTTTAAATGTGGCTGGGAAATGTAAAGCCCCTGAAGACTGGCAGTGAGGATAGTGGTGGGTAGCACAGGGGCTGGCAGGGCACAAGCAGTGCAGTCAGAGGCAGGTCTGTGCTGCTGCCCATGTAGTCCTACCTCTGCAGTCTTGAAAGCAGTAGCAGGAGTGGCTCTGCAGCTGGCACCTGTTCCCGTAGCCCTCAGTATTATCGTGGTTGGCATGTCTAATTACTGTATATTAAAATCTATCTTCATAACAGTGTTTCAGAGAGCTTGTGCTCTTCGGGCTCCATCGGTTCTGTTTGCTGCAGAGGGCACAGGACTTAGCTCCATGCTGATGCCATGCTTAGCTGATCTCTGTGTGGGTACCTGGGGAATGTGCAAATGCAGCACTTGGAGCCACTGTTGCTGTAGTGACTCACATGAAGGCTCTTCTGTCAGGCATAAGAACTGTTCTTGTTCTCCTGAAATACTTTGGTTGAGGTTTTCCTAGGTCCAAGCTGTTAGGCATGTGAGAGGTCAGGGAAGAACCCTAAGTATTTTGAAAGAACGTCTTCCAAATCATACTTTCTACCTTACCTTTCAGGAGAAAATTGGATGGGAACTTAGGAGATCCATTGGGATTTCATAGTTGAAGCAACTTCATTAAGTTCAGGAAACGTTTTCTCTGCAACTGTTAAAAGCTCACAGAGGAAAGGAGGAAAGACCATATTTTCTTCCAAAGGGCCTACACATCTGGCCCCTGTTGATAATAGCATGAGATAGAAACTTGACCTAAAGTGATAGGCTGGTCTTCTGTGCCATTCTTATATGTAGTCTTGTCACTGTAAGATGGTTTAGGTTGGTAAGTCCATAGTGTTCAACTTACAAGAGTAAAGATCAGCAATGGGAACTCACACTTGAGTGAGTAAAATCTGAGAGAAAATTGTATTTGCTCTTTGGCCAGATTACAGAAATGGAAATTTCTGCATGACTCATGGCACCTGGATGTCCTGCTTCACATGCATCTGTGACAGCAGGTACCTGGATCAATCACTAACACCAAATACACAAATCATTATGTTTTTATCATGAAATACAACTGCTAAGTGACTCAGTCAACTGAATGTCCCTGGTTTGGTACTAATTCCTCTGTTTTGGTATTTCAGGCTTCTGAGATTTTTTGAAGGTTAAAACATAAGGCTTGGAAAAAGTAATCTGGTAATTATCAGAGAAGGAATAAAATAGGAAGTGAGTAAAAGCAGCAAGAGCTAGTATCTATCTTTCCAGCTGGTTCTCCCTATTTTGAGCATTTCTGCCTTGATCTGCCTTGTGTTAGTCAGGCTAAAGCAACAATATCGGCTGTGCATGCACGTGAGATTTCAACTACCACACTTTAGGTTTGTAATTAAGAAATTAATTAAAATACTGTACAGTTTACTGCACAGTCTATCAAGAGAAGGGCAGTTCACAAGATTTTCCACATGTGCGCTATAAATTCAGTGCTACAGATATACAGAATCATATTCACACTGACATTTAAAGTTCTCCTCCTCCTGCAGAGGAATATCATGAAAAATTATTGTGAAGGACTGGTAATAAACTAATTTTCTCAGCAGAAACCAAACCAGTAAGAATGAACATTTTAACACTGAAAGACTAAATGGAATCTGAGGTGAGAGGAAAAAAGAAGTGTAAAAAAAAAAACCAACAAACAACCCCCAAACTTCTGAATATGCCTGCAGTTTTCTGAGGTTACTGATGAACTGCTGTTAACCTTCTGTTGATGCAGTATCTTAAAATTCAAAAGTACAAGTCTGAAAGTTGTAATTCAGTTTTGTACCATTACTGGATCCAATGATAACATTGCCAGTTATGTATTGTAACACCTGCAGTTTCATTGTCTATCTAATTGAGTTTTAGTTAGCTGAAGACACTGAAAAAGACATGTTTTTGCAGTTTCCAGGTTGAGAGTTGTTTCACTTTGATTAAAATTATTTCCCCCTCTTATGTGTTACCCGGCAAAATAATGGAGAAATACTTGAGATAATACTGCTTATTAAAGTAGTCTTTCATAATGTTTAAGGTAACATTTTAGAAAACGTAGAAGTATTGGCATAAAACTTCACTTCCCATGTTTCCAGTGATGAAGATAAGAAAGAAAGAAGGCAAAAACAAGATTTTTAAGTTAGTACGGAGTGGTATTGGTGAAACTTTCTCTCAGTTGCCCTATTAAAACTGTCAGTACATGTTCCTGTCTTGAGAGATATTGCCAGAAATCATGCTGCAAAGGCCAGAGAAAAAGAAGAATAAGGTAGTACCAGTAGGAATATTTAAATAAAAAACCCGGAAGTTGTGGCAGACAAAATCAGATATTACCCTCTTGTATCTTCTTGTTATCAACAGGAATTGAATTATATTTTGCAGTATAGTGAATTATTCATCTCTTTTTCAAGGCAGCTTCATCACAGTAGATTTGTAGATTTCTCAAGAAATGCTAAGCACGTGGATTGGGATAACCACCTAAAATACGAGAGGGCTCTTACCTTCCCACTGGATCTCAGTAGCAGCACAGTTGAATGATGCCACTCCTGGAGACTGCCCTGGAGGAAGCTGATAGATTGTTACAGGAAGGGCATTGGTGTTAAACTGAAATCTACCACCTGTGTGCAAGTCAATTAATGACTGGAATTACTTCTCTTTGTGAGTTACAGCAGTGTACCACGGGGCAGACTTCTACCTTCTGAGTGAAACCGTACTGCAATCAAATGCCATCTCTGACCCCTTGAAAATTGCCCCCTTGACTGCAAATTGTGCTGCTGTCAGTACTGTTGCATAAAATGTCCTTAAAGTCAGACAAATTGCAACACCTGAGTGGGGGATTCTGTACTTGGTAGCATAGATAAACTAGTCTGTTTTTGTTGAAGTGACATTGATATGTAAGAGGGGAAGTGAGAGCTCATTCTCTTTGGGCGTTCCAGTGGATACCAGGGCATAGCCAGATGCCAGAATTGGTTTTATTTGATCATTCTTGATTTTTGCATGAATATTGAGTTTTTGCTGTTCCAGAACTTTGCTATTATACTTGCTATTAGAGTTCTGTATACCACCATGATATCTGTCAATATTAACATAGAAAGAAAAGAAACAGTAAAATGCAGTATCAGATGTATTAGCATTGACTGCATAGAAAGTTGAGGGGAAATAGGATCATCCCATCTTTGGGTCCAGAACTATTGCTTCTTCTCTCACAGGAGTGAGCATAGAAATGGACCAGCAACAAAATCTTGCTTCTTTTCCTCAAATGCTAGGAAATACAAACTGGCTGAAGTATCTTCATTCTCCCTTAAAATGTCTGAGGAAGTAAGGAGGGAGGGCCATTATGACACAGTGGCTGACATTGCTGCTGGTGCATGGTTCATACTGGATTGAATGCCTTCATTGCTGAAGACTGATTATAATTTATTGTTAAATTCATGTATGAAGTGCGTAATATGGGAAGTGGTAGTGTATTGTGTGTTTTCTGCAATCTGCAGAGCTCTAAGTGATTTTGTACTTGCCTGCTTCAAGAAACTCTTTTCTCCTTTCTCTGGCTTTCAGTTTGGATCACTTGCGTGTTTGACTTGCTGTGAGGGGAGGAAAAGTTCAAATTATAAAGTGATCTCTTCAAGAGTCTCTTTATTTTGGAATATTTTTGTCTTCCATCAGGGCTCTTACTGACTTAGATGGTTACTCATTAAGTGGCAAAAGAGAGCAAAGTTGTCAGGATCCATTTATTGTGCATCTCCTTGTCATGAATATGATTAAAAAGCTCCCCTTTGGGTTTGATGAACTTCTTTTTGGAGCTTTTTAAGGCCAAAATACTCCCAAGCAAATCAAATCCCATCCTAGATAATGAAATATAAATGAACACATTGAACATCAGAAACTTGATAGCTCTTTGTGAAACAGTTGAGGGGCC
Source organism: Phainopepla nitens (assembly GCA_013400175.1). NCBI lineage: Eukaryota > Metazoa > Chordata > Aves > Passeriformes > Bombycillidae > Phainopepla > Phainopepla nitens. The sequence continues at coordinate 339,483 of VXBQ01011151.1, forward strand.
TTTGTTAAGTACTACACTCTCCACTACATTACGAGATGTATTTATTTCGTGTGCATTTAATGATGCAGTAAAGATGATGCCTGAAACGCTGAAGTACAGTGAGGAATTATTAGTGTTCTGCAAGCAAGGTAAAGGCACTATGTATGAGTGCCCCAGAGTATATGCAAGATACGAAAAAGGAAATGAAATAAATAAAAAGTGGCAGATGACTAGGTTCTGGATATTGCTAGGTGAATTTATTAATTACTAATAGAGCAGCAAGCCATGAATTACTCAGTCATTGCCATTTTTCCAGTTTTATGACTTTCGTCTTAAATACAGGTTTGTTAGGAAGGAATCAAATGTCACTGGACAGTGAATTATACAGAAACAAATTTATGCTTGTGCTGATTTTCCATAAGAAGTTATGACTTTAAAAGGACACTGTCAGGGTATTTTTCATAGTTTCAGCGTGACTTTTTTTTGCTGTTGTCTATGATAACCCCTTGTACTCTGGATAAGGAAAACTGTCATATTCATTTCTTCTTTTTGCTTGATTGTGTGTGAAAGAAAATTGTTATTGTTGGTATTCATACCATAAAGTTCCTATATTTCAGTAAAACAGTAGAGTATTTTGCTAGCTTTATATTAGAACTACCTACATACAACTACCTTTTGGTCACTTTAAGCATGTACTGTTTTTGAGAAAGGCTTACCTTAGAAACCTCAGCTTTATCTATTGGTCTTAAACACAGTCCTTGTCCTGCTATAATCACAGAGCTGGATAGATCATGTCTGACCTGTCAAAATCAGTTTCATGCTCTGATGACCTTTGTAAAGTGGTTCTTGTGCTTGTGGATTCTTATCTTGTATTCCATGTTTGATTAGTATACTTTGTAATGGTTCAAAGCATAAAACTAATAAAGAAAACCAAGAAACAGCTTGTAGCTCCAAGAACTCAAGTGTATGTGAAAGTACTTCCAGTGCCTTTGGTTTCATGTGAAAGGTCGTTTTTAGTTTACTATCTCGAGAGTAAAATAAAGCTGAGTCTAAAATAAATTTTCTGTATTAGTCTTGGCAGCTTTTTCAAACCCTAAATGGGTGTGTCTCCTTGGGGCTAAGCATGGTAAAACTGGGAACTAGGTACACCTTTAAATTTTTATGTTAATATTTGTTTTTTAGAACTGTGTGCCAAAACCAGTGTCATAGGTCCTGGTGTGCTGCTGTGCTTGTTTCTAATACAGTTTTCATTTAAGCATCATTCTGTGTAGGTTGCTTAATATGCAGTGTCATAAAATGCAAGGTTTTCCTTTTGATTTAGTTTTTCATGCTGTGATCAGGAGGTTAAAATGTAAAGCAGCTTTAAATATTAAGAAAGTAATTTCTACTTTTTGTTTCTGTATCTTCTTAGTTTCAGGCATGATCACATGTTTCAAATATTGCTATTTATGCTACTCAGATGTTTGTAGACATCTTAACACCATTAATATTGCCTGCTTTAGGTCATATCTAGCTGAACTATATGCAACAAAGTCTTGATTTTTTTCCTTTGTATGTCATATTGTAAAGCCAAAATAAGGGTATAATGTGGTCTTTCCTGCACCATCCAGTCGGTGCCTGCCCTGCCATCAGTCTGTTCTCTTCTTGTAGCAAAAGGTGTGTTGCTAATCCTGGCCTCCTTTGTCCAGGCTGTACCTGGGCAGCCACAGGGAGCCCCACCAAAGTGATGAGCTGTGAGTTGTTGCCAAGAAGCCCAGCATGTCTCTGGAAACAGACAAATACTAAAGGCCAAATTTGTAAAGGTGTGAATAAGGCACCTACAAACACTTCTGGCCACCTCACAGGAGTTGAGAGAAAGGAACCTGAGATACCTAAATAGATAGTGCCTGTATGTAAGATTCTGTCTCCAGATCTTTCATGCCCAAATCAGATTTAGATATGTGACAGAGCCAGAGTGAACCTCTCCCCAGTTTCTGCATGAAACTGAAAAGTTGTTAGATTCAATAATGGATTATAAATTTGTGTATTTAAATGGATGAATAATGTAGCCTGAACTGGGGATTCCATTTGTGTGGGAAATGTGAACAGCTTCAAGATGAGCAGGACTGAACTTCAGGAAGTATGATTAGTAATTTAATTTGAGGGATACATAAAACATCAGATGGGGTCCATTCCATGAGGGACATTGCAAATGCTTCGCAAAGCTGTCTCTTTACCTTGTCTCGCTGTTTCCTTTCCTTGAATCTTTCTGAATGGACTGAATTGCAGTGTTACTTGGATTGCCAATGCGAGAAAGCCAAGCTGTTTTCCAGCAGCTATATATGGCATTTCTCCAAGCTAATTTTGGTATAGAGAAATCCTTTTTCAGCAGTCAGTTCTTTTCCATGATCAGCTGAAAAGCTGATGAGAAAAAGGGAGCTAGTAGGTGTGGAGGGCTGGCACTAGCACCGCACAGAAAAGCAGAGGAGTAACATGCAGCTCTCAGAGAAGATGTGAATAAAATTTTACAGGAATGACATAAAAACATGCCTTTCAAAGCTAGTTAAGTGCTTATAACTTCTTTCATGTAGCACTTCGGGCCTATGCATAATTTTTCGTAAGCAAATTGCATCTGAAGTGGCATGAGAACAGGATATTGCAGTGTAGTAATTCATGGCAGAAAGGTGCCATGTGATCCCTTTCAGGAATTCCTTCAGAGGTTATGTTGTCTGTGTTGGAAATAACCTGCTAGTCTCTCTGTTGGACACCACCTGAGCATATATGGACAGTTGATCTGTCCCTGCACCGTGGAAAACTGCTATAGACAATCTACTGGATGTTTATTCTTGAGGTTTTTTTGGTTTAAAGAAGGTGAATGTGTTCTGAAGACATCCACCTTTATCTCTGTAAAGATTTGTCTTGTAAAAAAATGTTTAACCAAGTCAGTTTTTCAAAATCACTGTGTTAGTCATCCCAGTAATTATATGAGGAGCACTTCAGGAGTATTTCACATGCCATCAGCCTTTGGCTTGGAATAACAATGAGGGTGAAGTATTAAAAACTGTGTGCTCATGAAGACAGACATGGCTGCATTGTTACATAGAGAGATCATCTCAGTATTTGCTGTTGAATATATCTTTGCATTAATTTCAGCTCATTTCTGAGACAACACACTGGAAGAAAACATAATTTGAATTAATTATTTGCGCATATGGCATATGCCTGATGTCAGCTAATGCTGCATTAAGGATAGGCATGCTGGGCACACATTAAACAACAGAGTAAATATTTGTATTGTTTATGATAAACTAGTTCCTTATGCAGATCTTCTTTCTTTGTGTCTCAGTAAACATTCCCATTGGGCTTATTTACTGTGATTCATATAGTGCAATGTGTTAAGTGTTATAAAAAGTGTGTGTTTAAATCTAAATTCTGCTGCAAGACCTCACTGTGTTTTTAGAGATATTGATGGTTTAGTAACACTTTAAAATAACATTGAAACCATCATGGCATGTTATTATTATATAAAATGTCTTGTTAACATTAATCACAAAGGTTCATTTTCTGTCAGAAATACTTCTATAGAAGTTCCATTGTGATCTAACTGTAATGAAACATACATTTATCTCAATATATTTTGAAATATTCATGTCAAGTGATTATTTTAGGAAAGAGAATTAGATGCCCTAAAGTTGCGCAGCAGCTGAAGAAAGATTCTAAAAAAAACCCCAAAAAACCAAAAACTACAACCCCCAAACCAACAACCTCCACTAAAAATAAAAAATGCTAAAATCAAGGACTCGCTGTAAGAAATGTAGGCACCAACCCTTGCCTTAATGAACATAAAAATATGAACCAATTCTCTAGTTTTAGAGGATAGAAGAAGGCAAGAGTAGAGGACTGCAAAGTCCATTGAATTTGGAGAGAAATCTTGATTTGAGCTTGGTTTGCTACTATCAATGAGGTCTAATAACTTCTAGATCTTAGGAAGGCCTAGTACCAGAATGGAGAGGCTGAAACCTTATGGGATGGCATGTGTTTTTCACATTTTGTCTGCAAATGATTATTCTAAGGTGAGATTTAGGTGGGCCTTCCAGTGTTGACAAGTCTGATACAATTGTCAGTTGTCCTGCTATATCTGATTTGCAGATGCTTGTGGAGGCTGATGCTCTGTGCTTAGAGAAAATGGTCAGGCTGATTAGCTGTCCTGTCTGAGAAAGGGCTGATTTGTTGTGATGTAGGGTTGCTCTATGTAGGGACAGTAGCCCTTTGTCAAGGATTTCCCAAGCTACCAGACATCCAGAAGTCTGGTGAATGACCCAAACTGAAAGAAGGCAAGTTACTACTAAAGGCAAGTGTCTTTCCCTCACATTGGCACACCAGGTATGCTGGATGGGGTTCATTGGTAGGGATGGGGCACACTCTGGGCTGCCTGTCCAAGTGTTCTTCCTCAGCAGGGCGAGTGCCTATGGCAGGGGCTCTGTTTGCCAGCATCTGTTGTCTTTGTTGGCAGTGGCCCTCAGGAAAATAAGCCCAAGAATTCAGGAGAGGCCTTTCCCCTTTTGAGGGAAGATGGTGTGGGAACTTCAGCGACAAGAAAAATGGGTGGCTATGTTTGTACCTCGTGCTGTCCTGAAGATCATGATACTGTGTGTGAATATTGATGTGAACTCGGGTATAATCATGCCTTCACTATTCTCTCTAATTTTTATATGCATATTTTCAAATGTGTCATATTTTACAATACGTTATCAGAAATTGCTGCCTGACAGAACATGTCTCTAGATACTGAGGCAAAATACCAAAAATGACAATTCCCAAACAGAAGAGAAATAAATCCAGCAGTGTCATTTACTTATTAAGAAAAGAGTAAGCATTAAAATAGGAGCAGTGCTATGGTAAACTTGACTGCAGACTCTGCAGTCCAGCCTTGTAAATAAGATTTAGAAACAATATAACTGTTTGGAGAATACATGATTGAACTGAGGTCCTAATGTATAGATGAATACAGCTTTCCCCTTCTCCATTATTGGGTCCCTCTTTTCCTGGGCTGATACCCTTTAGTATATTGACGTCAGTATCACCACACATGCCTAAGACCTCCCACATTCTCAAAGAGCAGTACAGCCATTAGACTTCCAGTTAATACAAACAAGGAAAGGTTCCTGATAACTAGTTTGCTTTTCACCTTAGAGGCAGAATGAGGAGAGGTGTGAGGAGAGGTTTGTGATGTTTACCACTAATTCAGATATGCTGCAGTGGGAAAGACTTCTGCATTTGAGAGACAATTATACTAAAATGGGCAAGGTGTTAACTGTCAATCATTCCACCTTCCCAAGAGCTTTTGAGCTGTTCAAGATCCACAGCACATATTTGGCAAGGCAAATGTAGTTCTAAATCACTTCTTCAATCTCTGAATTTTGGAAGAAGAGATCACTTTTGCAGTATGAAGCCATCTCCAGAGGGGTGTGTGTGATGGCTTTTTCTGAATTTGATACTTCTGAGGGAGAAGGAAGAGGAAAAACATTCCCTGATACTTGATCATGACAGTAGGGAGTTCTGTGTATGGGAGAGGAGGATGCCAGAGGCTAATCCAGTTTGAGGATAATTGAAAAACTCTTGGCATATATGCTGTGTAAACAATCTATCTCTAGTTCTGTACTTGGTCTGTGGTGAAGTTGATTGTTTTCCAGTTTTTTGATACTTAGCCATGGCTGGTACAAGGTTGACACTTATATTGGCTTCCATAATTTATCCTTTATCATCGGAGTATTTTTTTCTGTTAGTTTTTTTAAGAACCTTACTAGAAATCATCCATCAAGGAAGTTGGGAAATGTGTTCTTACTTCTAAGAATGCATCAAAATTATTTTGTTGTATATCCTAGTAAAATGCTGGTAGGCAGTTTTGCACAGGGAGACATTAAACACAGAGCAGTCTGTGTGACTGACCTGGCAAGGCAGTGATGTGGACAGCCTTTGGTTTCTGTTTTGCTTCATAGCCAGCCAGGCACTTTGACTTCTCATACACATTTCCTTATTTTGCTCACCAGTCAGCCTACAGTGCATGGCCTGCAGAATAGGCACCCCGTGAGTTTGTAAAAGAATCAGAGTTTGTTATTTAGAGGAAAAAGGGGATTAAAATAAAAGATTGATTTTTTTTCCCCCAGTGTCATTTGGGACTGACTTATAATAAGATCCTGCTGCATTAGACAGTCTTTGCTTCGATTCTTGGTGGCACTAGTTGGATTAGGAATGTCTAGCATGCAACTCATATCCAGAGATTGTGTGCCAGGTATTAAATAGTGGCATAAAACTAGTAAAAAATAGGAAAGCTCTGTTTAATAACTTACTTGCTACTTTCATCAAAATGCAGGAATACATTTTGTTGATTGAGGTCTGGATGTGTTAAAGCATTTTCAGTTGAGATGAAATGATTTTGTAAAATAATTATCCTAACACATCAGGAATACAGGCAATCAATTTGTATTAAAATATCACAAGTTAAGGCTCTTTTTAGTGTTACAAATTACCTATCCTTGGAATATTGTTAGCTAGCTCTTGAATTAGAAGTGTTATTCTGTGAATTCTGTATTATTCTTTATCGGCTAGCTTTGGTTGGGATGTACAACTCCCCAAATGTATATTTATATCTACCAGGGCCCATGATACAGTATATGCTATTACTCCTTTTTCATCTAGATTTTCATTTGGGATTAATAAGATCTAGTACTTTTACTCTATAATGTGATTCTGAGCTTTGTTCCTGTGCACATCCTGAGTGTTGCGCCCTGGCTCATACAAAGGCTGGCAGCTAAGGGCAGCCGCAGGGGTGGTGATGCACAGCAGAGATGTTGATGTGCCAGTTTTGTGACGCATCCGGTGACTGGTTTGGCCCTTAGAATAAATTTGAGAGATTGCAGGTTGTCTTCAATTCATTCCTGCTCTATGGCCTCATATGGATGCTTTCTGCCAACCCACATGTACGGGAGAGTGATACACTATGGCTGTTCCTGCTTTTCACCTGAGATCCAGGTCCGGGGTGGAACTGGCTGCACCAGTCCTGTGTCTTCAGGGCCGTGTTCTCGATGCACTACAGGCATCAGAACCAAGGCAGTGGGCTGGGAAATATAACAGCAGACTTTCCAGGGAGTGTGGTGGTTCTTAAGTCAGCCAGGCATGTCTGTGTTAAAGCCAGCCGTTATGAAAAAACATTTGTAGCTATTTTTAAGAACTGAGAGCAAGTCAGTGAATACAACACAGTAAAAGAACACAAAAGTAGGAGGTTGTGCGCTTCATCCCTACAGAACAAATGTATGTTTGATGACCACAAAGCTGTTTGTGGGAAGGAGTCACAGGCAGGAGCACTTGTGGATGATTTCTGAATTTTGAAAGAAAAGGAGAAATGTAATTTTGTTGAAGTTTAGCAATTACTTAACATAGTTAATTAATCATATAATTAAGTAAAATGAGACCATATTTCTTGAAATTTGTCAGATAATTATGATACATTTTGGTAATTATGTGTAATAAAATTAATTAAACATATAATTCAAAGGATCAGGAAAATTATTACTTGAAATGATTTATCCCATACATAGGTCAGAAAAATCTGTTTTATTTTTCTTGTGCTCAATCCAAACCTTATAATTTGATCTTTTCTGTTTTTGAAATCATTGCAGATTTCCAGTATTAGTTCTTTGCCTTAATATTAATTCTTAGTAAGAACTTTTCTTGGGATTCTTTAAACCTTATAATAGTATTGGTCATCCGGTATAAAAACCTTGGATCTCTCTTTTGAGATCATTACTCAGAAAATAGATGTGACTGTTATGTTGTGCTGATTGTTGCTCATACAGAGTGTTTGTAAAAGACAAGAAAGGAAAAGAAAATGAGGAAAACAAATATTACCCAAGTGGAAGCCAGTGTTCTTGGAGCTCAAAGGTGTTCTAATATTTTTTTTTTTGGCATCTGCCTGAAGCATCAAGCACACAAACACTGTCCCTTGGTATGGAGGTCTAAACTGACCTCCCTTTCAAGTTGCAACATTTTTTATAGTTAGTTCTCTTTTCCTTTACTGCTGGGAGGAAGTTCTGCTGCCACTGTAGATGAGATATTCTAAGAAGGGAAAGTGATATAAAAAACCCCTATAAAATCATGCTTGTGGTATTAATTTTCTCACCTCAGGCTTAATAATAATTTTATGGTCATTTTTGAGAAGTTTTTTTGCCATAATGTTTTATCTATCTTCATGGTCCCTTACGCTGTATTTAATCAGTGTAATTATAGAAGGATAATTAAATATAATGCTACTTAGTTCTTAAGATTTTAGCACTATTACTATTAATGTAACTAAAAAAAACCCTCTGTAAATCTTGATGTCTACACAGAGCAAAATATTTGATATGCCATTAAAAAGGAAATGGTGGTGCTTTTTTGTTGGTATGGCAGCACACATCCTAATGTATTAGTTCATTGGTGTTTGAAGGGAATTTTTAGCAGCATGAAATGAACTGAAGTGAAAGATACTCATTTGTTTTAGGATCCTAGGATGTCTCAGATTTTTAAGAAACAGCATAGGCTTCAATTTAGAAAACTACTTAGGCTTGTGATTAAATTAACCTTTAGGAAGTGTAACTCTTGAGTGCTTGTGTTTATGTTACAGGTTTGCATGCCCAAATGGACTGGCTTGGCTGTTTTTTGCATATCTTACAGTACCTTTTGGAGAGCAAGCCATGGGTCTGCTGCCAGTATGATCCGCGTTCATCTTGTTTAAATTGAGGTGAAAGAATCATATGAGAGGAGAGGCTGGAGTAAATGGCTGTGAGGAGGCATATTTCTGTGATGCTCAAACCTGCTTATGGTGCTTCTGTGAACAGGATGCAGGATGAATATGTAAATTTTGCTCTAAACCTATTCCTTTGCCCATTAATTTCACATTCCTGACTTGCGATGGGAAAAACTTCTAGATTGAAAGGTTAGATACTGTGCTTCTATCGTAAACACCATAGTTCCTTCATTTGTGTTCAAATAGATGAAAGAGTTATGATGCTTTAAAGTGTCCTGAAGTAACAGGAATGTAGTCATTTTGATATCAGTGTAAAAACATGTCGTTATATGCATCCTAATCAGTGGGCGCTAATTGTCAAGCTTGTCAGAAGAGAGCCAACACTGAATGTGCTCATCCTTTTTAGCTCAGAGCTGAGGCATCTTGGCAAGGCTGAGTAAAGACAATTCTTTGATTTTGTCATGCAGCACCACTTGTCTCTACTTCTCCACAGTATCTGTCAATTAGACACCTTTGCAGTCACCATCTTTGGCATTTCTCTGGGGAACTGTGGGTCCAGCTTTTTCATGTAATGGTGCTAGCTCCAGTCATGTAAAAAATTTATATGTATGCTTTTTGATGATGGATGGTCCTATGTCTTGCACATGCAGATGTCAAACATGCAGGTTTGGGCTTTAGATTGGCACTGGACTGTCTGCTTTGGGACAGCAAACTTGACTCACGCTGTCTTGTCAGCCCTAAGCTGTATTTACACTTTCAGCAGACAATGTACGTGATTCAGAATTGATCTGTCATGCAAATACAAAATTAAAAAAGTGAAATTGGGTTGCATATTCATATTCATAGCCTGGCAGTGATATCATGATTTCATGCCTTTAAGAAAAAGAGAGGAAATACATGCTAGAGAAACATCTGTAAACTAGATAGTTCTTCTTCACTGAGTGAATGAATGTCAGATACAAGTAGTTACCACCTGAAAGGTGTGGTGCCATATTAAGGCTATCTCTAGCAAACTTCCAGAAGCAGTCTCCCAAGGAAGGGAGCATAGGATTTGGGCCATGCCTCTGCAGTGGAATTGAGTGGTCTGAACTCATTCTAGGGTGGAGACTTGTACACTAACTTGTAAGTGAAGTGTAAAACTTCTTTCTTGTCTTCTCACTCTCACTACAGAATTAATTTTAGAAATTAGAACCTTTTCCATAATATTTTCCTAAAGGAAATGCGTCTTCTATGGGTCAGATCTGTCTTTTTTGGTGAGCCTGAACAGAGCCTGTGTATCACCTGAATGCTGCCTCTGCTGTGCTTCATCTGACAGTGAAGAAAAAAATACTTTTTGGGGTTTTATAGCACTGTTACTAAGCCAAGTATCATGGTAGCACAAAGTATGAGTAGTAATAGTAGTATATTGGTTGAAAAGTAGTGCAAGACGGTATGCAGGGTGGGAATAGCAGGGATTTGTGTAACTCATCATTGATATTAAATGCCTTTTGTTCTGCTTATCCTTGCCAGAAGAGAAGGAGCAACATGGTTTGAAAGTGCTCAGCCATATCCTAAGTGATTTTAAAGGACATAGGCAGCCACCACTCTCCCTTCCAAGGAGAATCCTAGCACCTTTTCCTGTGTCCCATTACAACTACTGCTACTTCTGCTGCTTCTGCCCTGGTGCAGCTTCAGGGGCCATGTTGGGCAAAGGAGCATCAGTATCCTTGGAAGAGGTGGACAAGGTCGGAAGAGCTACAGTGATACTCTACGGGGACTTCTAAGAGCCAAAGCAGGTGCCAAAAGTGAAGAAGTATCAGCACATAACACTGGAGCCATGCATGGCAGTGATTGTTTACTATTCATAGCAGTGGGCATACATTGCTGTACTACACTGGAGGTTGCAGTGGGGTGTAAATGTTACATCTGCCTTGTAACTGCTCTGCACAAATTAAATTGTATTCGGTATCTCCATTTCTATAGTATTAAGTCAGAATTTATGGAGGTGTATATTCAGAACCTTGGATTTAGATTCAGAGTTGTTTGGCTAAAATCCCCAGCTGTTTTGTTAAAAAAAACTCCCACAAAACAATTGAACCTCTTGTTTTTCTATAAGAATGAATGTCCCTGTGGTTACTGCTGTGGGACATGTGCAGTTTAAGGACTGTTGCTTCTCTTCTCATTTTAATGAAATACAAAATGGCAGCTTTTCAGAGATTTCTCTTCTTGCAATAAAATGTCTGTCCCTTAGGAAGAAAGATGTTTTTGCATTGTTGCTTGGGAAGGGGGTGATGCAGAAAGTTTTGTTGGTGGACTCGTGAAGAAGACATTGGATATGTCTGTATTTATGTATTAATGTCTGCATATCTGATATTAGAACTTTAATTAGTGGAAATCATATTAGAAACTGTATTTCACATTTAGAATACAAACAGAAGCTGTTACATTGCCTTTCCTTCTCTTCTCCTTTCCATTAGTTTGTCCGTTAAAAAGGATTCTTTGGATCAAAAGCATTTATTCTACATCATGAAGGAATTTCTTCAAACAGCAACAACAAAAACAGGCTAACTGATAAAAGAAGGTTTTTTTAAAAGGCCAGGTAATTCTTGGATGGTTCAGCTACAGCCATGCTTAGGAAAGGTGTAATAAGGAAGCTGGCTTAATTATAAATGAAAGAATTGGTAAGCAAGATGAATTTCTGCCAAGTAGGGAGATTAGCCAAGCTTTGACTTTCAGCAGAGCCCTATAGTCCCTTTTCATTTTTACTTGTGTGGTTCATTTTAATAATGTGCTTTGTTTTTCAGTGACTGGATGGAAGAAGCATTACGAAGAAATTCATTAATATGGATTTGCATTTTTGAAATTATTGGGTAGCAAAATCCATTAAAAACAAGATCCAGTGAAATGCCCCAGGGGACTACTGTTAAAATTAGTGGTGGTATTCTTCTAATGGCTCCAGAACTCTTGTGGCCTACAACCAGATTTTTTCTCTTCATGTACCTGGCTGTCCCAGATTGAGGCAGCTTCTTACCTGTGCTTAAATGCATTTCAGAACATGTAGGTTTGTATTCTATCTCTTCTCTGAAAACCAATTATCAGAAAGCAAAGAATCACAACTCATGACACTGGATTCAAGATGGGAAAGCTGTCTGCAGCCCTTGTAGAACAGAGAGATTCCTCTGGATAATTCTGTAATCTGTGTAAGTTTAAAAACCTTGTATCTAGAACTGTCCCCCCCCCCGCAGTGTTTAAGGCAAATCTCTTTTAAAGGTTCATATACTCTTAGGCTATTGCCATTCTCCTCTTCAGCTTCAGGCTTAGGACTTGGAACCACAAAGTATCAAGGTTGGGAAAGACCTCTAAGATCATCGGGTCCAAGCATTAACTTAGCATTGCCATGTTCCCTGCCAAGCCATGTCCCCAAGTGCTTATGATCAGCACTAGAGAAGATGCAATGGATATTCCTATGGGATTCTTCCGTCTAGCCTATGTCTTATACCTTTTAAATCAGTAGTATTTACTTCCATTAGTCCTTTTGAGGGGAAAGTTAACTCCTCATCTTTTGTCCTAGAATTTGCCCCCCTTTTCTTGCCCATTCTATAGATTTTTTTTTTTTTGCTGCTTCTCAGAAGCAGTTCATCTGCTTTTCCAGGAGGAGCGAAGTTACAGCTTAGAACATGATGGTACAGAGATGTAGACATGCCCTGTGAAGATTAATTTCTTTGAGTACTACTCAGTGGCATTTATTTTCCCCATCAAGCCATTTTTTCTTACATGCTCCTGCCTTGCTCTTTGCTCATCCTGCAAGCCATTCTTACAACAGGCCTGTTACCCCATAATGGCTATTAAAACAGGACTGCTGTTCTGTGGATTCTCACCCTTGTGCTTTACCTCCTCACTAAATCTCCCATTCCTCTGCTTGATTGTTTGCCTCTCCAAAATTTGCTGCATTTGGCTGAAATGCTGTCTTACATTCAAAGGATGGTTCCTTGACTGATGTGGCCTTCATAATGGTCTTGGAAGGTAAAAGGTTGTGATAGATGGACATAGTAAAAAAAAGATTTTTTTTTTCAGGAAGCAGGAGCATGTTTTTTACTCTGCTGTCTCTACTGGTCCATTTACCACTGAGAAAAGAAAGAAGTGGAGATTAGAAGTTGTTCTGCTAAATTAACCCTAGCTGGTCTCAGGTGATTAGTCACTAATACATTTTTGCATGAACACCTTTGGTTGACAAATTCTGACTCCTAGCACCAGGTGGCTGAGAGCTTTCCTGTGGAAATACATAAGCATCAAGTAATATCTGCTGTTGAATCCTTTGTGTAGTTAATGGGAACTGGCATCTTCTGCCATCAACTGTTATTCCAGTAAATGATACTCTTTGTGACAGAAGAAATTAAACTATGTTGTACAGCACATGGCCCAGCACAAATTCATGTTTTTCAACATCCCAAATTATATAAGCAATGTCTTTACAGTCAAGTTTTTTAAGGCAGATTAATTGTTCATGTCAATGCTTATTTTTTGAGATCTTTTTCTTTCATTACCCAATTTTTTTCACCAGCATTACTTAGAGCTGCTTTTCATAGAAGAGACTGGTGGAAAGAAATTCTGAATTTCTTATTTGGTGTTTAATCTGGAAAACCTTTGCATACTTGGCAGTTGGGAAAGTCCATTGTCTCAGTAAGGAATTGGAATACTATTTTTAGATAACCATGTTTTGGAAATCTTGCTTCTAATTTTCTTCCATAGTAAAATGTGGTCCATTTAATCTGTTCTGCATAATTTCCAATCATGATACTACTCCTTGTGCATAATTAATTAACTAGAATGTCTGAGGTCATTTGTATCTTTTGCTCTACAGAACATATGACATAATGACCGCTACTCAGGATTAGGGATGAGATGGCCATAAAGTTTCAATATTGTTGTATTCTCTTAGCTGACCTAAACCAGGATGTCAATAATGGTTTGCTAACCTGCAGAGACAACCTTAGATGTTAAAAAAAATGTTAGACGGATTTGTGTAGCTGTCTAAAACCTCTGTCTGGAAGGTACTGTGTTAACTGGTCACTGCTATAGCTCATTTAATGAAACCCTTTGGCAGTTCCGGTCTTTATTTCTTTTGTTCCTCCTCTTCTGCGTGAGAATGGGGCAACCAGTATTTCGCTGCTTGACAGGAATGCTGTCGAGGGTAAGGAAAGCCTGTGAAGTGCTTTGAAGTTGCAATACACAGCAGAGTAACACTTCTATGAATAATATTTTCTGCTTCATTTTTCATGATAGCCAATTAATGTATCAAAAAGAGCAAAACTTCCAGAATCATAGTAGTTGATAGAAATGCACAGAATATTTATCTTTAAGATGTAATAAAGAACAGTAACTGATGAGTTAACTGATGGCAAAAATCACTTGAAGAGATATGAGTGAGTGTTCATCTGTCATAACTACGATATCAACCAAGTTTCAGTATCTTGAAGTGTTTTTTAATTCATTTTCTGCCTCACTTTAGCTGGAGGAAAATATATTATTTTTGTGGTGTTAGTACTATGCAAAACCACTCCTGTATGTTCTAGTTGCAGGACTTGGCCAAATGCAGTGTGTGGGTGCTTAAACGGATCATGTTTCTTCTTTTACTCTGTCTGCTTGGGAATGTAGAACTGAAATGCGTCCAGGTCTGAAGACAGAGAACTGTACAAACCTTATGCAAGCCTTAATAGCTCAGCAGTAGAAAACCCACTGTAAATGCTGTTATCAGCTCTGTTAATGTTATGTCCTCTAGTTTTAGTCGAAACAAAAAATCTTAACCCAATGGACTGAGGTAATTGTAGTTTGAATATCTGTTTTTCTTAGCTGTAAGTGGAGAAAGGTCTGTATCTTTTTATATGAGTAAATCCCAGTAGATTGTTGGTTAACCCCTGCTGACATTTTTTTGGTGCAACTTTTCTTCTAATCAAGAGGTTGACTAGGTGACACGTACGGGCTTACATACACTAGGGTTTTATTATCCATCTAGAGTTCCAGAAGAGTAAGGGACATGTTTAGCTTAGAAGATTGCAAAATAAAGTATCTAAAATTTTTCGGTGCTGGAGCGTTTGCTTGGTTTTGATCGCTTTTAAAGGCTTTTTGACAATTGCTTAAAATAGAAGTATAGTATTTGAGACCAAATAGACTGTATCATCCTCAGGTTTGAAGGTTATTTTTTGACTTTTTCATTCTTAGAATTTTTCAAATAATATTTCATATTTAACCTAAAAGTAATCTATGGCTAAAGAAGATCCTCTTTTTTATTCATATTTTTTGTTACCATAATGAAAATCTTGTTATTTGCCTACCTCCCTTCTTTAAATTTGTCATGCTTAAAAATTTCTGGAAAGTATCTATTCTTGAATAAAGATATAAATAGATCTGAATTTGATCTTTCATTAACTCTAGATTTAATAATTTCAAATCAGTTTTGGTGTGTCATTCTCACAATCGGTATGCATAAAGGTGTATGCATGTGTATATCTAGCATATTGTGTGCATGTGCATTTAATTGATTTATTCAGCAGCACTTCAATTTCTACTAGGATTGTTAAGAACTTCAAGCTTAGTATTCTGTGGGTTCAGAAATCTTAACATAAATTATTCCTTGTTTTAAATTAGCTCTAGATTTCCATTGGGAAAAGAATAGTATCACCCATATAGAAAATTAGCCTGGGGTTATACATATCAGAACAGTTAAATCCTTGAGGAATCACTGTGCTCATCATTGCAGAGTGGTGGTGTGTATTGTGGAACAGATTCAAAAGGAGCAGTAGATTGACAAATAGAGTAAAATTCAAGTGACTTTTGATGCTGTCAGATTCAAAAGTCTTGCTCCTCAAAGTCTTTGATGATACCTGTTTGATTACATTGGTTCCCATCTTTTTACTGCTTTTGGTCTTTCTTGCTCTTGTATTGTTGGTAGCGTTATCATTTTACTCACTGTCAGCTGAAAATGTCCCTCCCCCCAACTGTCCTCTCACATTTGGAAATTTTACATAATTGTCAGATTTTGGTTCCCAAACTAGATTGATATGATTGATCTGAGTGAACTCTGGCCCTTGTAATATTTTTCAATATCCAATTTCTTTTTAAAAAATCCAACCCTGAAAGTAAATATAAAGTTTTTAGATCTCATGCCAGTTGAGAAAACCTTTGTTAAGTAAACTAATTGCAATGTAGTGGAATTTTACCTGCCAGGATACCTGGCACATTCTTTCCAGAAAAAGAGTGGTATTTCTTTGTGTGTCACTGTTGATTACATTACTTATTGCATATGTTTTTAGGAAAGAGAAATTGGAAAAGTATTTAAAATGAGAATTGTAAATAAAAAAAAATCAAATTGAAGAAAGAGTGAGCAATGAAACATAGAGAAGAAAATGAACAAAATGAATAAAAAAGAGCAGGGGATAAGTAATTATTTCAGCCTTTCAAAATGGAGGACATTTTCTTAGGAAATAGTTTAACAGAAATTGGGATGAGAGCACGACAGGTTGTGCAGGACATGCATTCAAGCAGATCCTCAAGTACTCTTGAGTCAAACACAGGCAACAGAAATGTTCAAGAATAAAAGTGGTAAAGTTCTGAATATTTTTGAAAACAAGACTTGTGCCTAAGGGGATTTGGGACCCCATCTCAAACTGGTCATGTATAGGTGTGTAAGCCAAATGTTTTCATTCGTTTATGAAGTGCTCTTATAGGGGAGGAAAGGCAGAGAAGAAAGTGGGTGAACAAAGCCAGCTTTGTGCCAGTAGAGTGTTGTTTTCTAAGAAACAGCACTTGCCCTGCTTCTTTTTTGCTGAGTCACTACTTCTGCAGGTCAAAGCAAATCCACATTTTTATGCTGTATCATAAATTTTAATTGTGCTTGATATAGGTGGGAAGTTCAGAATTTTAAATGTAGATGAGTTGTAGGAATGAAGGTAAAATAGGGGCAAAACGTTTCCTGCTGAGGTACTCTGTGGAACAGTGTTTTATTTCTAGTAATACTAGGTTTTTTAAAAAAAGAGTATGTGTTAAAAAACCATTCTTTTTCAATGTCATGATGTGTATGATGAAACCTGAAAATCATTAAAGTGCTAAAGAAATAAAAAAAATGAAATTTCATCTTTAAGCTATCATAATACAAAGTAGTGCATCAGAGTAAAATAAGGAAAATATGTGAGTGAAATTTTGAGTTTCTGGATTCCATGGTTTTTCTACTCTGTGTCTGGTAATTTAGAGTGTTATTTGACTATATATCAAAATTTTCAATTTATGGACAAGCCTTTGTTGTGAACATATACAAGGTACAGGCTTTTGACAATAGAAAACTTAATGATCCAAAGCAAGAAAAGTGAGGAAAAGCAAGCAATAACTGATGGAAGCGAATTTACTAATTTCTTCATTGTAAAGATAATCATAGTTCTGAAATGCAGTGAAAAAAAATGATGTTGAGATGCTGTGGGGTTAGTGGGGGCCGTATAAAACTGAAGTAGAGGGAAGAGAAGAGATGGAAACTTGAGGAGAAATAGCCTGTCCAGAGATCTGCTTGCTGCTGTAGTTTGAAATTCATAAGGTTTGATGCTATGTAGAAGTGTAATTTCCTTGGGTTTTCCAGTACTATAAATGAGCTCCTTCACCATGTTGTAATTATGACAGTAAAAAGAACTACCCAGAATCCTTAAATACTTAAGGTTGGATAAGACCTCTAAGATCATTGAGTCCAACCATTAACCCAGCACTGCCAAGTCCCCAAATGCACATCTAGATGCTTTCTGAACACCTCCAGAGGTGGTGGTACTTAGGAAATCATAGGATAAATTGGTCTGGGAGAGTCTTCAGGAGATCTTGTCCAACCTCACAGGGTGTGGTCCGGTCAGAGCAGGTTGCTCCAGTACTGACCTAGTTGAATCTTCAAAGTCTCTGAACAAATGAAACAACCTTTAAGGCCAGCTCATTCTACTGCTGGACTGTTCTTACAGGGAAAGGTTTTACTCTATATCCTGTTCGAACCTCTCTTATTTTACCTTAGGCCCATTGTCTTCTGTGCTGTCATGTGTGGGCAGCAGTGCTAATTACAGAGGACTGGAAGCAGGTCCACTGGTGTGATGGGCCACAGGTGTGACCAATAAGGACAAGCCCTACAAAAGAGTTAGTCAGGATCTGCCCCCTGAGCTGTGGAGATGTGCTGGGGTCAGTTGGAGTCTGCTGGTTGTGCTAGGAGGAGACAGGGTCAGGTGGCTGGGAGAGGAACAGAAAAGGTAAGATGTTGAACAAGGCACAGACAGGGATAGGCAGCCATGAGTGGAACAGAAAGGAGTTAGCCTGTCATGCAGAAAGAAAAACAAATCAGAAGGCTATGTGATACTGGTTGGATAGAGTTTAGTCATCAGAAGGCTGTGTGCTGCCTAAGGAACAGGACTGAGTGATGCTGCCTGTAGGAGAAAACAGAAGGCTGAGAGAAGCTGCTTGAATGAAGTTTAGTTCTCTGAAAAGTATTGTGCCCTTCTTGACAATGACATATGATTGTGACTGGACATATGTAACATATGCTTGTGGGCAACCATGACAGTCATGCTCTGCTGTAAAGACTCCAACTTCATCTTTTCAGTGACCTTTCTCACAGGTGCTAGGGGACTATTGGTAGGTGCCCTTAAAGCCATCTGTTTTTCAGGCAAAACATGCCTTGTTCCTTCAGTCTCTCCCCACAGGTCTGGTGCTCCAGACCCCAGCCAGTCTTGAAACCCTCTGCTGAAATTTGCCTTGGTTCATTGATGTGTTTCTTTATTTGTGGGTGAGGTTTGTGTTGTTCTGGATGTGGTCTGATGAGTACTGCACAGGCAATTGTCCCTTCTCTCTGCTGGCCATAGTCCTGCTCACACAGCAAAGGAAACCACTGGCCCTTGCTGCCAGTGCACACTGCTGGCTCACATTCAGCTCCATACACTCCAAGACTTTCCACTGGCTTGCTTCCCAGCAGAGCCCAGCCTGTATTGTATGGTCCTTCCCAACTGCAAGTTCCTATTTGTGTCTGATGACAGGCACTAGATTTGCCTTCTGCCGGTTCTTGGGAGCCTGTTCTTCTCCTTTAAAAGGTGCCCCTTTTAAGTGAGCAGCCTTGGATGTAGCCTGCCAGGTCCTATGGATGCCTATGGGCTGACTTCTGAGGTACCTGAGTCAGTCATCTTCCACTGCTGGGCATCCCCTTCTCCAGCTCTGCCTCTCAGTGCTGAGGCCTGGAGAACTGTTTTGGTGAAGACTGGATCAAAGAAAGCATGGGAGTATCTCAGCCGTATGTGTGTGCATGGTCACTAAGTCACTTGCCTCTGTTGCTGTGTTCTCTGAAAAACAGGTAATTATTTTAAAGATCCTAATTAAAAAGTATGGGCACTGTTCTGTGAAAGGTCAGGGTCTTCCTGGCCTGGTATTTGTTTCTGTTGTTAGGTATTCTGCACTTCAGAGGATCCAGGCTGACATGACTGATGGTAGAATAATTGGTCTGCAAGGAAACTTTCTTTTTCAGCTGTTTTAGAAACCCTCTTTTCCTGTGATTCAGGAGGATGTTTATCCTTGATGTCCTTTGGACAATTTTTTAATGTCCTTCTTGACAGAGGTAATGTATTCAAGGGGAGTATGTCATTAATTTGCAGTGATGGCAATATAAATGGCAGTATATTAATATTTTTCATATTCTGTATTCCCTTCTCAATACATCATGGCATCCTGTTCACTTTTTTTGACCCCTCATGTGTATTGAGCAAATGTCTTCATTGAAGTGGCTGTGATGAATCTTGCATCTTTTTTCCTGAGAGGTTATAACTAATTCAGAACCCATCAGTATGTACAAGTGGCTTTAAATTTGTTCCTTCTAGTGTACCCTACTCTGCACTTTTTTTCACTGTGAATTTCATCTGCTGTCAGGCTGTCCAATTACCTAGTTTTTTAAAGGTCCTTCTGGAGTTCCTCACAATCCTTTGTAGTCTTGACTACCCTAAATAGTTCTGTGTAGTCAGCAGATTTCACATTCTTATTACTTATAGCATGTCAGCTTTCAGTTATTAGTAAATATGAATAACTGTGCCTTTCATAGTATTGATTGTTTGGACATGCTTTCTTCATGCACTGGTTATTTTTTCCTCCTTGATCCTATTTCCAATCATTTAGTTAGTCTTTCAGAGCATGGCAGGAATGCAGCTGTAAATGGCTGGGTCACATGAAATAGACATGCATAGTAGCTACCAGGGCTGGTCTCCAAGGTGTCCTCAATGAAGTAAGTTGCCTTTGAGACCAGAGCATAATCTTAGGTGGACTGAATTCCCTTGGAAACCTTCCACACCCCTCCAGAATATTTGACTTTCAAGACCACATGTCCAATTTTTCTAAGTAAATGAATATGAAGAAGCTTTTAGGGTGTCTGTTTCATGTTCCTTTTCTGGCTCTTTTCTTCACTCAGACTGTTATAGATGGATTCTCAGGGCACTCCTGGTGGGATAAGGAGTTCTGTTAGTCTGTATGTTTTGTGACTCATGACTTCTGTTGTAGATAATAACCAATACTCTTTCTGGTTAAAGAGTAAAAATTGTGTACCTCTGATTATGTGGATTGAGTGCAACTTTATCCTCGTGGCTGGAAATGTAATAATGCAGCTGTGTTAGTCTGCTGTCCTCATCCCTACTTCTTTCAGAACTCATGCAGTGTTTCACAGCCCACCCTTGGGGTTAGAAACTGCTAAGCTTTAGATAATGTTTAGGGAACATGTATTGTGAAAACATGACGAGTTCTTGGGCACAAAAGGTTTATGATGGTTCAAGGTTATACGGAGCAAGTAATTGGAAGAGAGATCTGTTGAGAGTAACAAAATAGGCAAACAGCATCAAGAACAGAATATTCCATCAACTAGAAATAGCCAAGGTGAGGCAAGGACTCCAAAAGGAGATGGTATTGTATATTCACACCCATTTCTGGGTTTTTTTTTTTTTTTTTTTTTTAGAGTTAGGATAGAATCNATTGGACACTGAGGACACAGTTGAAAACAGGTGAGAGCTCAGCCTGGTTCTGAACCAGCCCAGCTGCTCTTAAATTCTTAGAAATTATAAAAATATTAATCCAAACTTCATGCAGTCTGTGGAGCACATGATACTGGAACATTCAAAATAGGATCTTTTTATTCTGCTTGACCTTCAAATACTGTCTCTCTTTCTGCTGTGAGAGTCATATGATGATAGATGGGCTATAAGTGGGGTCAAATTTGCAAATGGGTTTGAAACTAAGGAAGGCTCATGGTCCTGAATGGAGTAGACAGTAGAATTTGTCAAATTTCACCCTCTTTAATCATCTCTGACAACAGCAATGTGATGGAGAGTTGTCCATTCCAGGCATTATTGATTGTGATGGATGGTGATTCCAAGAAAAATTTTGTCTTCCTGGGCCGATTGCTTTGTTTAACCCAACTGTTGATACCCACATGGCTTAATAGGAACAGTGGTTCTTCTGGAAACTGTACTTCCAGAACCTTACTTATATGATATAATTGACTGTTTTGGGGACTCTGTTCAGCCTTGTAATCTGTTTTTACACTGAATATGGTGACATTTGGGTTTGTCTATTGCTTTTCTTCTTATTAGGTTTTGGACTTTTGTTTGTTTGGTTTTTTTGTTTCATTTTTGTTGTTGTGTGTTTGTGTTTTATTGTTTGTTTTTTTGTTTGGTTTGGTTTTTTGGCACGATTTATTATTTAGCCATACTATTTTGTTCTTGACTGTTTATTTTATATATATATACATAAATAAAATATAAAAGCTTTCTGTGACTCTAATAAGATACTTTTTAGTAGATTTCTATGGATTCTAGTTTCCTAACTGTCCCCTTTAGGCTTTACCTAATTTTCTCATTTAGGAAAAAGAGCTCCTCTCATACTTCAAGTTTAATGCACTGTCTGTTGATGTGATGACTCTGAGAGGGATCCAATTTAATTACATTTTGACCACTGTTACTTAATGGCTAAATCTTACTTCCCGAACTAGTTCCACTGTGTTACAAGAAACACATATTTTGTGACTTCTGTGAGCTCTACAATGGGTTTCCATAGAAAGAAATAAGTTTATGGCATTGAGAGTATTTTTGTTCTCTCTTTAACCTAATGTGACACTTAGCCAGTTGGCAGTCGTGTAGCTGAAGATGTTCATTGTTTCTGTTGCAACTGATACTGTTTGTGGGCACCCACAGCTGCCAAACACATTTGAGTTAGAGTGCTGGCTTCCCTGCTCAAGCATTGTGGGGTGCCAGGCCAATATTTTCCCACATCAAGCAATGAGGGCTGTGTTCTTCTTGTCTACATGTGGAGGACAAGGTGTGAATTTGAAGTCACGGTGCTCTTGCTCTTTAGATCAAGCCAGTTTTTTAGCGTCTTGTGTTTAGAAAAGACAAAAGGTCTGGTGGTCAAGACTTACTGCCTCCTACTCTGCTTCAGGGCAGGCTTCTGACAACGTGGGGTTGTCATGCAAGTAAAACATGATATTTCCAAGATCTGGAATAAAGATTTACAAAGGAACTTAAAATATAGGTGCCAATTTCAGATTTCTTCATTTTCCTGTCCGCATCCTGGTGGTGTCTCTGATGAGAAGATACTCTTGAACTCACAAAAGTCTGGTATGTCTGAAGAAAGTAAACTCTCCTACATAAATTTTTGTTCATATCTGAGAGGAGAGTGGGGCCCTTTCTTTCCAAAAAGCTTCTTTAGTACTTGCCTCAATTTCTTGAAGTGTAATCATCCTGATAAAACACATTGCTTTTTATGGTGGCTGGTACATTGTTATGAACTCTTGATTGTTGCAGTAGTTAGTGGTGCTTTCTGGGTTTCTGATCTCCTGATGCAGTCAGGAAAGCCGGTGGTCCGTAGGTCAGCTGGGCAGCATGAGCCTTCACTGCCAAAACAGTGCAATGTATCAGTAGATGAATTTAGTAATTCTTCGTAACACCTTTTCTTGCCCTTTTTTCCTAAACCTTAGTGCTATGCAGTGGTATTTATTAGATCAGATGACGTACTTTGCTTCAAAACATTAATATGGGAAAAAATGAACAATTGTGATTAAAATTGATTTTTTCCCTTTGGGAAGTTAGAATAAAAAATGGTTACCTGCTCATTTATGAAACAGATTTATTCTGTTGACATGGAGGCTTGTTTGAAATGTAATTGAATTTCTGTTACCTAATGGAAAGTGACAGTTAACAGTATTTATTTTCCATTTGTGTCTCAGTAGATAACATAACACAATTTTGATTTGTAGTTAGCTTTGGAATCTGAGATTGTTCTATCTCTGTAATTGAAAAGATGGGAGCACGATGGCCTATTACAATTCTGGTTTTGTTTTTTTACACCAGTAAAGGCAACATTAATACAGTAAACAGCATCTATTCCAGCTTAATAGTTGTACTGAGATGTTATTTTTGCATCCTGCCTTTCTCATTAGAAACTGCCACATCATGATCTGGATTGATAATTCTTCCATTTAGACACTCTGCAGCAGCTAATTTCTATGAGCTATGCCTCCCTTTTCTTGCCCACCTCAAAATAACTTTTTTACCTTTCAGGCAGAATGCTCTTCCTAGCCATAACATTACAATTATATTTTTCATATTTTTCTTTTGCCATTTATTTTCATGATATGTATCTTGCTCACTTTGTATGGTAAGTGCTGTCACTCAACACCTGGAGGACAGCCCTGGGATCAGGCCTGGCCTGTGTGAGTTTGTGAAAGGTGAGTTCTGCCTGACCAGCCTGGTCTCCCTCTGTTACAGGGTGACCCACTTAATGGGTGAATGGAGGCTATGCTGTGACAGCCACCTACTTCTCTTGGAGAAGCAACACCTTGTACCATCTGGGATCAAACGCTTCACTTTGACTATTCTTCTGCACTTACGAGAAAACAAGCTCTTCCACCGTGTTTGGTCCTGCTATGTAACACTCACCTTAGATTTCTTCATAAATGCAGGAAGAACTGTGTGAGTTACAAGGCAAGTGAATGGTGACCTTGACAGCAAAGGTTTCGTCATGACAAAGGGAAGACAACTGCCTCTCCAAAAAATGCTTCTCCTTCAGTGCCACCAGATTTAGAAGAACCAGTAGGAATGGGTAGACACTGGCTTCAAAGGGAAATAACTTTTCTTTGTGTGAAGAAGCTGCCTAAATAATTTAGGGTTAAAAAGAACTCTTAAAAAAAAAGGCAGCAGAGAAATTGCAGCATAAGGCATGTAACAATATAAGAACCAAGTTGTTACCCACTACTTTTAACATTAATGATGAAGTAATGGCTTTCATGGTATTGTTAAGGCTGGAAAAGATCATTGAGCCTGGCAGCCCAGCAGCATTGTGTTCAGCGCTATACAATATCCCCAAGTGCCACATCCACATACCTTGAGAACACTTTCAGAGATGGTGAATCCACCACTCCCTGGACATCCTGTTGCAATGCCTGACCACCCTTTCA
This sequence comes from Phainopepla nitens, assembly GCA_013400175.1. Classification (NCBI taxonomy): domain Eukaryota; kingdom Metazoa; phylum Chordata; class Aves; order Passeriformes; family Bombycillidae; genus Phainopepla; species Phainopepla nitens. The sequence continues at coordinate 363,695 of VXBQ01011151.1, forward strand.
GTGAAGAAATCTTTCCTAATATCCAATCTTGGCTCCCTCTGGTGCAACTTCAGGGGTTTTCTTCTTGTCCTAATTCTTCTTACCCGGGAGAAAAGACTGACCCTCTCCTCACTACTACCTCCTTTCAGGTCATCATCTCTTTTTCAGCCTTAACCTCTCCTCATGGTCTTTTCCAAGAAATGACGGAAGAGCTTGTTTTCTCCTAAGTGCAGAAGAACAGTCAAAATGAAGTGTTTGATCCCAGATGGTACAAGGTGCTGCTTCTTCAAGAGAAGATGGCTGTCACAGCACAGCCTCCATTCACCCAACCTTCTTTCCAGATGGACCAGAAGCAGGACACTAAGCATTCACAATGGGTTATGAGCTTCTCCTGCTGGTTTTGGTACACTGTTTTAAACTTGTAAGTTTTAAAACAGTAGTTGTGGCTTGTCCTATTATAGCATTTGGGAAGGGGTATGATTCAGATCATATTTTTGGTATATTCAAGTGTTATGTGCTCATGAATTCAAGCTTTTTATAGTGGATCAGATATAACAACTATTAATTATTTTACCACTAGCTTTTTTTTCTTTGAGCTGACGAATAAATTAAGAAGTCAGGTTTTTATGAGTCTTAAGTTGATTCAGGAAGAGAAAATAGAAACGTGGTACTGTGGTTTCTAAAATGGAAACTAAATAGAGCTTCTGTGTACCAGTAACATGTTATCAAGAAGAATTGTTTCATTTGGATTATTTTAAGGGATTGTGAGCACGAAAACCAGAGAAAATGGATACGGATTTTTGAAAATCCAGAAATAGTTCCTGAAAATAGAAAAGCAGTATGTTCTGTAGCCCCTGCCTTTAGGTTTTTAAATTTTGTTTGAAACAAAAAAAATGTGTATTTTCAAAGTGTACTTCATTAAAAACCTCAGTGATTTCTGATATGAGCTTTGTAGAACTTGAGTTTATTTATTCAATAAATAGATGAAATCATAAATAACAACAGTGCATAAGATAGCCTAAATTGACAAAAACTAAGTTAATATGAGCATAGGACTTGCTGCATTGAATATGACCAAAAAGTATTTCAACAAGAAGCATGAAATGTGTCATGTTTTCAGAGCAGCCTTGAGCTGCTCTGCAGTACTCATAAACCACAGATTTCATCATTGTCCATTGGTTGGCTTAAAATAGTTATAATTTCAGACTTCTCCTGGTTCGACTTACTGATGAACAATTACTTAAAAAAACATTTGTAATTTTATTATTTTATGCGTAAATATACAGTTTGAAGTGATAGATATCCAAGCCTATAATGGCTAAATATTTTAAGACATTTAAATGAGACCTAGAGTGGAGATTTCAGTGGGTATTTCCATACATATGTCTTTACTTATGCAAGAATACATGTATGCACACAGGGGTACACATGTGTGTGTGTGTGTATAGATGGGTGTGTGCATGCATAAATCAGGGAGTCTGTTATATCTTTAGTTATCAAGCAGAGTTAATAATTAACTCCTGAGCACATATATTTTCAGTGGTATAGTGTGGCTGCCATATGGATGAGCTTTTTAACAGACACAAAAGCTTAATGTTCAGTACTCTTTTGTACTGAAAACATTTTAATGCAAGATGGAATTTGTAAACTTTGAAGATTTAGAGGACTGTCACTTCGTTCCAGATCCACAGATACTCAGCGGTTTGTGGGCAGCAAGGTTTTTCCATATTTGTTGTGTTTGTTTTTTTTTTTTAACCCTGAATTATAACTCTGTGCTGACTTTTATTGACCTCTCCTGTATGCCATATTCTGATTATCCAGTCTGGAAGAGAATTTCTGCTGGTAAATCAAAGTAATTTACAGAGCATTTTGTGAAATAAGCAATCTTTTCCTGGAAGGGTGGCATTTGAGTAGGCTTTATGTGGAAAATTCTGTGTGTGAAATACACAGCAATACCCCTATGTGAGAAGGAAATAGAGGATGTACAAATGCTATTTTGCCAGTTTTTTATATTTAATTGGTACATTCCTGCAGGAACTGTGCTGTCTCTATTGATAACTGTGAAAACGAGAAGTTTTAGGCATAAATATGTGCTTTAAAAGAGCTGTGTGGCAGAAATGAAAATATGTCTTCCAAGTAACTAGATCTGGGGAAAAACTTCCAATAGAGAGAAATAAAAAGCTGGAATCACTTAGTTTTGAGCAGAGATTAATGGTAGAAGCTGTAGGAAGTAATGGTACAAGAAAAGCCTGCAGAGATTCCTTACTTACCTCTTTCTTTATCCTCTCAGAATGATGAGAGGAGGGAAGCATCCTACTGGAATTAACGTATTTATCTAGGTATGTATTCATCACTGTACAATTTGACTTGTCAGTATGTTAATAGTTTTATTTTTATATTGCAGTTGTCAAGGTGGGACAACTTGTAATTATTGCTGTTTTAAAGGGCAGTGTCTTGTGCAGGACATGAGAAGCAGAAACCTGTTCCTGAATCCACGTACTCATTGCTGGTATGGTTTTATTCTGAGATGTATCTATTTCAAGTAAAATTTAATATATGTAAAATAGGTAAAGTTAGCACATACACTGTGTATATTTTGCACCTCAAGCAATGAAGGCATAGGCCTTCACTGTGATAATTGCTGCTTAGCTGGAGAGGAGGGTGTGTGGTGTACACAGACATCTTTGAGGAGTTCTTGCAGTAGCATGGACAGCACTGGAAGCCTGTTGGGCTCAAGATGTTCATGGAGAGTGCTGAGCTCCTTTTGTTGCACGTGTTCCTGGCTCTCTGCTGGGTGTTCTCTTGTGTGCTGAGTTTTCAGGGAAGTAATCACAGTGAAAGTGGCTCAATCAGTGACATGGGTTGAACAACATTAATAAAACTTCAAATTATATCTGGTTTACATATTAAATTGAGACTGGTATCTGTAGTGTATCCAGCATAGTAGGAAAAAACTACATATGGATGAACTTAATCTGCTCATTGGTCTGTGGACATGTTGTCTCTTGAGATGATGTAAATCCACAGCATGCCCCTTAGGATTTTTGTACTTAGTCTTGTGAGTAGGCTGTAAAATCAGAGGTGGAAGGACTCCTTTTGACTATGCAATTGGTGTGGCTTGTGTGTATTATTCATTCTGGCAGATATGTGAAATCTACTGCATTTTAGACATGTACTCCTGATGCAGAGGCAAATGTGGTCCACCAGTTAAAATATCCATTCCTTTCACTTTTGTCCTCTTTACCATAAACAGCTGTCAGTGATAGTGTTAGGAGTCAAATGAACTGGGTTGCCGATGAGCTCATGTGAGATGATGCCAAGCCCCCAGACCAAGGATATATCCCAGTTTGGCTGGGGGGAGGCCCAGCTCTTGGGGTCCTGTTGTTTGTCTGTCTCCTGTGTTACTTCTCCCTCCTATCCCATCTCACAAATCCCATAGGGTAAACTGAAACTGAAGCAGAGGGGAATAAACTCAGAGGTTGGAATGGATTTGCTCTCTCCTTCCTGTTCTGTTCTACCACAGAGGTGGCTGCTGTTCTCCCAGCTTTCCCTCATCTTGCCTGCAAAAGGGCAGGGGGTAATGATTTCAAATTAAGAGGGTAGAATAAATGTAAAGAAGGTATTTTTTCAATGAAGGTGGCAAAACACTGGAACAGTTTGCCGAGAGGGATGATCCCAACTCTGGAAATATTCCAGGTCAGGTTGGATGGGGCTCTGAACAATCTAGCTGAAGGTGTCTCTACTCATTGCAGGGGAGTTGAGTCATGGTTTCTTTATAAATATGCAAAAATTCCAAAAGTTCTGCTTTTATGTTTTCTTAGAAGTGCCTTAGCTTACACACTGAAAAAAATTGGTGATAGGGATTCCTGTCTGAGATCTTGCTATTAAAACTGCCCTTCCATTTGTAAGGTACATAGGGATGTGCATGAAACGAAGGAAAATTTGTGGAAAGGTTTATTACACACATTAGTATTAAGTGCTTGTACGTATAAGTGCATTTTATTGCAGAGGTTTTAGTGAGTACTGTGTGCAGATTTACCTTGGAACAAAGTAGTAAGCCATCTTCTGACAGGACCTGAAGTTTCTACATGCATTACTTTTGTTCTTTGAAATTTTTATTATAAGCTCAGCAGCATATAAGTAGTGGTGAATTCCAGCTCCAGTTTTGATGTGCTATGCTGAGCTACAAAGAGGTTTCTAGAGGGAGACTTTACTTAACTGTGCACAGACTGGAAAGCAAAACTGATTCTCCACAAGTGTTGGATCCAGATCAGCAAGAGTTTCAGAGCAGAAATGAGGAACGAGGGAGTGGAAGACTCTTTTCAAAAAAAACCCCACAACAGAAACCACAAGCAAACAAAAAGCCTGTTGAGAACATCACTGTGAGTACTCCAGCTAGACAGTTTTGAAAACTAGAGAATTTGTTTGGAGGAATGGAAATAAATTTGGGGAAGTATTAGGGATAGTAATGTAATTGCATGGAATTCTAAGCTGCTGCTTTCAAACTCTTTTTTCAGTGCCTTTTCTTTCAGGGAACTTTCTCATGGTTTAAAAACCAAATCATATTTTTTCTATCCCAAGCGCTCTATTTGACATGTCTGCAGTGCTTTTGGAATACTTTATTTACCAATACCCGTATCAAATATATGTACTAAAATCTCCTTAATTTTCTACTGAAATTCCAAATCGTTTATTTGGAGGGTGTTTCTGTAATACCTTTAAACTGCTAAAAAGTGCACCTAGGATTGATACATATTTCAGGTTCTTTGTACAAGAGTTTACTTTCTGTAAGCTTAACACTACACAAGGCACAATATGGAGTTTATTGGCTCAGCACAGAGTTTGGTAGAGCAGGGGCATTGTCCGAGTCTAATAATTTTTATGTTTAAAAGATGATATATTTATTTTTTAATTACATGCCTGCATGTGTTGTGATCCCAGAAGGGACTCTGATAATTAAAGTAAGAAGATAAAACTTGTCATTATAACGGCATATGATATTTTTTGCCAAACCTCACCTCTAGTTACAGTGATGTGTCTTAGAAGGACAAAAGCTATAAGTATTGCCAGTAGTCACTTTGCTTTCAGTTGGGAAGGCAGAGATTTGGTTGAAGGCATGTATTTTTGTTTGAGACATCTGCTGCCTGAAACCGTGGAAATGGCAAACATTTCTGATAGCTTTTTTTACTATATAATTTAATACAGTTGTTTTTCAGTACAGGAATACAAACAAGAAAAGAATATTGTGAAAAAGAAAAAGCATACTAGAATAATGTGATTTAAACTTCTACGGTGTATCACCATTTGCAGCTGATAATGCTAATGAAAATTTTGGAGACACCATTCTGCTTAGAGAATAATGGAAGATGAGGATGAATATATGTTTCTGGCGAATTGCGATGCTCATAATGCCGTAATGCCATGTAGCAGGAGAGAGCGCACCGCACGCCATTCACCAGCTGCTTTGCAAAGTGGCTAAAAGGAACAGTTTTCAATCACTTTTCTGCAAGTGACAGCAGAGTTTTAAAATTGCACGAGATATGTCAGTTTGCCAACCTTGATGTGAGGGGTTGCTTGTATCAAAGAGCTGAGGACAAGTATTCAGCTACAAATGCATCTGTTGTTGAAAGAGTGTAATAGCAAAACAAAACGGTCAAAGGGATTTCATTCATTAGCATACATGAGGCAGCTCTCAAATACCTGTGTCACAGTTTGATGGCAAACAGATCTACCTTAATTGGTTAAGTTTCTCTGAAAATATGGGATTTCTAAACATTATTAATGGTGAAATTTGACAGAAATTTGCATTTGTTTGAATAAAAAAAAAGCTTTCTACTGACATTCAGTAGTTATGTCTGTACTTCAAAACTTTATATTAAGAAATTGTTAAATATTCAGTCTCCAGAGCTAATGTCTCTCAAATTCTTACAAACTATGGAGATTATTTTGCCAGCAAATACAGCATTGAATAATATATATCCTGTATGTTGGTAGATTAGAACAGATGGCAAAAGAATGATGAATGCTCTTTCCAATAAGAATTACCTTAAGGTTAAAATGTTTATCTATAAAGGGTTCTAGGAATTGACCAAAAAATAAGGGAGAGGCATTAAAATTTATAGAAGTTGCCATTTGAAAGGATAAATAAGAGGTTATTAGAACTGAATTGGTCTTTTGAAAGTAGTAGAGCGGTCAGTAATCTCAAAGTGACCATGTGGGTCACTGTGGCTGGAGTGAAGCCTGGTAATGCAGGATGGGTGGCGATAGCCACCAGGAAATGCCACATCTGCCTTTACATCCACATGTCAAGGTGCAGGTGCCTCCTAGCCAATATTCCTGGCTGAGGCAACAATTCTAGCTGTGGTTGTTTGTAATTAATGCAAAATGGACAATCAGTCATGTTGCTACCAGGTGGTGGTAAAATAATCTGTAGCAGCCCTGTGGTATTTTCTCACTGGGAGAAATGGAATTTGTATGACTATTAGAAATTATTCTGGTAAGGGTCAGTATTTAGGAACTTCAGATTCACCCGTTTGTTTTCTCTGGCTTCTGTGTGCTGATGAATGGGATGCAGCCCTTCCATCTTAAGATTAACTGCAGTAGCAGAGTGGTTTTTGTGATACAATAACTGCTCTTTTTATCTACGGAGACAGGTAGAGGGAAAAAAAAAGCCTGTTGACAGGCAGCTGAACTACATTTCTATCAGCAATGTAATGTCTCTGCTCCCAGTCTGCCTTGGTCCTGTGTAGGTAGCACCTGACCATCAGTTTCCATTGACTCTCTCATTTCATCCCTTGCTTCATCCCTTGTCTTTCTCTAAAGTGTAGGTATCCTAAAGGCAGACTTCAGTGGAGATCAGGCACCCATGTGGTGGTCAGATGCTGCCTATTCTCTTTGTTCCTATTTTTGGTTCCTTATGCACTCTCCTGGTAGTACCATGGGTGCATAGCCAGTAAGAATAGCTTAGGGGAAACTGATATAACTAGTTTGGTGAAAGGATTACTGGCTGATGTAAAATCTCTAAATTTCTGGAGTTTCTGTTGTAAACTATCTCTTCTGATCCTCATAATTGTACAGTTTGTTAAGGCATAGGTAGAGAGTGGTGGCTTTAAAGCAGAAGTTACTGTTTGCCCTTCCCCCCACCAGTGAAAAAATAAAGTCAAACCCAGAAACATATTCTGCTTTCAGAACCTATATTAGGAAAAAAAATAAGCTGAGATATATTGAGGTTTGGGATTACCTTTCAAATTTTGACTTACTCTACTGTGTATGAGTACGTGTTCCTGTACATGTAGCTGTGTACAATATTACGCTGTTAAATGTGTAACTATGAAGAACAGTGTTCCAGATTATAGCATAATGCTGTTAACTTTCTTGGATGAAGTATTTGCAGCATTTTAAGTAAGTGTATGTTTATTATGAAATTTTAATTGAAGCCCAACATCAGAAGGCTATGTTAAGACAGAAGTAGGAGTCATTTCTGTAGCAAATCAGTGGTATGAAATGAAAAGAAGTTTCATAGAACAGGGCAGTTCAGTAACACTCTAGTGTCAGCTTAATAAAAAAGACTGATTCCATAATGGGCAGATGGTATCAGGCCATTTAAGCATTCAAAGCTGACTTGCATTTTTGTATAACAGTATATGTTAGTAATTTGACAATGGATTTCTTCCCCTTGGGAACAACAACCGTTGGTTAATATGAATATACCAGCATGTTTGTTTTATTTATATAAATGATATAAATATATAATTACAAAAAAGAGTAAAAATGACAAATATTTTCTGTAAGAATCCATGTTCGTTCTGAGAGGAGCCCACATTTGTTTTCCTTTAGGGGGAAAAAAAAAATTTCACTTTTTAAATCAAATTGTATTTGCTCATTCATTTCTGTTCCAAAACTCTTGACCTGAGCTGTGCAGTCTTGACATTCAGAACAGCCTACAGTATTAATGAAGGAAAATCTTGAAAAATGTTGAAACGATAAAAGTGCATGAATAAAAAATTTACTATGAAGAGTTTAAGAGATGCATTTTATGTGTGTAAATGTATTGATTACTCATATATTAAGTGTCACTAAAGCTTCACAGCTCAGTACCATTCATTGAGCAGAACTTGTAATTTTGGTTTTGTTCTGAACCTACATTTGAGAAACAAAGGGTATATCGTGTAGCAATTGGTTTATTTCTTAGCCAGATAAGCTTGATCTTGTGAGCACCTACCCATCCCATTGATCCCGTAGGTGACAAATATGTTTCATGGAATTACCAGCAATTGAAAAGGTATGCTGTGCTCTTGCAGTTACTTACAGTGAAGTCAATGGGATTTTCTGAGTGCTCAGTACTTTTTGAAATCAGGTCACATCTTTAGATTTCTATATTAGGATTTTCAGAAGGACATTGGCTCCATGACTTTGTCAGGTCAGAGCCTGAATCTGTTACTCCTTTCTCAGCAGCTTTGAGGGTACTTTCTCTTTTTTTCCATTATTTGCTTTCCTCAGTTTCTGGTATGATCAGCCAATGGCAGCCAAACCATCACAGGACAAAAGATGTAAGATCCATCTACCCCTTGTATGACTGTGCTTCTCAGTTCTGTTATTTCCCGGCTCTTTCATTTCACTTTTCATATTTGCCGATGTACAGCAATCTTACTTGGCACTGCATGTTCCTAAAACACTCAATGCACCACTTAAATTGCCCTCTATCATGATCTAATTCTCAAATACTAAAAATAATAATTCTTGAGCCTGTTTTTAGATACAATGTTGCTATATACACAGCAGTGCTGCTAATATAGTGGGTAGAGATTGATTTAAATATTTTCCTTACCATACATTTCTCCTACTTCTTCTGAAACATTGGGTCATTTTTGCTCTAGGTGACTACTTGGAATTCCATCTGAATACCAGAATAATAGCTGAATAACATAAATGAATGTACTCCTTGCTATCAGGATGCAAAATTCCACAAGTAAGAGTCAACTTTTGAAGATAAACCCGTGCCCCAGTACTGTCAGAGCTGTGAAATATGAATTATCTGTGTGTGTGTTTGCAGGTCAGATATCTGTGCATGCACATCTGCTATTTGCGTGCCTAAGTTAGGCTAGCCCAATTGCACATGCCTGACTTGAAAAATCTGCCCTGTAGTTATTAGAAGATGTCATACATTTTTCTGGCATGTTATGCTACGCGGGGGGATGAACTCTTCTCCCCCACCCAAGACACAAGCACAGACACATGCTCTCCAGAGGTTTGTGTCCTCCGAGGAGGAGTGCTTTATTTTCTTTATAGATGTTTTCTATGTGGAGCAGGTGTGAGAAATCAGGTATGTTTTGGCTCCCTTTACCACAGACACAAGAAACAGATGGCTTAGGTTGGTGCTTGCTGAACATATGGAGTGAAGCACACTGCTTACCATGCTAGAACCTCAGCTGCAGTAGCCAGTGCTTTCTGCTTGCCATTTAGCTGTGAATGCTGATTATGAATAAAGAATATTGCATCCTTTCTCCATGCTGTCTTGTTCAATGCCCTTTTCCCTTTGGCTCTTTCCTCCTCTGTCTTATACTCTTTTCTTTGCTGCAGTCTTCTTTATTTTGTTGCTCAACTAAATGGATGCTTTTTTTTTTGACTCTAGGGATTGTGTGGTACCATGTTGCTAACAAAAAGGAGCATGACTCAAGTTTTCATTCGTGTCTGCTTCTAAGGCTAAAGGATGAAAAAAACCCCCAAGATATGAAAAGGATAACAAGCATACCTGCTAATATTTGCAACTTGGATGCAGGTGTCCCAGAATACAGTGGCCAGCATCAAAATCTTCCTCTTTTTAAATTTATCAGCCTTTGGGGGAAAAGAAAAGTAAAATAAGTGAAAACATTCATGAAGTCAGTAAAATGGAAGTACGTGATTTAAGCTGTGAACTCAAACTCATTGACTAAATTCTTTTGTAAGTCCACATCTAAAAATCTAAAGGTGTGATGGGATTTTGAGGCAATCCGTTTGCTTTGGTGGCAGTTCCTTGGCCCTCAGAATCACTTAGTGTAAATCAGGCTGAATGATTGGAGTCTGAACCATGAGTATTAGTGTTTGAGGCACCCATTGAGGAAAAACCTGGACTCTGTTATTGCTAGATATTTCTCTACTGAAATAATGCTGTGATTGGTATGTTGGGCAAAATGTTCTCCTGAGGTTCCTGCCTTTCTGCAATCCTTAAATATTTGAAAGAGTTGAGAGAATAGGAGAGAGTGGCCTCAAGCCATAGTGTAGAACTTCATGGAATGCGTTTGGTCCTTGGGCCATATTTGCCTGGTTTTTTTTTTTACTTAAAAGAAACCCCCCCATAAATCTGGCTGTTAATGAATGTTTTAAAATCAAATGAGAAAAAGTTAGCAAGAAAATGGTAACGCAGTGAAGGTTTTGAGCCCTACTCTCCTCCAGCAGCAATGAAAATGGGAGGATTTCCTGTGGGAAGGGTTGATGAAGGTGCAGGAGCTGAATTTACTGAGGGCTGGCTTTGTGGGTTCAGAGCTGCACCCCTTCAACTCATATGCCAGTGTTTGCGCCTGGGAGGGCTGGCTCGCCTGTACATCTCCCTGACTGTTAGAGTGGCCCCATGTACTGTGCACATATGCTGGAGGCCTGATTTATAATTAAGAGCAGCTGACCACACTGCTGTCCAAAATAATTTCCCCTAGTGAAGGATCCGTGAAGAAAAATGCAGACAGGTTTTAGCCTTTTGTTGAAAGAAAGAAGAGGAGCCTTCATGCTGTGCACGGTCGGGAGAAGTTTATTGCTTGTCTGAAGGACCAAGAGCTGAGGATCTTCCATTTTATGAGTCCCTCCTGTGCTGTACCCTTAGTGAAAAAAAAAAGAAGTTAAAGTTGCCTAAAGACAACTTATGGGGATTCCCCATATAATTATTTAATGTGTTCTGAGGATTGCTTCTGCCCTAGTAGACTTCAGAAATGCAAAGAGTAGAAATATGGTAAAGAAACACAAACAAAAAAAGGCTCCCTCACCTTCCACTTTTACCCCCATTTTCCCAGATGTGTTTGGCACTTCTCTGGGAAGTCAAGTAATTTAATAACCTGAGCATTATTTTTATAAAGCTGATGGAAAAGGATTTTGCATCAAGTCTGTTATGGCTAACCAGATTCAAATGGAGTCCATGCATAATGTTTATTTTTAATAAGTATAAGGGAAGTAAATCTCATATTGCAGGGGTTTTTTTTCCCTGAAATAAATATTTTTAAACTAAATAATGCACATAAAATACCGAGATATCTAGAAACATTTTTGGGTAGTCCACTTGTGGCTCCTACTGCAGCCTCATCTCACTGAGAGATGGGAGTGCAAAGCCTGTCCTGTCAGTGTTCTGCCACTTTCCTGGCTCTATTTAGACAAACTTTTCTTTCTTGCCTTGCTGTCTCTGAAGAAGTACAGAAGATATGGGAAGAGGATAGGGCTGTCACAGTCCAACTCTTCTTGGGGAAGAGTCCTCTGGGGTAATGAATTAGAGCGGTGCTGGTGGCTGTTGCACATCTTTGCACCCTTGCTCGTGCCTCCATTGCGTGATTGCTGTGTTCCTGGAGACCAGGCTCTTTGGCCTCGTTTCTTTTCTTAGCTGAAACAAAACTCGCCTCAGGATATGTGAGCACAGGAGCAGCAGAGGGGAGCTCCTGCTGCCACTGGGGCTGCCTACTGTGGGGCTTCAAGGAGGCAGCAGGGCAAGCCTGCTAATCCTGTGGCCTTTAGGGGCTGGTGGAGGATGTGAGGGAACATAAGAGGGCAAGTACTTTACAAGCCTTTGGCCTCCTGAAGGAAGATAACAATAAGCTAGTTTTTAAGAGAAACCTTAGGAACATATTCATAGGAAGTAGAATGTAGCATCTCTCTAATCAGTAGTTTTGTGAAGTATGTGTTTCTGATAAGGAACTGCAGGTTTTTGGAGAAAAGTGAAGAGGAATTATATAATTGTCACTCTGTGACTCTTCTTGGACAGTAGACTTTCATCTCCTTTTGAGAGTTTTTACTCAGAGTAAATACTATTGCAAGGGAGGTGTGATTGTTCAACTCAACCAGACGTATCCTTTGCCCTCCAACACACTGACACCATCAAGGGTAGCAAGAGTTGACCAGTTTCTGTCTTTGTGTCCTGGATTTCCAAAGAGGTGGATTTCACCTACTCTGTGACTGAGTGCACCTAAGCACACAGAAACAAATTGTGTGAATAAGGTAACAACATTTTCATAGTAGCCTCAGTACAGCTTTTCACCTAGAGTGAACTGTGTATCTAAATGAAGGAATTTAACTACTTAAGAGGATTAAATCAGCATATATATAGTTTCTTATTTATTTATTTATTCTTGTGGTGTGTGTGCTACTGATGCCCCCTGGCAATCACCAGAGCATGATGGTCAGTGACTGTCTCTGTTCTGATAAATGCCCGGTGGAGACTGAAAGCCTGGACTGCAGCACAACTCAAGTTAAGCAACAAGGTTATGCATTTGCTGTAATATGATTTATGCAGGCCTCCACAGGGTATTAAGTTGACTAAGAATGGATGCTGTCCTTTTTCTGGGCATTCAGCTCTGCCATATAAATATGCTATTCAGGTCTACTAAGTTTGTATAAATTGCTGTTTCTGCCAGAGTAGCTTACAGGACTTATCCAACAATGACACTTCAATAGCAAAATGTTTTGTGAATGATTTTAGCCTATTTGTTTTCTCTCCTGCTGCGTTCCTAAATATTTTTACAAAGCTGTATTTGAGAGAGTTATTCACTTGGAGGGTCTTAGAAAAGGCAAATTAAGAGGTAAATTTTATATTCACTGATGCAGTCTATTTTCATTAAGTTGAAAGTTAAGATGCATGTATGACTTTGTTTATAATAAAATGGCCTGTTTAGAAATACTGCTAAAAAGCTCAATTCTTCAATTCAGTTAAAAAAAGGACCTGTTAAAGGTGGCTGATGAGGAGGCAGTAGTTTGTCCACCAGTTACATGCTGCTGTACTGTGGAACTAATAGCATTAATACAAGAAGCGTTTTCAGCTTGCACATCTAATGTAAAATACTAGATTTGGTAATAATTGTATTCTGAAACAAACAGTCCAATTACTAAGGCACTGTAGCTTTTGTTCGTGTGATGGGCAGGCAACAGTTCTTGCTTGTACCTGTCCTTACTGATTATTATTATTATACGTACTTAAAGTTCCTCTTTATTTTTTGCATTTTCATAAAAACTGCATTATGATGTGACATATCTTTTCCAGATATTTTGCTTGAATAAATAAGTAGGATATTAAATTCAACTAGGGTATTAGATTATAAATTAGTTCTGTAACAGCCGTCATAATGTTATTTAGATTTTCAGTTTACACAGACCTTGTAGCAACTCCCCAGAGCTATGCTAGAGAATTAGGGGAAGATGTGAGTTGATGTAAGAAAATTGGTTTTGGTAATATGCTGATGTCAGTAGAGTTTTTCTGTGTGGAAAGATATTTAAATGAACGTTTTTACTTACTCAATTGTACAAACTAAAGCTTGGTAATGATTTCAAATTACTGATGAGTTGGTGTTTGGACTATGCAAACATGACCATAAATGTCTTTTCCCTAGTAGGGCAATATTTATATTTTGAGTTTGTGTATGGGGTTTATTTTTTAACAAACACAGTAACGTATTTTAATCTTCTCTGTAACTTAACCATTTCACGTATGTCAGGAGAATGGAAAAATTTAGGAGCATTTTTTGATGAAAAATCCCATGTTGGCTAACAGCTACAGAGCTCTCTGTATCAAGGAAGAAAGCATAGACTTACATTGCTGGTCTTGAATAATTGCATCATGATTAGCAAGCACAGTGACACCATATTGTTGAGAGAGGTGTGAAAACATGCACATTTATAAATACATTTATTAGGCAGATGAATTCTAATGGTAACCTGGTGAGAGAGCTTCTAAGTAAAAAAGATTTATAGCTCTTAACATTGGTGTTCTTTAAATATGGGAATCTGTACCCACTGTGATGTGTTGTACATTCAGTGAAAGAGTAAAGGTGAAAAATAACTATAAAATGAAGTAGATGTCCTCCTGAACCATTTTCTGAGATGATAGACAGCATTATTTGTAGGGGTCTTAATTAAAATCAAACCAAACCAAACTCAACCTGTTTGCTTCTAATAATGAGAAGTACTGGAGTAAGGGAACAGACTATCTCCTCCAGAGAAATTTGGCAGATGGAGAAAATGTATGTGCAGGTATCAGCAAGACTACCTTGAAACCCGCTCTGCTGCCTGTCACTGAGGTGCCGTTTCATCAGGGTTTTAGTAATATGCTGATGGCAAATGAGTACTCAGGGCTGAAAGTAGTGTTTGTGCCAATTCTCTCTTTTCTTTTGCCTCCTCCCAACCCCTGCTAAACAGCCCAAAAAGAAGTCCATGTCAAGTGGGATGTTATTCAGAAAATCTCTTCCCTGAATGTGTTTGAAAGCAGATTATAATGGCCAGATCTTTGTTTCCTGGAAAATATTGTGGTCTTCCCCAGGAAGAGGAGTTGGTCATGGAACTGTATGTCTTTTGTCCCCAACTGTAGCTGTGTGTGTGCATGTCCCATAGCCTTGGAGTTACCAGCCCCAGCTCACTGCATTGCCTAACTGGGTATGTGGTGCCAAACAACAAAACCAGTCTAAATTAGAAGTAATTCTGATGTGAAACGTCTTAAGGATTTTTGAAGAAGGAATGAGAGCATGCTCAGGCTTGACATTTTACTATACAAGTCCTTCACACTTCATCTGCCCACTGCCCAGAAATTTGGATGTCTTGTTGTTGGCTCCTACAGGTATCGCAGTCTGTGAAGGCCTTTTCCTGCACTCTTATCTTTCCTTTTGGGGTTAGTCTTCCTTCCCCAGGAAGCAACTCCCCTCCCATTGGCTGACCACCATGATTTTATAGATAGTTGTAAAAGCTTAGGTCCTGATTGCATATGGTGTATGTGGTCTGTCTTTGCTTTGGTACCTGCTGAAAGTCACTCTATACATATAAACAAATAGCGTGGTTAATGAGTGCTTACAGCTACGTGACCCTTAATGACTGGGCTGCTTATTTAAGTGTCTTAAATCTGGATCCAGGAGCCACAAATAAGTTTTCTGGGTTTGTTTTGTTGTTGTTGTTTTGGTTTTTTTTTTGTTTGTTTGATTTTTTAATGTCAGAAGCATAAATTTTAATACTGCACATCAGTTGATAGTGTCTACTGTTTCTGTGCAAGTTCATGTGTCTGGGCGTGCTTTTATATGCAAAACGTGTTTGGATCCCATATTCCTTGCTGTGTGATGGACATGTGATGTACTTCTATTTGGAATGTGATTTGTCATCTAAATGTAACTGGTGTTAGTCTGAATGTCTCATTAGTGTGAAACATTTTGCTGCTTTTAAAACAACTTGAACAAAGAGAGCCCTTCATACTGCACTGTGATGCGTGTCTTTATTGAAAAAGCTCCTCTCCATTGCCGAAGCACTGAAGCATTTGCATTAAGTGATACAGGAGATGCCATAGCAATTTCATGAGAATTACCCTTTGCAATGAATGTTAGATAAAACATCTAAGTATAAAATCCCTTGCAAGTGACCAGAAGATAAATTAGAGCAGAGCTGTACCTGGATACGATTAAATTATGTACCTCCTTTTAAAGATTATTTTTAATTGATTTGGTGCATGGTCTTTACTTAGTTAATAATGAACGTTGTACCTGTGGCTATATGATCACTCATGTGAGTTAGATTTACAGCACTAAGAAACTCCCTTTATCAAAGAAAACAATTTCATAAAGGGGCTGTCTCCTTTCACTGCTCAGTTGCTGATAAGGCATCTGGACTGTTTCTGATTAGTTCTCCAGTCTTACACTAATATTGAAGATGTTCTTTAGCAGATAAATGTAGAGTTATCACATAATTTTAGCAACCTAATTTGTTCCTTGCTTGCACACTACAGTAACTTTCATGTCTTAAACCCCTCCTCTCCATTAGAGCTTCTACAGCACTGCAAAAATGAAGCTCGGAGAGAGATGAGCATTAGAGGAGAGGAGGACAAAGATACAGGATACAAAAATATGAAGGCAGGAGTCGAAAGTAGCTGGAAATTTTTGCCAGGACAGGAGTTCATTCCTCCTTTCTTCCTTCTGACAAAGCTTGAATCTAAACAGACCTTAAAACTCCCAGTATGGGTGATAGATATTGCAGATCTTCAGTACCTATCAGTACTGGACATTACCATTATTATTTGAAGGTTGTTCTAGGTATTAATTTAACTTCGGCCCAACTTCTGTATGTTCCTTTCCAGTTTGCAGTTGCTACCATTTTACTAAACATACACCTAAAATAAAATCTGAGGTACGAGTTTTCAAAGCTTTGTCTCTGAAGTTAGCCTTGTATTTGTAAATGTTGTGGTGATCAACAGAGAGAAAGAGGTCTTTCCTTAGCAAGGGACACATATACCATGGAACAGGAGAAAAAGAGGTACAGAACCGCTGTAGTAAAGAGAGGATATGAGGTGGAGATACATCAGTGCTCACCTGAGTGCTTCCTACAGGAAAAGGATAAGACAGGTCCACAAGAAGCCAGCTACAGCCTGGGGTGGATATTCCACAGCTACTTTCAAGTAGTTTTCTGCACAACAGTCCTAAGAGGTCACAGTGGCAAGAAGATGTCTTTGAGGATGCTGTCGCTACTAATCACAATGACTGATTCTGGTTACAAGTTTCTGAGCTGTAAGGGTTATGACACATTCTGCAGATTGGACAAGAAAAAGATTCCTCTTTTTTTGGGAAGATATTCTTGAAGGTTCTCTCTTCATAGCCCTGCATGGATAGCTGTTTGTGTGAGTATTGCCTCAAATCCCCGTTTGGGCTCAATCAGGACATATTTCATTTCTTCTTTCCCCCTTGGATTTTAGAAAAGCCTTTGAGATACGCATTTAAAAATTTTTTGGATAGTGATATCAACCTCTAAAAGGAGAATGTAAATGAAAAAAAAATCGACCTAACAATTAGATAGCTAATGTTTGCATAATTGTAATTATCACATATTGCAATTATTTCGCATTCATTTCAATATACAAATCACTATTTCATATATGGCATGTTGTTAATGGTTACTACTATAATTACTAATTTGCAATATAAGGCAGCAATTTTATAGTTATTCAGTTATGTATAATTATTATGTCAAATTGGAGATGACAATTAACACTGAAATATATTAGAAATGAATGTATGAAAATCAGTCTGAGAATATTTGATGTGTACTTGTCATGTAGTGCATGGACTGCATTTTCCTAACCATGCTTTTAGACAATTGTTTGAGATCCTACAGGATTTAATCCTGTAGAAATTCCTATTTCACCATCCCACTGACCAGTAGGTTAGAGCTAGAACTAACGAGCAAAACACAGTCTTCTGTAGCTAATTCTTGTGTGAGGTTTCAGAGTTTAGGTGCCTTGTTCTGCTTTAGCATTTCAGAAAGTCCCTTCTTTAGTGACTGCTTAAAAATGAGATGTTAGAGTTTTTCTGCTGCCTGTAGCTCAAATTCTTTTAAAAGAGACGTTCAGAGAGCGTTTTGAGCTGTAAGGGTGGCAATGCCTTAGCGGAAAGGTGCCAGAGGAGCCATTGGCCTGCAGCTGACATCACCTGTTGCTGTGCAGAGCTGAGCTACCAGGGAGTTGCCCCTGTGTGATGGCAGAGAGAGTCAGGGTGAAGAGGGTACCAAAGCTGTGTACAGCAATCCCCACATGACTCTTACATTCCTCTGAGACCACCCAAAGCACAAAGTACTATGCATTGCATCTTTAAAACTATATTGGTACTATTGTGTGAAGGCGTGACTAGAAGGTGGAGTTTGGATCCTCATCTGGAAGGAGAAAATCAGAGCGGTATCTCCTGTCCCCTGGGAGTGAACCCAAGTGCAGGATCTAGTTACAAGTTACTTAACTTCTTCCTTTGTGAAGCTGGGCTGCCCTGCTGTCACGTGTGAGAGTTGGGAGCCGGGAGAAAGTAGGTTGTGGCACTTTGGGGATGGGAGAGACTTGACCTGGAGTGCATTTGGGAGGCCTTCGCTCCACTGATATTTTCAGTGCAATGCAAAAGGGGAGAACAAATAAACATTAACAGATAAAAAATTACATCCCTAAATTATCCATGGAACCCTTAAAGAGGGGGAAAAACCCTTAGCACTATCTCTTGAACAAACTTTCTTTGTGGCCAAATAGTTCTCTGTGACAATTCCTTTTTTCACCAGAGATTTAAAATCTGGGCAGCTCTAAGCCCTGCTAAACAAAATTCATGGCTGTACATCTTAATAAAGCAACGGAGAGTGCGCAGCGTGTCAGACGAATTCACCTCCTTGGTGTGAGTGTAAGGCTGCTGTAATGGCACACGGCAGCGGGAGACCCAGATAGGACCCTTGATGTGTTAGCAGAGCGTATTGACTTATATCAGTCCTTTCGCCTGGTTTGAAATTGATCCCCTTAGGAAAGTTAAATATCACCTATGTTTGTAGATTGCTAGACAGCTATTAAGATAATGCTTTTATAAATACAGATGGTGCCCTTATCAAAATTACATGGCAGTAAATAGATGCCAGTAGAAATAATATGACACTTTGATTAGCTAATAAAATGAAGCACAAATAGAATGGGGATGCTAAGTTGCTCTGACAGTTTTCATACTGTCTTATTTATTGCTCATTTAGCTTTGATAAGTTTCTATTACAGTTTTGGCTTCTTAAGCAATTCCTTTGAACTTTTAATTTTTAAACAGTAATCTGTATTTTATTGACTTGGGTGAAAAATCCTCATTGTCAATAAGCTCCTCATCATAACGGTAAATGTTATCATTCTTTTTAAAGTAAATTGATAGGCCAAATTGCATAATGTAAGTCGTGGAGATAAAAGTAGCAAAGAGAGTGCCAATTAATGTTACATGAAAATTATTGATTAGAGCAAATTATTGCTGAAAGTTTGGCAAGCAATATTGGTTCAGTGATTGGTGGCTTTTTATGCCATAGTGGAAGAATTGTATCAGGACACTGGATGACAACAGGAAAATTTTATGCTTTGGAAACAGGCTTACACTGTAGTCTAAGTACGTAACGCAAGATACTGCGTTGTTCAAAACTGGTGTAACTCCATCAGCTTCAGTGGGATTGAGACATGGCCTGTTCACTTTTAAATCTGCTGATCTTAGATGTGTGGAAAATACTGCCTGTCACTTTAGTCATATTGGAAAAATGTGTTCACTGATGCAGTTCTTGGGATGGTTAATGGCAGTGATAATCCAGAAGCAGACAGCAGTTGAGAAGAGTGCAAATGGCATGTGGGTCATTAACATGATCTTACCAGCATAATGCTGACCAATATTTCTGCCTTTTTGGTACTTAACAAAACATGACTTAGTGACTCAAAAGCAGAAAATTATTATAACCTGCCACAGTTTTAAAATCTTTCTAGAAACTTCTGGCTGGCCCCACTTTCTCAAAGAGCACAAAACTCAGTTTTGTTCTTTTCTTGCAACCTGTTTGCTGATATTAACCCTGTCGTGTAGCAGTGCTCTCGGTAAATGTGTTGAGCTAGATATCCTGTTCCACTTCTGCAGAGAAAAAAAGGTGTTGCTATGCACAGTGTGTTCCTCTGCACCTTGTGAAGCAATAGTGCTGTCGTTGAACATGACACCCAGTTCCCCTTAGTTTTACTCAGTAACGACTGCTGTGATGGTGTCACTCTGCCAGTAGCCAGCAGTTTGACATAACGTTCAGGGAACCAACTGGCAGCCAGAGGGAAAGTGGGAACAAGCTTCCCAGCTGTCACACTGAGCATCCCAGTTCAGATTTCTGTAGCCCAGCTAGAGCTCCACTTGCCCATAGGCACAACAGCATTGTCTTCCTGTCTTTGTAGGCCCTGCCCACCAGCAGGGCTGGGCTTGGGGGACATAAACTTATCTTCCCAAATTTAGACAATTGGTGTGAGGGGGATGCACAGACTGTTGACTGCTTGGGAAGTTTCCAGATGTTGCACCCTCACTGGAAAATGTTGGTGGAAAAGGCAGGCATCTTAGGTTATTTCTCTCAGGCTCCCTGCAATCAAGGTTCCTTGTGAAGGAGTTGGTTTGGAACGATGAAGGCATTTTAACCCTTGATTAATCCTATAGATTTAGCCCAAAGGTTGCAAATAGCTCATTGCTAGAGAGCAGGTGGGACACATTCTTAGTTGCCAGATGGAAAAAATCCTTTTAGGTGTCCAAGTCCCAACTGTGTGGGCTTAATGGAATCATCTTGTTGTTTCTGCTTTCACTTTTTGTTGTAACAATGTAAAAACCTCTTTTCCAAATAAATGAATTTAATAAATCCCAAACCATAACAAACCTCTCCTTCAGATTTCCCATCTTTATGCCTGTATTGTCAACTTGATGCAAGGTTTGAGGTTTTAACTGTGCAAATCCCTTTAATGCAAGTGGGAGTTGTACAGCTAAAGATTTATACATTGACTTTAGAATGATATTGCTTTCTCTCTCTTTTACTCTTTTTTTTTTTTGCCTTGCCCCCTACCGATTCCCTCCCCAGATTTCCCCCCTTGCTCTTTAAAGAAAACAATAGGCTAATTCTGTGCCTCTCTTTCTGTAGTGAGAAGCAGGTATGATGATCCCTTCCTACTCACTGGACAGGCATAAGTCCAAGGCAGCGATATGTGAAGGTAGTGATAATATGTGAGTATTAAGATTGTAGTGAAAATCCTGTATCTCATCAGTGATTTCAACCAAAAAAAAAAAAAGTGTGAAACAGTCCACACTGCAGAACCCCATCCCAGTGAAAAAACACCTTTTTTTAATTTTCTATTTTTAAAACAGGGTGTTTTTTTTGTTTTGTTTTGTTTTTTGTTTTTTGTTTTTTTTTTTTAGGATGACTGTGTCTGCCTTTCTGGCTAAGATTTCCTCTACTGCTTATAAGTAATGTGGTTGACACAAACAGATGTACGTAAATCTAACATTTCAAGGAAGATCATGCCATATCCTATCTATATGACAGGGCAGAATTTGAACAGTCTTGTGCTAGCCTGTGGGCATAATGCAAATTTCCTGGGCTGGAGAGACTTGGTTTTGCTCCAGAATTTCAATTGGTTGTCACCTCATTTTTAAGAAACGGGCTCACTCAACACATCTGTGTTATAGTGGTTTCCTTCCTTCTATCAGGAGGGGACAATTGACCTAAGCATTGAATTCTTTGGTACTGTGAGCAATAAAACCCCCTTTGTCCTCAGTTTATATTAGAAAGTGCATTCACTCAATCTTCCTTTGTCCAGAGAATTTTCACTGCTTCCTAGTATACAACTTGGGAACTGTTTATTGTCCATGTAGGAGGATATTCGGCTGGACGTCTTTTTTAATCCAAGGGAAAAGGCAGGAATTGTCACCCTTCTGGGTATGGGTGATAATCCTACAGAGCCCAATCCCTGTCAAAATGAGAGTGTGACCCAGGTGGAATTCAGAATACTGTAAGGAAGGCATTTTGCCAAAATATTTGTCTACAGAGTGGCAGAGATTAAAGGCCTTCCAGCTCTGATTGGATTACCATGGACCAGAAGCACTTTAATCTCTACCACTGTGGCTTTGGGGGAAGCCAGTGATTGAGACGTGTGGCAGGACCATGCTGAAGAATCGGATGACTGCACTTAGCTCTTTAATCTTCTAGTCCTGTGGCTGTTGCAGAAAAATATTTAACTGTTGCAGCAGAGAAATAGGTAGTTATTATATACGAGTAGTTGTTTTACCTTTTACTGTTTGAAGAAAATAAAAATTGCATATTCTTCCCTCCAGAGTTGTGGAAGCAGCCTGTGTGTGGTAGCCTGACTCAGAGCAGCCTGAGCCCCTGCTCAGAACACAGTATTGGGTAAGCTGGTGGTTGAAATTAAAGGAAGCACATAACAGCCAATACTGCAAATCAAAGGTCTCTGAAACCTAGTACCATGTCTCAGACCAGCAGCAGATGCCAGTGGAGGGGTATTAAGACAGAGTATATTTAAAGTGATTTTTTTTCCCCAAGGGGGACAATAGTCAGTATTTTCTGGACACTTCTTGAATAATTTATATTTAAATTCTCTGTTTTGTGCGTAAGAGAGACTGCAGACAGAGCTATTCAAAACCAATGCCAAGTATAGAAATGCCCTTTTGGAGACAGGAGGAACACAGAAGCATGAAATACTAACTCCCAGTTTTGGATTATATGCATGTCAGTAAAGAGGTAGGAATTAATTGAATAATAAATGGGAATCTGAGCAATTTCTCTTGCTCAAGTCTCAGTCAAGAAAGGCTACATTTAGTAAAGAACATAAGATATGGGCGAGGTGGTGAGAATT
This sequence comes from Phainopepla nitens, assembly GCA_013400175.1. NCBI lineage: Eukaryota > Metazoa > Chordata > Aves > Passeriformes > Bombycillidae > Phainopepla > Phainopepla nitens. The sequence goes on from VXBQ01011151.1 coordinate 386,064, forward strand.
GTCGTAAGAGGTGTGACAAGTGGGATACAGGATGCTGTGGGACCTGAAGGGTGTCCTCAAGTATGTAAGTTTCAGCTTTGTGTGCCTGAATTATTCTGGTGTTTTTACATCAGCCTACCCCCAGTTTTCCAAGAAAGAAGCTGTGAGACTGAGGAAATCTCTAAAACTTGCCTCTAAGGTTGGATATTTATTAAGAGCAAAGGGCTCCACATAAAGAACCCTTCACACTGGCAGTTTCTTGGGCTTCAGCAAGAGCAAAAAGCCTTACCTCATATCCAGCTAGAGCTAGGGTGGCATTCACCCATTTTGAGAATGGGAATGCAATCTCTGCATGGCTCAAACAGGCAGGAAAGTGACATGACTGTTGTCTTCAGTGGAGCTTAGGCCACCATAAAAGCACAACTCCCAAAACCAGTTGTCTTAATTCCCATTATCATTCAGCATTAGAAGTCTGGTCCTTCAGTGAAGTGGCTGCACATTCAGCCTTTAAAAAAAATATGGACAGTTTCAATTGGAAGTGTGTCTAATGCCATGTAGATGTCTTCAAATTTCAAATGATTCTTCAGACTAGGAAAATAAGGCTGTGTAATCCATATGTTTTATATGCTATCATGCCAGCCTTTCATGGTGAGAAGCTAAATATTTTTGTCGTTTTAGTTTATATATGATGCTCTTGGTTTGCTGGCTGAATGAAATGTCTGATGTGTCCCACCCCAATGTCCGCATTTGGATGGAGGATGAAGTGAAATGAGCCCTATAAGCCAAACACTGAGTTCCTTTCCATTCTTTTATTAGCTTTTACTTGGCAAATTCTAGTGGCTTTTGTATCGAGAACATAACATTGCAAAAACAGTGGATGTTTATGGAAGGCAAAGCACAACTTAATAAATACAGCATAGATGTTACGAGAATGGATGCTCTTTCGCTAAGTACAGAAGCTACATATGGTGCTGAAAGCAAATGCCATATGTTTGTAGAAGAGGCTACAGTGCCTTTTTTGCAGACCTGCTAATCTGTGAAAAATAACAATTCTGTTTAATACTGGTGGTTTTGGCCTCTTGGTTTTGTCCTTTAACTTCTGTGAAATATATGCAGTCAGAATGTATCTGGACACGTAGGTCTTCACTCACTCCTCTTTAAGGCCACTTAATCCTAACAGTACCCATCTGAAATGCTCCTTACTCTAATCATGGTGCTACAAAATTAGACTGTTCTTTATATTGTGGTTCCTGACACTCAAAATCCTGGGTGCCTAACTCCCTGGCGACACAGCTGCCAAAAGAAAATACTCGTCCATCAGCAGTGTCACCTGTGGCCTGCTGGCAGTGATGCTGTCACAGCAGACATATGCTTGAATCTGGGCTCTCAGTCTGGGAAAAGATTTGGATCCAGGTGTCCCACCTTTTTGTTGCCATTAGCATGGCATAACACAGCTACTGACAACATCTCCTCTGCTAGATGGTTCTGCGTGGAGCTGCTGTTGCATTCAGGACAGGAGTAGGTGCCTGTGCTCAGGAGGAGGTTCTGGGCTGTGGATGGAGGTAGCCACCTGGTGCTTTGTTTCAGGGAGTTTTGGAAGGGGATAAGGCTTTGAGTTTACCCAGCAGTAAGCTTTCCTCTTTGGTTACATGGCCATGTGCTTGATATGAGTCTTCTGAGGTTTCTCACACTCCAGTGCTCTTTTTAGATTGGCTCCTATTTGCCCTTGGGGTCAATGTATCTACCCCTGTATTTCAGGTTCCCTTTTGGGATCAACTTTCTAGAAATGTATGCCTTGCAAAGCCTAGTTGTAGGTGCCCAAGCCTTTTATGGGATCCAACCTGCATCTTAAACCTGCTTAGTTGGAGAGCTGCTTAGTTAGCAGTCATACCTCAAATGAATGTTGCTTCCAGGAATATCCCTGGCTTTTTAAGCTAAAGATGCTTGGATTAACTAGATCTCTCTCAGAATGTACCAGTCATAAATGAACCAATCACAGCCCCTGGTAGTTTTTGGCATTTTAAAAAATTATTATTTTTATTTGTTCATTGAAGAAAAGCATCTGGAAACCATTGTGTAAGTAATTTAGTTGAGCAAGCTTTTTCACAATAGGCAATAGAGAGTTAATTCTCGATGTTGTCAGCTGCTTTCAGTTTTAAACACGTTTCAGATTCAGAAGACAGCCATATAGAAAAGAATGTTATGTTAATGTGACAGCAATCACAGACACTGCTATTGAAAACTCACTGTTGCTCTCCCCTCCAAAATTAACATCATAACCTTATGTCAGTGACTCACTATTATCCTAATACCTGTTTTTGGATTCTGTCCAGTCCCATTAGATATCCCTGTGTTGATTGCTCTGTTACTGGTGAATGTTAATTGCCTCCAAATCTCAGTGGAGTTCAAAAGCTTAGGGAAAAAAGTACTGACTGGTAGAGCTGCTAGTTTTATTAACAGTCAAGTAAATAATAAATCTGTTCAGTGATATGAGTGAAGTGCCTGAGACATAAGATAAAACCAGCTGATCTAACATCTTTCTTTGCATGTCTGTCATATGTTATTAATTAGATCACAGGGTAAGCCATTCCAGCTTTGAACGTTGAAACGTTCAAATCCGTAGTGCCTGTCCACAGCCAGTGTACCTTAGGAGGCAGTCAGGCTCTGTGTTGTTCCCGTCAGGATTCTCATCTCCTTGACATTGAATAATGCCCCTTATTACATTTTAAGATGCTTTTTAGGGTTACTGGGACTGTTTAATTGAAATCATGATGTCAAAACAGGATTATAACAAGGCATGTCACATGTCATTTAGTATTTTTCCTCCTTCTGGTGATGTGTAGTAGTTCTGATTCTTTTATATAGAGAAACTGCCTTCCTGCTTTGCTTTGAAGGAGAACTAAGATCTTGATTGCTTCTTTTTTTTTTTTCTGTTTCTTTTAATCATAGAGTTTTAAATAAGATCCTTGCAAGCTCCCCCTCTTCAACGCCAGAAACCTCTAGATGGAAAATCCCTAGTGTAATCCCATTGTGAGTTTGCTTCTTGTAGCATATTTTCTGTTTTAGGTACCTCTTCTGCTAGTTTTTAGTTTGTAAAAAGGTTGGTAGCACTTACAGAACAGAAATAAGAGATGTGGAGAATATACTGTAATCATATACTGCAGAATAATTGCATATTTTATATCAATGGTTTTCAGTTATTTGATAATATTTAATCTCTTAGCAGAGATCTGTAATGACTCATTTTAGACACTGACCCTCTAACTTCATTTCAGGAATGAAATATTTCCTAATCCAGTAATTTCTGTCTATGCCATCATGTCATGTAGATAAGGAAAAGCAACTCCAAGCAGCCATTGCTTAACAAAAAAAAAGTCAGCAGGTGAATTGCTTGCTGATTGCTAGGCTGAAGTAAAATGCTAGCCGAATGTGTTAGGGCTATATGAAATCTGTATTAGGGTAGGCAAAATGAAGTTGCTTCTTTTGTGATTTTAAGTGATTGTTAGGCTGTTATAATGAAAAGCATACCCATCAGATAGGCAGAATGTGTCCAGATCAACATGTGTTTTTTAAGCATTGTAAATGTGATTCAGCCAGTGATCAAAAGGTGAACAGAAGTCAAGAATTCCATTGTGAGGCTCACTCCAGAACAAAGGAGGTGAGAGAGAGAAGCAGGATAATTAATAGTATTATATTTTTTGTGGAAATTAACTTGATAGGCAAGTAATGTTTATTATTACAATACAGAGCATTTGAATCTTACCCATGTTTTGACCAGGAGTACTAAAAAATACATGTAGCAAATGAGCACAGGGCAAAACACAGTGTGTTTGCAAGGTCTCTAAGGTAAAGATGGTGGGTGACTGAAATAAGCTGGTGCAGCCACACTGAAACACATAAGTAGCTGCCAGGATTTAATTACCAGATTAAAGTGTCCATGCATTTCCATGCTGAAAATGTTGGTTGTGATCTTCTCTAGCTGGTCAGTATGTCCCATTCTGAAGATACACTTTTCCTAGGAAGCCCTATTTCACTGCATCCCTCTACTCTGTTCATATTCATGAAGAATTTCAGGAAAAGGAAGGACTCTACATGTTATAACTTGTAAACAATTATGCATTTCATTTTTTGTTTTTAGAGTTCATGATAACACAGACTAAGGCATGAAAAAAGAGATTGAGTAAAAGATTATTTACTATTTGTTTTACCAAGTCAGTATTTTGTTTTGTATGTGTATAAATGTATTCATCTTTATTATAAGATCATATTTCTGTAGCTGTCCTGTTGCCCTGAAGCATGTGAATGTCCCTGATGTCAGAGGAAGTTTCTCTGTAAGTGGAATAAAGTGAGGCTGTGTATATTTACTGTTAGGCTGTGCATCACATATCTAATTCCCACTTTCCTTCCTGGATTCAAGCAGCCCTAACATCTATCTTTCCATGTGCCCTGCTACTAAAAAGTTCCTGCCTGAGATGAATTCCCCATTTCTGCCATGTCAGTGCTGGCCAGAGGAGAAAGCAGCAGGTAGGCTAACTGCTCATCTCTGCCTGCATTCCTTTTCCATGTCATTGCTAGGTGTGAACTCCAAGTCAGGGACTGTCAGGAAAAGCCTGCCCCAGGCTAAAAGGAAGGATGGTGGCATGTGCTACTTGCCAGCCATTAGGGCATGGAGATGTAATACCGTTTTGTTCAGTAGGAGTTTTGTTTGATGCTTAGAAATTGTATACTTTCTTCTGAGTGCAGACACTGAATTCAAGCACTCTGCAGTGTAACGGACACTTGACTTGGTGCAAAAAATGAAACAAAACCCTAGGTGGTAGTTTGGTGGGGCTCAAATTGAACTTAGGTGTAAACATCATCACCGTGCATTTGCATCTATTATTAGAGTATATGCTAGGGTTTAATTTGGCTGGCCTGGTGACTCTGCTAAGATGAAATTCTTTGTGTGCCTGTGAATTTTGGTGTCAAGAGTGGGGATCACTGTTGCTGGAGAGTGTGTAAGAGAAATAAGCCAAAAATAGAATCATTTCCATAGCTTAGGAAAAAACCCCATAGAATCATAAAAAATAATCAGCTCTTGGAAAGAATGAATTCTGTGCTCCTAATTTGCAGAAATCCCAGTAGTTGCTATTGTGCCCAACCACTCACTAATACAATAAAATATAATTACATAATTAAATACAATATAGGATTTCCATAATAAGGAACTTTATTTCCTTGTCACAATATGGGAGTTGCTGTGGTTGAAGCTCACAGTTTGGCACTTCAACTATTATTAGATGCAATAGTATCACATACTAGGTAGGATTCTTCTACAGGGGCACTTCCCAATCTGGGTGAAAATGGTTTGCTGCAGAGAGTGGAAGCTTTGTAAGAGCTTGCCTAAGATGCACCTTTTGGACAAGGAGGTATCTTACAACCGTGTTTTGCTTTGCTAAAAAAAGTTTATTTCTCCCACTGCTGTTTGTTTGGGTTGATACCATCTGTCTTTTGCTAAGCCCAGAACTTGCTAGAAGCTGAAATTCAAGCTAATGAGTAACTTTTAGGGGTGGAAATTTTCTTAGAACCTGATTTCCCATTGCTGATGACAGCAGAAACTTGAATAATTAGAACTAGAGAGACAGACACTTAAACTTAGATACAACAGTCTCTGTTCAGGTGAGTGCTGTCTATGTGAGGCAGCAGCAGTAATCCTAGTTTTATTGCCGTATTTTCATTTGGACACTCATTTGTGTGAAATTCTGCATTATCCAAGACTGGTTTGTTAGCTGCAAACAATAGCAGCTACAGTAGAAAAACAGCTGGATCCAGTGATGGGCAATGTTGTCATGAAAGATAATCATGGAGGTGAAGTCCTTGAAGCCTCTAGAACCTGAATCATTTTTGAAGTTTAAATGTATGAGGTCAGAAGGAATTATCTGGCTTGTAGTTTGTTTGGGGTTGTTTTGTATAAGATACATACATAGTGAAAAAGAGAGAGACTAGTAATTAGATTTAGGAGGAATGAAATGAAGCCATCTTAGCTGTAATAGAGTGTCTAAGTAATCAAGTATGTACTATCATGAGGAAAATCTGTGTCTTTTTGTGTTTAACCATATGAACATAAAGACAAACATGAAGTACGGTGTTGAGATAAAGAACTGTTTTGGTTATCTGCAGGGCAGAATTTTGACAAGTAATGGCATTGGTGACAAGTAATGGCATTGGTGACAAGTAATGCTTCTGGTTTTGCTCTCAATTTATCTTTCAATCCTTTTGTTCCACTCAAGCTTTTGCTCTTGTGTCTTTCCATTCTGATGGGCTTGCCTTCGTCTATTGCACTTCATCACCGGTGTAGTCCTCATCTTACTAAAATCAATGGCAGATCTATTACTGACCTTAGTGATGCAGGAAAAATCCCAAGTCTTGCTTATCCTAATCAGTCAGATCATCATCATTAATTTAATGATCTGAAAATCCATCAAAACACAGCATACTTTTAGTTTACCTGCTGACATGCAATGTGCACAATCCCAAGGCTTCAAGCAAAAGTTTGTCGTCTGAGATTCTCCCTAGCCCAGCAGTTGTCTTGCTTGTATTTTAGCTTTTCTGAAAGTCAGAAGGGTTTGAAGAACTGTAGACTTTGAGGTTGGCATCTTCTGTTTGTAGGCTACAGAATCTACTGACTTTTGAGTAATCTGTGTAGATGTGAATGTAGAGTACTTTCACAGTCATAATCTTGAATAGTTCAAATTTAATTATGATGAGAGATCCTGTATTTCATTTATATGTAAAATTAGAGGAAAATATGCAGAAGCTAATCCTATTCAGAGACTGACTCCAAATATTTCTGAGCTAAAATGTTTGTAACATAGAAATCTTATTAAAATTCCTATTTCTACACATTTTAGTAGTAATTTGGTTTAAAAATTGCAAGACTGTAGTTTCATTTGACTGAGGAAAGAATTATGAGACTATAGATAGACTAACTGCAGTTTTAACAATGCTAAAATCCATTATAAATCAGAAAAGGAGGGAAAAGTACACATGCCATGATAATTTACTTGACAGTGCTATTGAATATACATACAGCTCACAGATTATGTGTTTCTCGTACACTAAAAATAAGAAGTCTAAGCATAGGAACATTATTTTTAATATGAGGATGCAGTGCTAAAGAGCAGAGAAGGTTTTGTAACGATAGTCTGGCTGCTGAACACCATGGTATACTGGGTCATGTTTATGCAGACTCCTGCACCAGCTGAAGGAAAAAAAAAAAGGCAGAAAAGTAAAGAAGACAATGCAATTTGAATCTCGGTATATTTTTGTTCCCCCCCCATCTTCTTATTGGGGAAGCTAATTAGTTCCTAACACGTTTCTCAGATGTTACCTTCCAAGCTCCAGTGTCAGAAATGGCAAGCCTTAGGATGGATTAGAAAACGTGTGGTGGCTTGGCTGTGTCCAGTTGGTATGGTTTGGTGGGGATGTGGAGTGAGAGATTATCTGATTGCCTCCTGTCACATATGAAGAGTGAAAATGTAGCTATTATCCTGTCCTCTGCATTCCTCAAAGGTACTTAAATCTGAGTGGTCACTATTGGGATGTATTGTGGGAAGCAAATTTTGTACCAGGGCTTAGAAGTATAGCTGTGATAGTCTGTAGAGGTAAAGCTAAATGGATTTCATGTATGAGAACATGAGCTGGGCATTTTTGATGTCTTTGTGAAGTGGATTCACAAAATTTATTTGAGCTTTCCTTTTGGCTGTCATGTCTACCAATAATATGCTTCCTCTTGTAGTTCTTATGTCTACCAATAATATGCTTCTTGTCATAGTTCTTTTTCAGGCAAAACGCTGGTTTTGTAGTGTTAATCTTTGCAGTATTGCAGTTATGGATAAGGCTATGATGACTTTTTCTCTGAATGTGTCACAAAGTCTGATCAATGTACAGGTATAGCTGGCTTCTTTATTTTTATTTAAAAATCTATTTAATAGGAGCAATAGTAAGTATCAAGCGAAAGTTAATTGCGCTCATAGTTCAGTTAAAACTGTCAGCGTTGTCCTAAAGGACTGCACCTTGTAGTACTGGTCTGTGCTCTATCTGCTCAGAAATGCACTGTTGTGTGTTACTGCCTAATTGGTGAACTGTAATTGCCTATATTGAGAACTGATCTTAAAAGTTAATCTATGCTAGAGTCAGGAAGATTAATTGGGGCAATCACCATCCCATAGATTTCTGGTAAAGTGACGCCTCCTTAAAATGGTTTGCTGCGAGTGCAGTGCAGTTCGAAATGGAAGACAGACAAACACATACTACCTTCCACATGTGTTCTTGATTGTCCAAAAGCTTGTCTGGAACTCAGCATACCTTCATCTCGTACCTTCTGGCCACAACGTTTTAGAGGGATTTTGACTGGGAAAAGACACACAAGACTTGAATTACACTTTTCTAGGCAAAATCTATGATCACATTGGTGGGAGCTAAAGCTTCTGTCCCTTTCAGATTTGCTGTAACCATGTGTTTTGATTTGAGGGAGGTTCTGTTGGCTGGTTCACAGGATGCAGGGCTGAGACGCAGTCACACTTCTACCTAGCTGTTTGCCTGGAGTATCCTTGTGGTGGAACAGCTGACCACCTGTGGCCTGCTGGCCAGGCAATGCCTGCCGTAGTTTGAGTTGACAAGTATTGCCCTTAAAACACCTCTTCCTGTGTTTGGTCAAGTACCTTTTGATTCCCTGAGGTTGGCTGTAGAGGTTTCTCCAGATGCCTCATGGCTGGCCTGCACAAGCTGAGTAGTGCAAGTGGTGTGGGCAGCAGTGCACCCTCATCTCACGCTGTGCTGTGTCCAGTGCTGTCCATACCACTGGAAGAGATGGTCACAGTTTAAACTTGAGTGGAAAACAGTTTCTGAAGATGCACTAAAAATTTTACATAAGGACTGCCTTCATGTAATTTAAAATCCAGCCCTACTATGTTTTTCCACTGTGGCAGCTGAAACATGGAGATGTAAAGCTAAAGGATGTTGCATCATGTGGCACTGGGAAGATATGGACTCAGTGTACTGTAGAGAAATGTCATATTCCAGAAGGTCCTGAAATGAGTAGTGTCCATGTCATGTAACACCAGTCTCTGTTCACATGATGCAAGTCCTTTTTATGTGATCTATCCTGAAGTAAGAGAGCCGCTTGCTTATTCCTGAGGATTGCGCCACCATTGCAGCATAGAGGGGCGCCTCATTTGATCACCTGGGTGTGCATTCACTACCTGCTCCTGAGTGGAGTAAACCTTTACCTGAGTGAGCTGACCATGGGAAACTCACTAGAAGAAGCCTCTTGTGCTGGCTTGGTGACTGTTTAACATGTATTGTGATCCAGCTGCTGAACCCAATAAATTTTTTATGTCTAACTTTCAATTGCTCTTTATTCTTTAGGAGAATCTTGGCCTCACTTCAAAGCTGACAGGATGTAACTGAATATCAGGAAGTGAGGTCCAGCAGTCTGGGCCTGGCTGTGGAAAGTTGGAGATGTGGAGAGGGCTGGCTCAGCGTTACTGGAGCAGTTAGTGTTCCTGGTGCTGGGTTTTAGTGCACAAGACCCATTGTCAGACCTCTTGCCAGGAAGTCATTTCACCTCCACTTCTCATCCACAGGAGTTTCTGCTTGTTAAAAGAATTCAGCAATGGTTAAGGGCAAAATTTGTGTAGAGAGAATGCTACACATTTTTTGCACTGTCATCTCTTCATTGAAGGTTTGATTTTTGTTCTCCTTTAAGTGTGTGAGCACACGGGAGTTAGGTTTGGAGGAAAATTTGCATGTAGGTCTGTGATGGTAATGCCTGGAAGCACCACTGTTGACCATCTGGTTTGATCCATAACATAAACTACATGAGCTCACTAGAATCAACTCTTTGTTCTAGAGCCTCTCTCTTAAGGAAACTCCTGGATACTTGAACTGCCCATGACAGGCAGAGGATGCCCAGAGCCTAGGGTAATCGCTCCAGCAGCTAACTATCCATTAAATTATGCCATGTGCATCCTTGGGCTCTCTGGCAGCCAATAGAGCCAAGAGAAGGGGCAGCCCAGAGGGAGGGAGAGGAAACTACTGACTTCTCCAAATAAGCCAGTAAGTGAGCAAAACAAAAGAATGGTGAAGTCCTTGCAGCACATTGCAGGCATGAAAAAGTAATGGGAGATTCTCCTGCACAGTTGTTTCATGGTTTACTAAGCAGCCACCACTGTTCCAAGTGTTGGTGCAGTTCATTCATCTCTTTAAAAAAATAAGGACCAGTGAGCAGACTGCAACCTCCCTGCCAGACGTCAGTCTGTTAAATACTTCAGTCTAGAGTAGAAAGGGAGATGAAATAATTAATTTATTGTGGAAAAGCTGAGCCACAGGTTACAGTAAAAAAGCATCAGTAAAAAAATTCTGTGGTCAAGTTCTACACTGGAGAAATCTTCCCTGGGTCCAATTCATTTTGCTCACCCAAGAGGAAACAAGGGCATTGTGACTTCTCTCAATTGCTATTTGGAATATAGAGTAAAAGACAATCTTGAGAGTGGCTTGCTGCTGCTTTATTAAAGATGTTGTATCTAATGAGACCTTGTACTTGCAAGACCTTGAAATGCACCAGTGCCTTGCCTGCTGACTGCCAATGCAAGGTGGGGAGGTCTGCATGGTCCACATTTTAATTTTTCATGTTGATTCTCGTTATAAAGGTACCAAAAGAGAGCTCTCTGTATCTGTAGCTCATTTTTCAGGCCAGGTGAGCTCAGTCAGTTCATGGGCTTCCATAAACTCATAAGGCTGTGATACAAGTTGTGTAACCAACCATGACAAGGTTGTCAATTGTCATGAGGTGTATTTAGATTGACTTTTTAGGTGACTCAGATGTTAAGTATTGAGTTTTTTCTGAGTTGTATTGTCAGGAGAAAAATTTATCTTGAACAGCTGGTTAAATTGAAACTGTATCATCTATTAAAATTTGAATGATCATTTCTGAATAACAGTGACTTTTAAGTGACTTGCTTCTGGCTTCATGGTAAGTGCTCAGTGTATTTCTCTCATGAACACTACTTTTCTCTTAGGAGACCATGTAATATAACATTTATTTAACCCTTTATAGGCCCTTCTAGGTGTCTCATAACTCTTATAATTCCGATTTTATGATTGGCATAAAATGTTCTGGTCCAGATACATAAAGGACTGCATATGTCTTGCTCTTAGTTTCTTATGCTGGCAGCTTTTTTTTTAGAATGGAAGTGTAGTGCTACTGGCTTTCTATAAAAGCAAGAGAGCTTGCTGGTGTCCTAAAAGATGGACTAGTATCTGTTTCAAGTCTTTAACTGATGAGCACAAAATTGTGGGTTTTACCAGGTTTTGATGACACTAGCAAATATATGTAAATAGGATATAAAATGAATCAGCTGCTCTTCAATAAAAACGCATCATGTTTACCTCAGCCTTGTATCAACTTTGCCCTCCTACAGGGACTATTTTAATTAACAGCATGAATTTTGGATAGTTTAATTTATTTTGTGATTGTGTGAAACAGGCTTTTGGAAGAGTTTATTTATAAACTGCCCAGGTATTTAGCAATAGCATTTCAGCAGCATCTGTAAAAGCAGAGTGTCATAACACACAACTTTTTATTTTTTTGCTGTTCTTTAGCCTTGCCAACGGGGTTATTTCTGGGGTGTCTTGTTTTCATGCTGCTCTTCACTGATGACAAGAAAGTGAATCAAATGAGGATCAGATAATTAAATGAAAAAAGAAACATTTACTCCGTTGTTTCCTGAGGAATTTTTCTGTGTAAAACGCTAATAATCATGCCATATGTTGGTGATGACTTCCATTCCAGCAGACCACAGTAGACTTTACAGATTTTAGGATCTGATCACTGGATTCAGTGATCAGCTGATTGAAATTACAGCAGAGTTTCTGTGGAGTTCAGAATTTGTAGCACTGAGAGACAAGTGCCACATGGCTGCAGTTCTGCACCATTTTGTGTTACACTGCTGTTATGGAGCTGGTAAAGTGTAATGTCCTGGGGAGGCAAGCCTAGGTCCACTCAGTCCTGACATGCTTGCATAATCTGCTTACGTCCAGTGAGGTTCTGGCATGAGAAATGTGAGCAAGGGTTTGAGTATTTAAATAGACCCAGACATTATTTTGTCTATAATTGAAGCAAGTCCCTTTCCATATTTCAAATACAAGTTACTAATACAAGTTGTATTAGTAACTGGGATTAAACTTTGTACTTAAACTAAAAAAAACTATAAAAAATTCCCTGGGATCTAGTTACCTCATGCCAAATACAGGTTACTCATAAAGTTTATTTAGTTTTGTTTGTACAGTGAGTAAAAAGAACATCGTAGATTATGGTACCATCTTTAAAGTGTGTGCAGAGAGTCATGAATATGAGAAGCTGATGTATTAGGTACATGTAAGGCTGTATCCCAGACATCTTTCATAGCCAAAGCTCTCGCTGATCTGTATGAAACTGTCTGAAGAAAGACTAGAGCCACCTACTAAGTTCAGAGCTCTGTATAGTGAGTGCCAGCATTCCCAGTGCAGAGGGATACTTCCAGCAAGGAGCATTTGGTAGATGTCCTGAAAGAAGGATTTTGAGGTTGAGAACATTCTCTGCAAGACTCCACATGGAAAGTTTAGCATACTGGTACAACTATTAAGCAATTAGACTAATCAAATGTTCCATCACCATCGTACCATACATACGGTGACTATTTCAAGAGGACAGACCACAAAGAAATTATTTGAATTTCCTAGTTTTCAAAATCTCATTATTAAAAAATGTGTTCTACAAGACATAATCCCCAAATGAATGTGGTGTCAGTACATAAATAAGCTTTTCTAGATGACGTCTGATAATCAATATGCTGTAATGAATGAGTTATGTCACTTACCTTCAGTGTCTGTCTGCCTTGCTCTTCCCACAGGTTAGGACTATGTTTATTAATAAATGAGATATTTGGATGTTTTTGTAAGCATTGAAGTATCTTTTAAAAAACCTGGCTATTTTTTTTCATAAAAATGACACAGCATGGACAATACTGTGTTTCCTGCTGTTAGAAAAGAGTAATTACTTACAGCCACTCTTATAATATGCTTGCTTGCTAAATGCATAAATCTAATAATGCAGTAATACAATGCTACAGCAAACTTCATGAATTGGAAACAGATAGAATTTAAATGCTTTTGGCACCTGAAATACATTTCTTACAGGAGGTCTATAATTTCCTGTATTAGAGCTAGCTGTATCCTTTAATGAATGCAGCTGGAAAGAGTAAAGGATATTTGGAGACTCATGTATTTAGTTTAGTCTACAAGGTACTATTTTGCTTGTTACTTTTGATTTTAAAGGTATCAACCTCATTTGGACAGTTTATTCTTTTTGTAGGGAAGAGATGGAAGCAGAAGATGGCAAATCTCATGTTTGGAAATCATGACTTAGTAATGCAAGGTTAAAATTACTGTCCTTGTCTGTTGTTGTTGGAAGTGTCTTTCAAATGGCCCAGTATCACTTACATGCATTTTGAGTCTGTGTTTGTAAGTGTTAATGAGCTTGCCTGGCTCCCTGTGCATTTATGAAAAAGCAGCAGACTGTATTGTAGCTTGCTGTGGTTTCTTTGACCAAGCAGCCACCATGAAAGTTTAATGTAATGTTCTCTTGTGTATCCAACAGTCACACAGGTGTAAGCAAGAGTCATCATTCTCACAAGGGTCAGGTCAGCCGTGATGCTGGACTTCCTTATTCCAGACATCGGTTTGGTTACAGTAGCAGCATCAATGGTGAAACAAGCACTCTATCCTCAATGCCACCACTTAAAAAGTTTCAGAGAGCACTAGAAAAATGCAGTATTTTAAAGCCACAGCTGATGCTAAAGCTGACCACAGAATTCAAGTCTGGAGAACAAATCCAGCCATGTCATAAGTCCATTTTGCTGGATTGATCTTCCTTAAGGCTGTGTCTGTGAACAGAGGAAGCTGTCTAGTTTTCTGCTAGACAGCACTGTAATCTGCACAAGTTTCTTGGTCCCCAGAGGATCTCCAGCATGCGGGCTCCTCCCCTGTGACCTGAGCAAAACATGCTGATGTCCAATATGGTATTCTTCCTTATTGCATGCTTGTTGTTGCTGAAGGGGAAAGCTAGTGGAGAGCAAGTAAGAGAAGCTAGCTGCTGACGAATCTGAGGCTTGATGAGACAGAAATGTTTAGTGCAGACATATCAAAGCAGTGCACATCATTTCTTTTTGGAGAAAACTGCTGTGTTTCACATATGTATTTCACAGCCTTCTCCAATTTGAATCTTCCCTAAAAAATTTTGAACATGTGTTCCTGAAGTGTTGAAAACCCAAGTTCTGTGGAGAAGCTTTTCAAGAAAATCGTAATATTCTTGAGAGTTAAGCATTCCCTTCTCCTTGTGTCATTCATTGTCTGTCCTTCAGGATGGAGGTTGTGTAAATCCTCTGGCTCGATCAAAGAAATTACTTAAATATTTCAGGAGCTGAGTACTCTTTTGTGTTGACCAATTCCATGCAACCTATCAAATGATTTTGCCTCCCTTTTGTCCTTAGTCTCATTTAATTAGATCCAAGTCTACATACAATTCTGTCCAACTAGTCTCTCAATGCAAGTTGTGGTTTCTCTTTTTGGCTTACTCTCTACTTCTTCTGTGATTGAAGCTGTGGAATCTTGTAATTCATTTTGTTCCACCATTATTGATTTGGTGGCAACAGTCCAAATGTTGAAAAAATATTTTCTAGGTTGTTGTTGCCCTTGATTTCCAAAGACATTGCATACAGTGAAGCATGTGGATCCGGAATTGACGTATCCATAGTGTCACCAGGCTTTGAGGGTGCATTTTCAATTGTAAAAGCAGTTTATTGTTAATTAGAGAGACTCCCAAGGGCATCATGATCTCCTGATAGTCTGTGAAGAGTACCTTCAGTACACTGTACTCTGTGAGGGTTTGCCAAAACCATCGCTTGCGTAAATCCTGAATTGATTCCCTGCTGAAGAAGAGTTGTTTAGAGCCTCCAAGTTATAGTTGTGAATAAGATTCATATTAAATTTTAAATTTTACTTTTTTATTAGTGAATTTTGGCTTGTGATTCTTGTAAAAGAAAAGACAAACGCAAGTGCTTCACTGAATCTTAACTGATGCATATGCTATGCATATGGCATAAAAGTGCTACCCTTCTAGCTACTGTCTGTGCAATGAAAGTAGCTGTGTTTCAGTGGCAACGCACAACTTAAGCATATTTCCTTAACTAATTGGACTCTTGGAGTGTTAACCTTCCTCTGGGAAGATTCTGGCATGCAATATGACTAACTAGTGAAAGGTTATGGAATTGGCTCCAATGGTGCATTTTCTCCTACTTTAATTCTTGCTGTCTTATTAACATGTTAAAAGGTCGTGGATAGAAAATTCAGTGTCTTACCTTTATAGGAAAATCCTTTATCTCTTATTCTGCTGTTAGATGTCTGCAGATATCCCAGAAATCAACCTCATGGAGACTGTCTGCTGTGTTGGGTGAGGCTGTGATGGCACGGAGTCAATTTTCTTCAATGTCTGTACTGTACTTCTGCAGTGCACACTTTGATGTCCAGTTTGAACTAGTGTAAAATGTTATAATTCTCCATTTTAGCTGTCCAATCTTTCTTTAATTTGTAGTACCTCCTTCCTTTATTAAAAAAATGTGTTTGTCTTTGCCTCTCTGTGCTTGTATGTAAAAAATGATTTTTATGAAGATGAAGTCTTTTTTGTGTGTCTGCTAGTGCTGCTTTGCTATAACGGAATGACAAACTGTAAATAGAATTGACTTGGAGGCTGAATCAGTTGTTGGTATTTTGTTAATAATAATAATAATCCGAACTGCACTACATCAGGTAGTGCAAATATAAATTCTGAGTTGTTATGAATGCCAAATTAACTTTGTGAAGATTACTAACTCAGTTTATCGAATCTGTTTTGTCATACATCAGTCATTTTGACCGGCTGTATGATGAGATGTATTTTTGTTAACTAACCTTGCTGTCTGTTGCACAGATACGAATGTCTTTTTAAAATCAAGGTGAGACCTGGGCAGCTTGTCCTGCATTGTGCCTGCAGATTCTTGTCCTGCTTATGTCATAAACTAGTGAACACGCTCTCTATTTCTCATGTGCTTTATTTTTGATGAATCTCTGAGTATGAATTGCTTAAATTATAATTACAGAGGTGAGGTGCTAACCTGTACTAGCCTTGTCGAGAACATACTCCTCTGCTGCTTCTGTCGTTACACTGTCTTTTAGTTATGTGCTGGACTGAGTTTTAAATCCTGATCCTGACATTCACTGGATTATATGGATCAGCTCTTTTCTGTCTTTCTGATTTACCAAACTATTAAATACTGAACCTACATCATTCCTATGTCAGGCCAGATTTTGGTCTGTCATGAGCATCTAGGTTAGATCTGTTTAAATTCATTTCCTGAGTGTGTTTCCTCCATTTTGAAAGGCTCTCCCTGTTGAGCTGTTTGATTTAAAAAACAAAAAAAACCCCAAAATAAAAAAAAACCAAGGGGAAAAAAAAAGTTTAAAAATGGGATTATGACTCCCTTTCTTTTTGGGAGAATTAGGAGTTTGCTTTATTTTGTTTTACCTGTAGGGAATTGAAAGGTTAAATTTACAGATATTAGTGGGGGCTAAAACATGTTTTCTCTGAGGATATTTTGTCTCTGTCAGCTTTCTCTCCAAAGCTGATGGTGGTGGAATAAGGTGTTGTATTGTCTTTTGCACTTGTTGCAGCTGGCCCACTTTGCTCACCACCGTCCTACACATGGTCCTGGCAAGCTTGGGCAGAGTTGATGGGACATGCATGGGCGTGGGCATGTCGTTAACTCTTCATGCCAAGAGGCAGATAGGAAGTGCCTCTGCGGAGGTGTGCGCCCCGTCTGGACAAGCTTGGTGCCAAATGTCCCAAGCCACTGCTAGCCCCCGTTCAGAGGAACAGCACTACAAGGATGTGATAGGCGCTAGGAGAGGCTGAGTAAGCCTCTGGATCACTGGATGTTTGTTTAGGCTCTTCATTGTAGCTTGGTGAAGATGCTTTGAAGTGGTAGTTCCTTACGGTTCTGTAAAAAACATGTGCTTTGGGAAAGAGAAGATGAGTAGAGTGATAGACAGCATGAGGAGGAAGGTCTCATCTCTTATACTTCTGTAGTTATACATATATTCATTATTCCTTTTTGTAGTGGTTTAAATGTTAACTGTCGGGTCTTAGTGGATAACAACTTCTAAGTACACAGGCAGCTGATAATAAGCCTTCTGGACATCTCAGTTTCTCTTTGCAGTTCGCTTATCCTGGTCACTTACAAGACCGTGCATTACAGCCTAAAAAGGCTGATATGTTTTTTCCCTTCTGGCTGTAAATGGAAAGCCCAAGCATTTGTTAGGCCGCAGCCCCGCTGTGTGCATTAGGCAATAATGTGCAAAGCTTTGTGACTGTCCACACTGAAATGAACGGCAGGGCTTTAAAGCAAAAGCCAGTCTTGAGACCAGTCATGGACTGACTTTGGTTGGCCTTGTTGGCAGTGAAAGCACATTTTTCATTAAAATTAAAACGCTGTCAGACCACCTACTGATCATAAGTGGGGTTTTTGTTTGTTTAAAAGAGATGCGACATACTATTTTTACGCAGCTTGAATCAAGATGTCAAGAGGAAGTAAGGACATGTGACTGTCATTTTGCATTTGTCTTAAGAAATAACATTTCCTTCTCTTAATTAATGAGAGTGGTTTTGCTGAATGACCTGCTTATTGATTACAGCAGTTACTGAATTTTTGTGTACCATATCTGCTTGTTCTTATTTGGGTTTTCAAATATTCAATGACCACTTGATGAAAAAAAGATATATTTTTTTTCAAAAGACAAAGTGTTTCTGCTTCCTCTTAGAATGACTGGCACTGTTTTAAGATAAGTCACTGTGGGCCTCAGGGGAAAGCTGGGTATGTATTTTCAAGGGACTAGAAGAATTACGAGTGTACTAGGTTATGGGAATAGAAGTAGTCTCTGCTTTGTTCATCATGAGCTCTACTGAGAGAATTCTGTGAGGAACACAGGTATTGTAATTCAAACTGGTCAATAAACCTGTGAGCATTTAGGACTATTATAAGCTTTTTCTCTAGCTTTTCAGAGCAATTAAAACTAGTAGCAACCATGTCAGAACCAGGGGTCCTGGAAAGGTTCAGTCAGTGTTTTGTGACATATATTTTAGGAATTTTATTGTAAAAGGAGGAACGAGAATGGTGTAGACAGCAAGAGTTGAAGCAAAGGTGGGAGCAGGCTTAGCTGACACATCACAAACTTAGAAAAATCTGGTTTTGTTGTATTTTGGGTATTGGATTAAACCTCTGGCTCAGGGTAAGGATTGTCTTTGCTCCCCTGTGTTGTACATGAAATACCTAATGGGGTGATGGAGTCTAATTGATGTTGTGATGCATATTGTTATCTTAGCAGAGTCCACAAAAGTTCTTGACTATTTTTCCATACTTTAAGTTCATGATTTCTTAGTTAATTGCAGAAACAACTATTTTTTGTTTTTAGCAGTGTTTGCTTTACTCTGTCAGTGGTAAACACTGGATTTCACAAGCCTTTGTAGTAGTTTACAGATACATCTTCTCAGAACGTTTTCTTTGCCTTTTTGTATTGTACTGTAGAGCAGAATATGAAACTTGAAAATAAAAACTTCCCTGTTTTCAAGGTTGATTACATCGTTTTATGGCTATAATGTCTTAAAGTAACCAATAACAGCATTTCCTGAAAGAGTAATCCAAATAACTGAGTGCTGATATATCCAAGAAAAGGAGGGCATTCTTTTCAGCATGTTGGTATCATTCTTTTGTGCTTTTCGGTTTGTTTTAATTCTGTCATGCTTCCTTTCTAATGTTATATGCTAATTTAAATAATAGAACTTGTACATAAATACACAGTCATGCAAGAATGACTAAGGATGATAAAATTGGAACAGTGATGCTAAGTGCAGCATTGCAATCAATAGGACTGCAATGGTAATAACACCAATATGTCTAGTTAAAGAGATGTAAATTGCACTTAATCTGAAAGAAGGTTAGAACCACAGTGGAGCAAGGAAATGAGTGAGATGCAGTGTGAGAGCTAGCAAAGATGTCTGTGCCCACTCAGAATATGGCCTGTTTCACAAAGAGCAACCTCAGGGAGCCTTCAAGGAATTGCTGTAAAGTGTGCAGAAGCTCAAGAGAACAGAAAAGATGTCCTATGCAGCAGAAAAATCCCTGCTACTAGCAAAGAAATATTAGAGAAAACTAGTAGGAGGATTTTTCAGAACCGATTCAAGTTAAGCTTGGAAATAAATGTGCCTTTTTCTGCCACCTGACCCTCCTGTGAGCTCAGTGTGGCAAATCCCAATTCACAACGGTGCTTCTCGCAAGCAAAAGGTGTGGAAATGGGCCCAAGGTGGGTCGGCCAAGGCAGACCGGACAATCTGCTGTCCTCCCGGCTCCTTCTACGGACCGTGCCCTGCTGTTCCCACAGCACACCATTGCATTCCCCTGCAAAATTAACCCTGCACAGGAAAGGGATTTTAAAGACAAATGGTCAGGGGACAAAACCCCGAGCACTCTTGAGCTCAAGCTGCCCTTGCAACTTTAATTTGCCTTATTACATCCACTCAAGATATTTCTGTTCACTTGTTATGCAGAAGATCTCATTGTTCAAAGATCTCTGCAGATGACTAGGCACCGTGAAGGTGCGTTAAGGTTAGAGCATTTATCTTAGCTCTGAATTGTTCTGCTGGGCTGGTGTCAGATTTCCAGTGTTCTCAGTTTCTTCCAATTTCTTTTGCTTGTTTATTTTTATTAATGCTTTGGAAATAACAAGAAAATGGGGACACCCTTTCCTTTCTTTCCAATGCCCATTTAGGTTGAAAATTTTAATTAGAATTTTTGAAGTTGAGTTGTTTGACAACCACCTTTAGATTATTAAATGACCTATTTCCTATGAATAAATGCATCAGTAAAAGAATTGCTAAGTTTGTATGAAATTTTGACTCCCTAGGAAGGCGTTTTCCTAACGGTTTGCTACTTCGGGTAAGAGAAAGAAGGTCAAGAATTGCTTGCTGGCATGCAGTGCTGTTTAATGCCTCAGCACTAAATAGAGGATAAGTGAGGATGTAATGAGTAGTAAGGTTCATTTAGGATGAGAGAAAAGAAGTTTGTGATGCGCAGTAGTTGGGAAGACTTATTTAGTGCAAGAAATAGAGATATCACTGAGGTTACTAATTCACATGTAATGAGCTGAAGATTTCTTATGTAAGTGGGACATAAGATGTGATTTAGGCTTCTGCACAGAGGTCTTTAACTTACAAATGTTACTCTCCAGCAGTCTGTGCTCAAAACCTAGAGCTTCAGTCTCAGCAATATGTGAAAAACAGTTCATGGGCCAGATATTAATTGATATTTACTGACATAGGCCCTTGAAAACTATAAAGATCTGACTTTGTTCTGTTCTATTCTATAGAGTGCAGTGAGTTTCCCCAAAAATGTAAAATTTTATCTACTATAATGAACACATATTCTAAATACCCATTTTTGCTAAAGAATAAAGATCTTTCTTGTGCAGTCTTTGCAGATGGTAACTTTTGAGCCATTTGTTTGTGGTTCTGGGAAAAAATTTGCTTTAGCTGACATTCACAGAAACCTGCTGTCTACAAGAGAAGCTGCATGATTTGTTAAAAAACATTGTTTTCTCAAGGTGTTTATCATGCTATTAAAGAACGTAGTCTTCTATGAATAAAGTCAAATGCATACATTTTATAAGTATATCTGTAAAACAATGTAAAGATTTCAAAGGTTTTGATGGAGTTTCACACCAATTTTCCAGACTATTTTATGAAGTTAAATGAAATAGTAAAAGCAGAAGTGATGAATCATACACAAAGTTCCAGTTCATTATGAATGGACTGCCACAGGTAGAATACCATTTTATTACAGTTACTATGAAATGCCTACTGTTGGAGTCAAGTATCTGTAACCCTTAAGAAAAGGTTCATCATGCACAAAAGTAGCAGTTAGTAGTAGCAGCTGTTCAGCCTTGATGACCAGTGACAACTCTCCTGCTCACTTAAACAGCAATGAGAAGGAAGAGAAACCCTTTTAGTTGCAGAGGTTTACCAGCTGAGGGCTTTGCCGCTTCAATTCTTGAGTGGTTTTCCGTTCAAGGACTTCAATTTTTTAAAGAACATAAACTCTTATTACTTTGAACTGTTATTAAATAAAGTTGCATTTGGGTCCTTGAATAGTGTACAGCTGAAGAAACATAAAATAGATCCATATTTCTAAAGTCAAAAACCAGGATTTTTGCTTGGGGAGCTGAAGCTACGCATACTGAAGCAATATACAGAAGTTATCACTCTGAAGAAATTAATTTAATTTTTCTCCCCAAACAATGTACTTTCTTTTTGCTTTTAACCTTGATTGTTGCGTTAATAGATGATAGAGGCAGTGATGGGAAAAGCATAAGAAAAGTGCTGAGATGCTGGAATACGGTGATCTGAGGACACTTATATCACAGAGCAGATAACCTGTTTGCTTTTATTTGTGAGCTTTCAACCATGAATGTAGAAATGGCATTCCACAATTATCGATCAGCTTACCCCACTGTCTGCCATTTGACAGTGCTTCACTTAGACCTACTGTCAAACAAAGGACACTGCAAAGAGATGCCACAGAAAACATGCTTTACGTATGGCTTGTTCATTGAGCTAGAATATTGCATTAACTTCGCAAGGCTTCTAATATTTCAAGAATTACAAGTTAAGTGATTTTAAAAATCTCTTGCTCAACAGCAATATCATGAAATGGCTATTTATGGTATCTGCATGAGTAAACTGATAGCAGCATGGTTGCTTATTGTGCTCCTCTAAAGTAATTTTCCTAATAGCTTATTGGAAACTTTGGTGGGGACAGTGCTTTTGTGTGGTTCTCATAATTCCTCATACAAACATCTTTCAAATAATTAAGGTTACTTCATTCTATGGGAAGATGCAGCTCAGCCTGGTATTTACTGGCATTTGGCAGCCTTCACTTTTGCAACATGGTGAGCATGTAACTGGGGTTTGGAGGAACAAATCCCATGCTGACTTTGTATCACAGATCTGTGATTGGACATTATCTTAGGATGGTGGGGTACTCAGAGCTGAAAATTCCTTGCTGAAGAAAGCAAGCAATGATACAGAAGCCACCAGTAAGATACATGAGCTGTGCAAAAGTGACAGAAGGGAAGAGATCAAGGGCAAAGAGTCTGGAGTAGCCTGAATCAAGGAAAGATGCCAAGGCAGAGAAAGAAAGGAACTTGGAAGAACTTGGATTGTATGGAGCAATGAGAAAGAGACTCAGAAGTGGGGTGCTCCTGACAGCCAGTCATCTGTTCATATACTCACAAATTCATTGTGAATGTGGCTAGAATAAGTGTTTTTAAGCTGAACATAGACCTCTCCTTGCCCTGTTTCCAGCTTTGGCTATGGCTGGTATTTCCCAACCCTCAGGAAAATAATTTGAAATAATGCTGTTGTTTTCAGACAAGCATGTCATTTGTTTTACCGGTCTGTAGTTGATTAATTTGCAAATGATATTCCCAATAAAGTGCTTAGAAGTAGATAATTACAACTATATTAACAGTTACCGGGGAAGCAGATGGTATTCTGAGGAGCTGCCATGTAGAATTAGTGCTGATGCTCTACTGTAATGTACCATATACCCCAGCAACCCACAAACAACAAACTAAAATCCTGCTGATATTCCAGATTGTAAGTAAATTGTGCTATTGCTTTTCATTTGGTTCTTCTCTGAATTTTTATGTGTGTTTTCTAGATAGCTACAGTGCTCAGTGAGCTGCTCCTTTTTATGTTCAGCCACATAGCTCCGCAGGTTTGTATTTTGTATTTTCTTGGTATCAAACCCACGAAAAGGAAGTTTCTAGGCTGTATGTCAGTGTTTTCTCCACCCTGCTACTCGGTAGTCTGAAGCATAGACTAACTCTGAAGAAAGACATATTTCTAACTTACTAAATTGTTTAAATGAAAATTTGCTGTGAGGTGCTAAATTAAGGAAGCTCCAAAGCAACCAGCACCATCCACATGCCCACCTGTGCCTGCACTCTGCCCTGCTTCTCGTTAACCTCCCAGCTTCATAGCACAGCCTGACAAAATGCCACCCTTTTTGTGCTTTTGGCGATCAAGAAAAAGGCCCCGATGTCACGGCAGTTTCTCCTGTGCCTCTGATCCTTGGTAGCTTAGGTTTTAAGCAGGCTGGAGTCACGCAAGCCGCACAGCAGCTCACGCCAGGCTGGAGGTTGCAGCGAAGTTGAGGTTCCTGCCCGGGGCTGGCAGAGTGCTGCTGGCACCCAGAGACAGATCACGGCAGCCAAATGGCTGGGAGTCTGTTCAGAGCATGGCCTTATTTCTTTATTTAACATATTTGCTAAATATGTTGTCATGATGTTGTAGATGACAAACAAATTTGTCATCTACATGTTTAAATAGAACTAAAAGCTTTTCTTCTTTTGTTTTGTTTTTGGGTTTTTTTTTTGGCCTTTTTAACACTGGAAATAGTTACTAAACAGTTTCTTTTTTTTTTTCTCTGAGTGCATGTCTTTGGTGTTACTGTGTCTAAAAGAAGCACATAGCAGCATATCTGTGATATAAATGTCTGTAAGTACAACATGGACATTTTCAGGGTAGAGGATCAGATGAGAAACTTGGGCCGTTTTGGGTAAGTCACATTACCTGTTGACTGTTTGGAATTACCTGTGTTCTGTATGGCTAAACAGGGCCCAGTCTGACAGTTTTCTTTTGCCAGGCTTGTGATAAAACCTGGAGGGAGAAAGCTGGTGGATATGATGACCCTTTTTTCAGCCAATGAAAAGCCAAGGAAAAGTTTTCAGAAGGTTCCTTATCATAGTCTGAGTCAGAATCTTCTTAAAAATACATAGTGTTCGTAGCCAAGTGCAATGAAATTTGCTCTGTGTTCTTTTGCTGGTCTGGTGTGGCAGAAGTGTGCATGTGTGTTTACAAGTGCATAAGCTGACACAAGCAAAAGCAGCTGAGGCATAATAAGGCAGGGCAACAGGAGTAGCATTTAGAATGTAATTAAGATAGAAAGCTTTAAAAAACTCCAGCTCACAGAAACAAAACACTTGTTAGCGTGATCTAAGGCCCAAAGGAAGGTGCTGGGCTACAGAAGTAGGAAAACGTTTAATTCTTGTTTGTTGTTACTAAGGAGTATCTTGTACAGTACCCTTGATGAAACAGAATTGCCTTCAAGCCAAACGCAATTCCCTGAGCAATATATTTTTGAATGGAAGCTGCAGCCGAATCATGAATATTAGTTAATTGCTTTAGTCAAAACAACAAATGCTGATGCCTTTCATCTTGCATCTGTAGGTAGAATGAACGGAATTAGCACTGGTGACTTTCAGGTCATCTTCAGGAAAATGGAAGAAAGAGGATTTTGTCCAATAAGGTCTCCTGACCCTATTTGCATCAAAGGATGTCTCTGGCTTCCTTCCCGGCTTTGCTTCTCTTGGTTGAAATGAGAACTTATTGGATTTATTCTAAGGAGGCAGGAGTGTGACAGGACAGGTGGTTTTAAGGCTGTGTAGTATGTCCTAAAGGATCCCTTTTTCCACTGCTTAGAACTTCAGCCATTTTACCAAAACACTATCTGTCAAAATTTCCTTGCAGATATTATGTAAAGTGAACAACTTTTTGAAGTACTGAAAACCATGCTATTCTACTCTTTTTAAGAAACACTTTGGACTTTCTGAACAGCTTGTGCTTCAGAGCAGTGGTTTGATGACAGGCAGGGAGGTAGTCTCCTTTACCAAGGATATTTCTTTAGTGCTCATGAAATCAAGTCCATTTTTAATTGGTTTTTGAATCCTAAAGGGGAAAAAGACTGGAATATGTCCTTTGAAGATTCTGTTAGGGTTTTCTTTAGGTTACAGTTGAATCTCTCTGCCTGTGCTTGGGCTTGGTAAAAGCCATTGTGTCTGCATGAGGTGGTGTGAATGTGGAACTGGTAGAGGACAAGTGGGCCTCAGGTGGAACTTATCTGTTAGGGCTGCACCAATCCTGGCTGACCCCCAGGTTTCAAAGCTGAAAAACGACAAGTTGGCTATGTGAGGTAATGCAGAAAATAAAACTGGAAGTGCAAAAGAGGGGAAAGCTAGACCTCAGTAAATGGAGGAAGAGATGGGAAGGTAGGGTAACTGGCCAGGGAATTGGACAGAATGGGACTGGAAGAAAAAAGAGAGAAACGTAATATGAAGTTGGAGGAGGGTGCTGGGAACTGACCTGATGAAGAGCCTAAAAAACAACTGGAGGAGTGAGACTAATAGTTGAGGGTGTTGGGCAAAATTGGGAAATCCTGTATCTAAAGAAAAAGTTACATCTGAAACTCGAATTGATAGTCCAGTAGGGCTGTGTGAATAAATGGGGAACTACCTTTTCTCTAGAAGGAATGTGCGGGACTGGGACTGGATGGAAAAGGAAACTAGAGAAGGTGAAGAGATCATTTAGACTAGGGTGCAAATTAATGAGGAAAGAGGTTCTGTTAATGTGTTAAAAAGTATGGGAGAGGAGGCTGGAACAGGGAGATTCTGTGACTGGGATAAATAAGTGTTAAAAGAGAGGGAGGAGACAGTGGCTTGGGAGGACACAACAGGGTCTGGTGAGGTAAAAAGGAAGAGTAAGGGGGGAAGGGAAGAGACAGTTAACTGGATGTAAAAAAGATTATGGGTTGAAGAGTGAGGACAAAGAGAGTGGTTATTTAAGAAGACTGGGATCCCTTTGAGAATCATAAGGAATGGAAAGCGGGAAGGTCATACTCATCTGTCTTTTGCTGTTCCCAAATACCTCTAAATTCTCCTTGTAAGAGTATTTGTCATCCATTTTCAAGTGTTTGTCCACATCAGTGAGGATAATATATCATTGCTGTCGGTTACTCTAGAAGCTGCACAAATCTAAGTGGTAGAACTTAACACTTAAAACCCAAATTGAGTAAGTGGGAGAATAGCCATGTGATGCTACAGTTCTGGTATTTTCTGCTTTTTGGGGGACAAAAAAAGAAAAACATATCTACAACCTGCAATTAAAAAAACAAGCTTTAGAATTATTAAGAAATATGGCAAAGTTATTAATGCCATATTCATTATCCCCTTACATATTGTAATAGTCTTGTGCCCATAATGACACATTGTTTCCCCACGGTTTAAGCATCATTAATTGTGCAGGGCAGATAAAGGTAGGTGGACAAGCCAGGATTGCTGTGAACAGGACTTTTGTCCCTTGAAATAGGTGCAAGAGGTTGGTGGTGACTGGCAGTGACAGTAGGGAGCTGGTTAGCCTACTGTTTAGCTACTGGGCCTCTGGAACTGGGTTCTCTTGGAACTGGGTTCTGTCTCTCCTTCTGTCACAGTGTTCTCAGAGATGCTAAGCCCCTAATTCAGACTTTTTAAGATGATCACTAATTGCATGTTTCACATTTTTGGGAAGCCCAACCTCAGCCCTAGGACCTGTTTTGCACAAGAGCATAGCTGTGACTGAAAGCAGTGAGACTCATACTTTGAAGATACAAAGCACTGCATAATGTTAAAGATTCTGAAAAATCATGGCCTGGACATCTTAAGGCAGACTTTACTAAATTAGTGGGTACATGTGGTTTTAATTTATCTGTGCCTAAGCTCCCAAAGTATAAAGCAGAATAATAGTTCCCTCAACTCTCAGGGATTTGGTGAAGATTAGTGAAGTGGCTGTGAAACCCTCACTTATTTTAGTGATGAGTGCTATAGAAAAGCCCATAAGGAAATTAATAATTTTGTCTTCAGAGCACTATTTGAATAGTTAGCAGGAAACAAGCCATAAGGCTGTACCCTGAACAATGATAAGACAAAATATTGAATACTTGCTTTATTAATTCAACACCATCCATCCTGTGCTGTGAAGGAGAAGTGCACTTAAAAAAATGTTAACAAAATTAGAGTGTATGATAATGTATACGCAAAGGATACCAAATTAAGTTTGCATCAGCAACCATAATTCATTCATTGCTTAATGTTGGAGCCTTGATTTTATTGCCTGAAAAGCATTCTTTCTAACAGAAAGCGATTTTTTTTTTCTCTCTGTGTGTGTTGCAGTATTTTAAAGGGAATGTGACTTCTAGATATTTTTAAGAATTGTTTACTCAATGCATAATTCTATTTTTAAATATTTCTGCCTTCTTTAAGGTGTGGGAAGTCTCGAGGATTAACATTTAGTTTCATTTTTTCCCTCTGCTAAAGGTCCTACCTTGTAGCATTTTTTTCATGGCCAGTAGCATTTACTAGCACAGCTGAAAGAACTGGGAATGCTTGAATGAGGAGGGATGGCAGAATCGTGCCCTCCATTTTTCATCCAGTGAGAATGAGTTATCTTACAACCCGTATTGACTTTTCCAAAGATCAGAAAGCTCTCTGGAGGAGAGGGAGGGAGAAGTACAGAGGGTGAATTCAGTCACAACAAGGTTAATGTACTTACACAAAATTATACATGAAGCCATGAGAGTGCCAAGAATAGTAGCACCCACAAATTTGCCGAGGAGGTTGATCTTGTGAAGTGATGCCCTTCTTGCAACGTGCCGATCCTTTGGAAGTTGTTAAGTTTAGAGGGCACTTTAGCCCCCAGCAGGATCAGTCGCTTGTTTCCTGCTGTTTCTCTTCAAGTCTTGATCTTACTCGATCCTACACTTACAGAGTTGTCTTATTGTTCTTTTAGGAGCCAGCCTCAAAATTTCCTGGAGATTTTGTCTGATCTGATGAGTCTTTTTTTAACACTCACCAGTTCTGGACAGCAAACATGTGTGGGGGCTGTCTGGGAGGCCTGCAGAAGCCCCTGCACCACAGCTGCTCTGGGGCAATGCCAGTCTGAGCCTGAAGGGAACAGCTCAGTCTGGTCAGTGCCACTTGGGCAGTGTTTTGCAGTGGTTCAGCTGATGCCCTTTCTTACCTGCAAAATACTGCCAGGTGAAAAAAAAGTTATTTTTTTAATACTAGAAGTGCTTGGAACTTTCAAGTGTGGTTTTGGCATCTTCATGATCTGTAAAAACTCAAAGGGAGGTGTTAACCTGCTTTTCATTTCTATCTCAAAATACTCCTTCTTCTCTAGATGAAGGTGTCTCAACTTGTTGAGGAAATTTCTCCATAAAGACCATAGAAGGTAAAGGACATGGAATAATGTATTTATTTCCTTTTCTTCATGGGTGCAAGAAGCTAGATTTGCAACTTCTCTGTTCAGAAATACTTTTAAAATACCCAGATCAGAAGGTTTTCATCTAGTCTGCATTGGAAAGTACTGATATAAGCAAAGCTGTAGGCTCTTGGTGAAGTGCTTAGCCTCAAATTGTTCCAGCTGCTCTGTGATGATAGCAGACTTCTGATGGATCATACAATACAGCGATCATGGCTAATTTTATCTTCATATTGTTTGTTGCAGTTGGATTGTATGGCTGTATTAGGCAGATGACAGGGCAAGTCTGCATAAGAAAAGGTGTTGGACATACTGTACTTCCATGTGTTGAATGCAGCTTTTTAGATCTATGGAGTTGCTGTTTGTAAAGCTTGCAGTGTAACACATATCTAGAATGCATTTTTTAAAAAAATCAAAACACGCAAATGGAAACAGAGTAACAATCACTTGCCTTCTCTGCAGTGGTGGTTTTTAACCAGCAATGGTCAAGGCCTGCAGCTTTGTAATTCTCTGGTCTTTCTCTTTTGCAGCTGTAAAACAGCTCTTCAGTTGCGATGTGCCCTCTCTGATTCTCCTCAAATCAATCTGTATTGAAAGACATCAGCTTTCCATTTTTTTTTTCCCCTTGAGTGATGTCCTGCACCATGCAGTTCCATGGATGTATTAAATGTTGTACTGACACTTTCTGCTCTTTCCTTCTGTTTCAGAGAATGCCTGAAATCCTGATCCATATGTCTGCGCAGCTATATGCCTAGTATGACCTGTTTCTGCCAGAAACATCAGAAAATGACTGGGAAATTGGTTCCTTTGCATTATGGGGTCTGGGACTAGGAGAAGGTGAAGTGGCAAGACGTCTGCCCTGTGTTCTGCCCTTTTCCATGTGGAAAGCAGCCTTGAAGCTCTGTCTCCATGAGGAGCAAGCTGCTGATACAGCTATACCCACACACTGCAACAGCAAAGCAGTCCTGGGTGGACTGCTGGAAATAGCTTGTCCTGGCGAAACAGCGCTTTTTGACAAGATAGCTTATTACAGCAGTGGCTGCCTGTCCCTGCAGAAGGAGCAGCAGCAGCAGAAGCAGCAGCTCTGGCAGCACGAGTGCTCTGTGCTGCTGCCCTTACCTGCATAGCCATGCTGGTCCAGGGATCATTTACCTCACAGAGACCCCGTGTGCTTCGGGGGGCCCTTGTTCCCACTTCATCCTCAGCACCGTGGCAGCTTCACTGGCAGCAAAGGCACAGTCAGAGCACAGTTTGAGCCACCTAACTTTATTACAGACTCTTGTCGCCTTTCATATACATTGCCTCTTAATTTCCCTGTCTTTCTTTACCAGTGTACAGTGGTTTTTCCCTTTTTAATTCCGAAGGAATGAGCAGTTGCTGTCAGAGTCGCCCTCTTACTGCAGTGGGGGTAACCCCATGGACCTCTCCACAGAAGTGTCAGTACAGCAGCAGACAAGGGCTTGGCCTTGGTCCTTGCCTGGATGCCCTCCTCTCTCTTTTCAGCAATCCTAATGCCTTTACCTAGGTGGAGTTTAACTCCACTTGCTCAGTTAATGTTATATTTTTATATGGCTCTACTTTCTCTTTGGCTGCTGTTTTATCTGAATAATTGCAGTATAGGAGCTCTCAGGCAAACAGTTACACTTTGAAAATCAGGTTGCAGGCTTGAATATGTGACTGCAAGATATTCCTGTGAGTGTAGTGTTTGTGTTAGAAGACCCAGTGGGAATTTCTCTGGGAAGGATGGTGTACTACATAAGAGCATGAGAAATGCTCTACAGGTCAGATATGTGAGCTGCCTAGCACAATAGACTGCCTCTGATAGTGGCTAAAGGAGATACTGCAAGGACTTAGATAGGAGCTTGGCCAACCATTCTTTTCCTTTCTATCCACCCTAGCTCCTTTGGATGAGTATTAGGGAGCTAGCAATGTGCCTGGGAAGCACACAGGCTGTAGGATTCAGTGGCAGATAAATGGAGTGTGTACTTGTGGGAAAAATTTTCCAACTGCTGTTTAAAATGTAAACTTTTCTGACCTGCCTTGCCTCCTCTTGGATATGAGAGGCTAGGAATTGCTTCAGATCAGTGGGTGTGCAAACAGCAGTATGAAACATTGCTGGGACAGGACGTGGAGGAACAGGCCAACCTCAAGGACTTGTTAAAAATGTATTTAGAGGATTTTTTCCCTTCTTCCCACAATAACTCCTCATTTTTCTGCAGTACTAGTAAAGAATTTTTTAATATGTCGTTCTTTTTCCAAGGCATTTTACTTTATATGTTTGCTTATCACAGAGCTGGTATCCAGCTTTCTCCCCTTTTTCCAGACTTTGAGATTCAAAGATAATGTTTTTCAGTCCAGTGGAATAAAAATAGCATACCTTTATCACTGTCATTGCCACCAGCTAAGGAATCACAAAGACATCTGTCATCATGGTAGAGAGGTACTACAATACCTCTGTAAAGCATCTGGTCCCTTCAAGAGAAAAAACTAGTTCTAATTCCCTCTGCTTCAGTTATACATCTTTTGCTTATGGGTACTTGAATTTGTGTAGTTTAATTCAGGATTGCACTCATGGGGCCATTCTACTGTTCAGCACTTAGTGATGTGGAAGATCCACCGCCAGCTTTGAATTGCAGTCCTGATAGTTTTAGTATTTGTGCTCAATCTCTTCTCCTCACTGAGGGTGAATTCCAGAGGGGGAGACCATTGGAAATGCAAGATCTTTGGCCCAGTGAATTCAGCTGTGGTTTCCATCAGGTTTTTATAGCCCCATTGTGTGTAGTGACTGTCTGTCACAGAGAAAAAGGTGGAACTGTGCAGAGTTTCAGGAGTTTGTCATGTATCCATTCTTGTCTCTGTCTTTTAGATGCACACATGGTGTGTGCTGCTTGCCTTACTGGATATCGTAAATACTGGAAGTTATAATAAAATTAGGAGCACAGATGTTCCTCTTAC
This sequence comes from Phainopepla nitens, assembly GCA_013400175.1. Taxonomy (NCBI): domain Eukaryota; kingdom Metazoa; phylum Chordata; class Aves; order Passeriformes; family Bombycillidae; genus Phainopepla; species Phainopepla nitens. The sequence goes on from VXBQ01011151.1 coordinate 417,292, forward strand.
AACCAGTGCACCCTGTATACAATAATAATAATGAAATATATCCATTGCTATTCTCTGTGGTGCTAAATTTTCTCCAGTGAGGCATCTTGCTTTAATAATAAAACTACATTTTCTTAAGCAAGGGAATATCAGATTTACATTGGCAGTAAGTCACTATTTTCAAATAGCATGGAGAGAGATATCCAAGATAATAGTTAGATTTTCTAGGACAGCTGACTGTGCATGGAAACCGCAGTCACGTGGAGGGGTGTACCAGGTCGACCATTAGTCTTAATTTCTTTCCTTCATCAAAGCAATTAATAAGAGAAGACTGTCAGCCTAGAGACTCACACTCAGCTGGCAAAATGGAACATCCTTTATTGGAAGTCAGGTCAGGGTTTAAAACAATCTGTTACAAACTGATGAAGTTTTTTTTTTTTTTTCCAGCCATGGTTGTAGCCAACACTTCTGGCCAGGGACCTTTTCTCTACTAACCTGTAATGGAAAGTAGATTGCTCTGAAGAGGTTGTAGCCCAAGCTCTGATGCTGTGTGTGAATAAAGATACATGTGGGTTTAGGAGATTGTCCTCAGTGGGCATGACTTTGCATACATTTTGTTTTGGTGTTTTTCCTCGAGAAATACAGAAATAATACAAGTGTGGTGTCATAATGCTCTATGCAAGTGTCTGCTGGCTTTAGCCTGGCTTAGCCTCTCTTGAAACATACAAGTATGTTTCCTTTGACTCCTTTGGGTGAGGTTGCAGACTTGGCCCCCTGCTGCCCTGCACTCTGAATTATCCAGAAGGAGAGGAATGCTTGCAGTGACCAGAACATGGCTGCAGTAAATGTTATCCTTCCTGGTGGAAAAGGGGTCAGACTGTGGTGAAAAAGGAAGAAAAGTACAGGAAAAGGATGACAAAAACTGTAGGAGAAAAATGAACTGAAAAGTACAGGGGCAGAAACTTCACCACTAATAATTCTCACCAATCCAGCTTCTCCCTAATAGAGACCCATTCATTTATACTGTCTGCATTAAATTTATAATCTCCAGGCTACCTGGAAAATGGAGGTCAAATTTCATTTTGGCCTGCAACTTGATAAAAATCACCTGCAAAAGGTAGATGATAGACTGTTATTTTATGCACTCGAAAATAGCAAAGATCAGATCCTATCTCCTCTGTGTCCTCTTTTCTATACATGTCTGATTACTAGCTCCTATCTGTGATGTATCACTGGAGAGTGCCCTGATCTGTGAAGTGGCTGGTCAAAGTTGAAAAGAAGAAGGATCTGTTTGGAGCTGGTAGGCAGTTTCAATCAACATAGGCTGATGAGAGGCACCTTTTGCCATCTGAAGTCTCCATTGAGTCACTAACAAGTCATAAAAATACCAGGTGCATTGATGTGACAGTCAAACAAACTACTTGTTATAGTTTGTTTCATCTCCAGAGACATCTTTTAATAGTAATTAATGATTCTTCAGCAGTTGCATTCACTGTGTCTCAACAACTTTCAGAAGGCAGGAAAAATCCTGTTAAAAAGACAGTGTGCCAACAGAGCTTGTAGATAGCACAGAGGGTGTAAAAGTTAAACTCTTTAGTAGAGGGTAAAAACCACCCAAACAAGCGTTTCTGTAGCACTTGGAGTATTTTAGGATCTACACCAAATAGAGACTGTAAAGGATTAGTCTGGGATTAAATCCTTTAAACTTAGGAAATGCTTAACCTTCACTGTGTCTGCTTCTTATGCTGTTTGCAATATTGCGCTGCACTTTTGCAGGGGAGCTCGCAGCAGAGCGGTGGTGCTGCAATGCAGCCTTCTCCACGTTCGGTCTTTTATGATTCAGTACCACTTTTGGTTTGCTTTGGAAAGATCATTGCAAGGGCTTATCTTGTGTAATTGTTTTACTGCCATCTGCATTACAGTATAATTACCTTTCAAAAATGGTAGATCTCTTTTGCTAATGTTTAAAGGCAAATAATAGGCAACTAAATTGCAAGGTCTTGGGGTGTAGCAGCACACAGGCGGTAATAAAATGTATTCTATATTTACAGCGTATACTTCAGTCTCTCATTTCTTCTGCTTTTTTCTTCTTTGGTTTTTACCTCCTTTTCCTTTCCCATAGGAATGGTAGTTGGTGATTATGGTTTTCTCTTCCTTGTATTTTTTTCCCCTTGTCTGTCCTCTTTTTACATAGAGTTAATCGTAACTCGTGAGGGGTTTTTTTTAGAATTTGTTCTGATCCTTATCTGATAGCTGTCCTACAGTTCAGGAAGGATGGATATTCTGGTATTTTCCTCAACTGTAATGACAAACAGAAATATGACAAATAAATTTAACACAGATTGAAATAAATAAAGTATTTTTTAAAAGGAGATACAGCTATTCCCTATAAATAACCAGTTACAGTTTTTTTAAGTTTTAAGATGTAGAAATGCAATTGTAAATCTGTCTTATCTGTTTTTTGGTTGCAGCCTAGAAATGCCCTTAGGTTCAAATGATAAACTACTTGCCTGATAATATCATTAAGTTTTCTGTTTCCTGCAATTATGTATCAGGAATTACAGGAGGTGCCTTTCCTTACTTATGAATGCCGGTACTCTGTCTGCTGCTGTAAATCCTGTATTACCTGAAAGGTTAAAATATGGAGGTGAGGACATTAAAAATGCATCCAGAAAATGTAGATGACAGGAAAAAAAGAAAACACAGCAACAGAGGGGAAACACCATGGATAAAATGATAAGGCAGAGAAATAAAGCATGACGAGACCATGATCATTTGCATGAGTAATGAGAATTGAATTCGTGGTCTTTAAATTGCTGTTTAAATTCCTATTTGCATGTTTATCAGAAATCTCCTTTGCTTAAGTAAAACTGGCCTATATACATTTTAAAAATCCATTTATAGCTCTGATTTTGATGAGAGACAGATGTGTGCGATACTATTTTAGTAGTGGTCATGTGCACAGGTCAGTGGCAGCTATTTAAGATGGGTTTCTTGAAGGGCTGGTCCCTGTTTTCCAAAAGTCAATGAGGAAATATGTCACCTTCATTAAGAGCAGAACTTAGTCCTGAGTGACTGGTAGAGAACCCCAGTAATAATCCCACATAGCCTTGAGCTGTCTGGAACTCTGTAGTCCTCTGATATTTACAAACTGCAGTACTCTGAGCACCTTTCATCAGGGTTTGATGGCCTCAGCTCCCAAGTCAGAGGTTGTTAGAGGACTTAGTTCTGTTCTTGAGTCTTTCTGATCTTGCCTGTTTATCTCTGATTGCACTGGCAATTCCTCAGATAAATGCAAGACCATAATTGTGGTATTTAAAACCCCACACTTTGAATGTTGGAATATTGGACTGCTTCATCTTTGCAATTGATACATGCGTGAATTTGGCTGCCTTTGTGTGCCTGTTCCCTGTATGATTGTGTCTGCAAAGGAACCCATATGCTTGGGCAGCTGCACCTTCCACATGTCCCAGCTATCTCTGGCAGACTCCCACCCTGCTCTCCTAATGCTTGTCATCTGGGGAACAAGCCATGGGAGCTTCACTCGGAGGTCACCCAGGCATAGTGGACTTCAGAATTGTCCCAAAAGACACTGAATGCCTCAGAGGGTCCTCATCACGTGGTGGTCATCATCAGCACTTTTGGGAGATCGAGAAACTCCATAGTGAACAAGAGAGAGCAAACATCCTCAATAGGCTCTCCAACATGTAGGCAAGGACAGCCCTTTCCTTCTCTGCTGGAGCAGTACTGGGAATTGTCTCCTGATGGTCTGTACAGTCCTTTGAAGGCTACAGTGGTTTGTGGGGAATGGAGCCACTGCAGATCCAAGTCATGTGCTTGGTCCTTATATGCATTCTTATGGCATCTCTGAAACAGATGCAAATTGAATTTCAAACAAAAGATATTGCCACAGCTGCTACAGTGGTGAATGACCCATTCTTTGAAAACTGACACTGCCATACACATTTGCAGGTGCAAACCCTGGAGTGATAGGCTTTGGGTATGATGTAGCATTGCTGACAAAAAAATAATCATTGAAGCGCTACTGTTAAAACACAAAAGCTTACTTTTTCTCAAGATGAATATATACTTCTTTTTTCTCAATGTATATATATTTTTGTCATAGAATCAAATGAAACATACTTGCCTTTTTCGCACATGTGACCTCTTCAATTAATCTATCTCTTTTAAAAGTCTGCTGTCTAATATACTGCTACTACAGAAAAGTCGTATGTCTAATTTACATGTCCAAATTAGTTTCAACTTAGTTATATTGAATGATAATAGATTTCTTTTTCATATAATTAATGTTGTCTGCAAACGTAATGTGGATTAAATTTATCATTGTAAAGATCTTAAGTTTTTAATATTTTTGCAGAGGCATAAATACAGTGTAGCTATAATTATTTCATTATGTATGTATAAAAATAGGATACGGGGGAAAGTGCATGCTTTCCTTCACTGATTACTCTTAATGTCTCCCAAATTTCCTGATTTACAATATTCTCCAAGGATGTAGATTTTTCTAATTGAAGTACAGTAATTTGCATATTTTTAGACCTTGTGACATAGTTAATTGATATGTCATTACTTATACGGCACTGAATATATTTTATACATTCACTGCAGAGCAGGCTTAACTTGAGTGTGGTGGCACTTTGCAAGGAACTCGAAACTATTGCATTCGATTTAATCTTTTTACTTTCCTTCCTCTCCCTTTCTTTATAAAGGCTAAGCAAAAATGGATGATGTAGTAATTGGTGTAGTTCCTGTTCAAATGTACTCGTTAAAATAATGTTACTGTGTAAATGACAAGATGAAAAAAGTAAGATCAAGTAAACAAAGAAAGGAAGAATAATGGGAGAGACAAGGACAAAGAAGATAAGGTTAAGGCTGGGGGGGGAGCTAAATGTCAATAGTATCAGTGCTGGGTGTTTGAAAACCAAATTGTTCTGTTTTCTTTTACGCTTTTCAGTATAAACTTGTTAAATGGTCACTGTGTCTAGGAATATTTTAAATGGACCTTTTAAATTTAGGAGCACTTATATTTTATGGATGCTAGCAATGAGCCTAATGGTGCTCCAGTTTTCCAAAAGGGTCAGAGTTTCTCTAGTGGCAATGTATTTATTTCTCCTGGTGTGTACCCCTGCAGAACTGAAAGCTTTTAATCTTTATTTGCTGACCAGGAAGATGGCTCAGTCATGTAAAGAAACTGAAGGGATTATAGGTTTTTTTTTTTTTGAGGATCTGGTTAGAGGTATGGCTCATTGGTAATGGCAGCCTCATTGCTGGGGGAAGATTTATTATTATTGACCATTCCTTACATGGTGGTAAGGGGGAGTGGGGCCCTTACTGCAGGCTAAGAGAATAGCATCCTGCTCCTTGCCCCAGCTGAGATGGGCTGTGTTAATGGCAGGTGAAGGTGAGCAGCAGTGGAGATGTGGGAAGCATTGGGCTGTAATGGGTCAGGCCACAGGTGTGCGACTCAGAAGTGCTGCTGACCTTTCTCTTGATCATCTCCTGAGAGCAGGGCTCACAGTGCCTGGAGGTGCAGCAAGCAGCAGGGTGTGCAAATTCATATCATGAATGTGGTGCACTCCTGTGCACTTGACAGTCTCTCAAAAGTGACTTGCCTTGCTTCCTGGCCCTGCAATGTATGTGAGGCGCAGAATGTATGACTTATGCCCATGTTCATGCCACCTGGATTTGCCCTATGGGACTTACACTGTGAGTTGCTTATGATTTCTGTTATTTAAGGACTGTATGTCTTGTGTGGTCTTTTTTGGTGTTCTGGGAGGATGAGGTTGGGTGTGAGAGCAGAAAACATCACTGGAGTGAGAGTTACTACGAGAAGCTATTGCATTTTCTTAAAATTGTACTATCTTGGCAGGAGTTTCTTCTAAGGCAGCAGTAAAAAATACATACACAAAACTACTGAGCACATCTTTTAAAACACTTGTACACTGGAGGCTTCTCGCTTCAAGATACTTCCTCTTGAGCCAAGCTCCAGAGAAGAAAATGAGTTCTGAATCCTGGCTACAAAAGTAGAATTCACTCTTATATCAGCTTGCTTTTTTCTTTCTTTCTTTTTTTTTTTTTTTTTGTTTTGTTTTTTTGCTTCCCAGCAGAAAGGATGAGGAAAGGGGTCGAATGCCGAAAGTGATTCCTGTCTCTTCCTCTGAATTTGGGGGTTCCTACTCTCATCTTAGCCCACAACACTCAAGCAGCTGCAGAGGATGAAAAAGATGATAGAGCAGCAGCTCAGAAGTACATGTGGGGGTTCTGCCCAAGTTAGCATTTCATTTGGATCTGATTTTGCTGCAGCCCCAAACCTACCTGAAATCTCTCACCCTAGAAAGGCATGGTATAAGGGCACATTTTACTGCTCCAGGAAAAAAACACCTTTAGGGAACTGTGCAGACTAGAGTTGTTGAAATTGAGGGAGTCTTCTTTTGCAAGTTTTGTGGTTTGTGTGTTGGTTTGTTTTTTTTAATTTAAACAAACTACAGTGGGCTTCCCTAGGTAATAAACATTAAATAGTAAAAAGTGTTTATCCTTTCTGAATCATAGCATGGGAAGAGAGTTTAGTTTTTAGGATAGCATTAACTTCACATGCCTTTAACTGTCTATGAGACAGCTGTTTATGATAAGCCAACTGTTTAGGCACTATGTCATTGGGGAAGGAGAGAGGAGTGTCTTCAGGACATACTTGTCACTAGTTTTCCATGCCAAACTGAGGCTGTGACAACTGGTGTACATGAAAAAATCATCAGAAGAGTTCAGGAGATTTTGCTGTGCTGCAAGAACAGTTTTCTCTGCAGATGCAGTTTCAGAATTGTCTGAACGCAGGATAGTTAAAGTGATATCTTTGTTTTGTTAAAGATTAATTCAAGACCAGGAATAAAATAACAGTATACCCCATTTTTTCTGCTTGAACTTTTTAGTGGTGGTCCAGCAAAAAGTGGACTATTCATAAAAATATTTATGAATATTACAATTTAATCTGTTCTGTATTATTAATAATAATTGAGACATTCCTTGATGATTGCATTAAATGCGATGATTAATTTTGAACTGAAGAGCATATTTTCTTACAGAATACTTTTAACTACTCTGAGAAAAGATATTTAAAATGAAAATATGCAGCTCTTAAAGAAATTTTTTATCAGTTCAAAACAGCAGTATGCATCAATAAATGTATACTGTATACACTAATTCTGAAAAAGCAGTGCAAAACCTTTGGATGTTTTTACATTGCTGCATTTTTTCATTTTGTTCATCGTGCAACTCTCAGGTTTTACTGCCCTTGAAAAAGAACTGCACTTAGGCATCAATTGTGTACATACAGAGCGCCGCAATTTCGTAGACGAGTACATAAGGTGCTGCCATCTTACAGCTGAGCAATGCATGCGTGAGTGGTGCTAATCTCCTGCTCTTTGTGAAGATTTCTGAAGGTTACTGTGCAAATACAACCTGTATTCTGCTTTTTTAATGGGAACGGAAACCTGCTAACACTTGTCTTTCCAGGGAAGCTTGTCTGTATTTTGTTGTAATGTTCACAAATCTCTTGTTAAGCTTATTGCAGTTTCCTTTTTAGGAGCATCACTGCAGTTTCCTCTGTCTCCGAGCTAACATTTCCTCCCACTGATATCTGAGTGCCTCAAAATCGGACGAGGGAGAAGTCATTAATGCATCCCTGAGGTGCTGCTGCTTCTGGGATAGCCCCTCATAGTTTCATATCTTTGCAGGTCCAGGAAAGGACATGGAGGTTTAACTTCACCAAATGAAACTTCAAAGGAGTTTAAAGAGGGCAGATCATAATTACCTGAGCTGAAAATTTGCCAACACACTGGTTGAAATACCCACTCTTGAGAATTTCTTATTAAAACTACTAGGCTGGATAAATCCTGGCCCTTCAGAAGTCAATGGTAGTTGTCCTCTGGATTTTGCCCTGCAAATCACCTTAAGTCTCATCTAAGTCACATCTGGACTTGCAGTCCTTGACTGCTAAGCTCCTGATCTCTTCAGGGTCAGCTGTGTATAACTTTGAGGTGTGTGCATGTAATTGATCTTCAAGTAAGGATAAGGAGCAGCTTGCATACAGCTGGAAAAAGAATGGGGAAGCATGCATTGCAAAGTCATGCTAGCTGGAAATCAGGGGTAGCAACTTTTTGGTCTGCCTACAAAAACACAAAGAAATCCAGGGACTGAAATTTGACTAATTCAGCCTTGAATAATATACATTTATTGTGAGGGATGAGGACAGTTTGCTGTGAGGTGCAGGGCTTTCCATGGCTTTTGAGACAACGCTGGAATGTCCTTTTGGAAGAAGTTATTTTCTCCTGTAGTAGAGTACCTATGGTCCTTTGGAGCCACAGTGAGATATGAGTGTGTTTTCCTTAAGCTCTGTGTTTAGAGCACTTCTTACTCTTTTTCTTTTGGACACTGTGGGCAGAACTGGGTCACCTTCAGTGCTTTCAGCACATACGTCACCCTTGAAGTCCCACCTCAGGAAAGTGGTTATAATAAAGCCTTATGTGTCAGGACTCCAGCCATTTCCTGCAAAGAAGCTAGACTTATTTTTCCACCTCACACAATTAATTGGATTTGTTAATGTTTTGATAACTGTTTATCTCTAAAGCCTGGTGTATTCCACACTTGCAGGTGGGGCTCTGAGACAGTGCTCACTCCTGAGCCTCCTTGCTTGTGTTTGACTGACATAGGCACAGTCTTGTGTATCATCATGGGAAGATTGGAAGAAGTCTGTCAGATCAGACAGATATGAATGTGTAGTAACCCTTCTTGAGTTCTTTTTCTGCTGCCAGGTTCTAACTCCATTTCCTCTTATTTGCAAGGTCTTTGGTATTTGACTGAGCTTCAGTTTCTGTTTATCAAATGTTTAACTCTAGTCATCTGAGAGCTGAACTGGTGTAACTTAACTGAAATTTTGGGTTGAATGTAGAGCATCTGTGTGAAATGTCATAGTCTGTGAGTTAACAGAAATTGTGTAGCATAACCTCGTTCTGTCTAGAAACACTGAAAACTATTCTCTTACAGATAACTAGAATGGAAGTTAAATCTTCCTGTTCTTCATGGTATTATTAACTGGTCTATAAGCATACATCTCTTAAAGTACTTACACAGAGGCCATGACCCCCACAAGCTTTGTCTTGTGTGTTATAGGTATACACACACATGCATGTGAGCACCACCTTGGCATGATCTTTGTTAGTGGAGTAGGAAGTGGAAATTCCAGGAGAGCTTCTCAAGTGAGTGCAGGAGATTATAGGAGAAGAAACTGTGTTGTATTTACAAATATGTATGACTGGTGGAAACCCTTAGCCTGGGAAGGCAAACATTTTTCTTTGTTTGAGCTCTCTGTTTTTTTAATATAAATTAGTTATCCTGGAAGTCACCATTCCTGCTGCTTATTTCCATGCTATTAGAATTGCAGAAAATCTGAAAGTAATAAATGTCAATTAATATAAAATGTACAAACAAGTCTTTATTGAAACCCATATTTTTCTAATATTTGATTGTTTTAAAAGCATTTATTTTTACTAGCTAACAAACTTGCTTTGTTGGGCAGTTCATTAGCTGTAGAAAGATTTTATTATTTGCACCAAAAGTCTGTAATAAAATTCTAGCTGTATCATTTAAACCTGATTTTTTCATAAAGCATTACGCAGCAGGTAAATAGGCTGAATGTAAATGTCTACTTTAGGTAGGGATCATTAACAGCTAGAAAAGATGCAGTTTTGACTAGGAATGAAAAATAAAACAATGAACTGTTTTGTGACATAAAAATTATCTAATACTTCAAAATGGCTTGTACCAAAGCCTTAGGACTGTTAAATTTTAGATGTAGACACTATTTTTTTACCCTATAGTGGACCAGTGTAAGCCAGAGTATAGTTTACAATATTCAGTATTATACAAGCATGTAGTGCTGAGCAGTAGATATTACTCAGCCATAAAACTAAAATGCTTGCTGATTTTAAGATGTGCACTGTGAAATGGCCGCAGATCAGGGCCCTTTCTCTAGTGAGTATAGGCTGTGACTCAGTTAATTCACAGTGGATATTGGCTCATAAGTTTTCATGGTAAAGATCAGGTGCTGACAAGACCAGGATAAGACCATTGATCCATTTCTCCCCAGAGCTTGAATAATTGTTATTAGTAGTAATTATATTGTACATTTACATGCAGCTATATATTAATAAGTTTCTTATACTACGTACCAAGCAAAAGAAATTATCTTGTCCTTGCTACTCTCCCAGCAGATCCTTTGACTCAGAGGATATCTCATGTCTGTGACATGGATACAATAGACTTTTACAATGGTGATTTTTTTTTTTTTTTACAAGGAGCTGATCAGCCTTTATTTTTAACTCAGAAAAATCTTTTTTTTCAGTATGAAATGCCTCTGTGCCATCTAATATCATGGCAAATGCAGCCAAAGGCTAGAGATGACATTTATATGAGATTTCTAGCACATGACTGCTGGAGTAGAATAGCTGGGGTAAGAATAACCTGACTAAAGGATTTTTCTTCCATTTTCTGCTACATAGGAGTAGCTTGATAGCCCAGAAGGTAAAATAATTCATTCGATGTTCTCAGTTTCCCTTATGTTATTAAAGCTTCATCTCCTGTGTCATATGTGGCAAGTGGTTATCCTTGAATCCTTTTGTTAAAGGGGAGTTGGAGGCACCTGACATGGCTTTCTGAAAGCCATCAAGTACTAGCACCACATGAATCCTAGAACAAGCAGAGACAAGAAAGGAATCTAAGTGTTCTGTCCGTTAAGCCTCTGCTCATCTCTGGTCCTTTTTTCTCCATGAACTAAGGAGGTTGTAGTGAGGTGAGGGTCTCTCTCACCTTATTGCCAGGTAACTGGTGATAGGATGAGAGAAACAGCCTCAAGTTGTGCCAGGGAAGGTTTAGATTGAATATTAGGAAAAAATGTTCAATGACAGGGTCGTCAAGCATTGGAACAGGCTGTGCAGAGAAGTGGTTGAGTCACTATCTCTGGAGGTAATTTAAAAGATGTATAGATGTAGTGTTTAAGGAGATCATTTAGTGGTAGACTTGGCAGTGCTGGGTTAATGGTTGGACCTATTGATCTTAAAGGTCTTCTCCAACTTCATGATTCTATGATAGCCTAATGATTCTTTGTGTCCCTTTCTCTAAAATATTAAAAGCCCTAGTAGAGTATTGAAAACCTTGCTGATACTTGCACTCCAATCCTATTGAGATTAAGAACTTCAAACACTAATTGCAGAATTTACTGTATACTGCAACTTGAGCATATGTTCAGCTTTCCTGTTGAGAAAGAACTTTATCCAGAAGCTCAGAAACTTTGATTACTTGTTCTCTGAGTTGAAGAGGTGTTGAAGATAGAGAGGTAGAGATTTAGTCTTCCATTTTGCAGTTTAGGTCTCCTCCTACACCCAGGGGGATTTAAATCCCCTTTCCCAGCATGACACTGTTTCGGGTGAATTGGACTGCTGTCTGTATTATATAACCAAGGGAAACAAGGGGGAAAACAACCTTTGCAGCCTCCACTGTACAAATCTAGCAACTTTTTTCACTGAGTATGCTGCTAACCCTTTTTTTAGGGCTGCCGTGCATGGGCCAACATGTCTCCCAAGGAGATAATCTGTTTTCTGGATGAAAGAATACATTATTCTTCTTCTCTCCTCTTGTCATTGCCTCATAGAGCAAAACAAATCCTTGAAGTCTATTCATCTGTTGGGTAAAGGGTATATTTCCTAATTCAGTTGCAACTCAGTAGTGCAGTTTGTGAAATAATAATATATATACTGAAGGCTCTGTGGGGGGCTGCAGTGAAGCAGTAGTTACTGCTCATAAAGTTTTTTAATAGGACGTGAGTTCCAGGATTCAAGGGAGAGAACATTAATGTGCTTTACAGAACGTTGTGGAAAATAAATACTGTGCAGCACCAATCTCTTGGCAGTTTTGAAGGATGTCTAAAGAGGATCATTATGAGACCATTTATGGTGGAACATGACTCCATTGCAAGTCTTTGGAGTCTCTGTTGGGATGTTGTTCCTACTGCTTGAGATTAGGAGAGGAAAGCAATTTCAATAGAAGTCTGTGGAGACCATGTGGCAATTACATTGCTGACAATATCAGTATGATTTCAGTGTGAGTCTCTGGAGACCTTAACTTCTCAGTGAAGTAAAATGCAACATGCTCATACAAATTATATTATTGTTTGAAATAAACCAGGATAAGTTAACGGTAAACAAGTACTGGAATAATAGGAGTATTCAAATTGATTTGCCTTGGGGCAAGAAATGCTGCCCACAGCCTTGCCACAGTCCCCTGCCACAGTCTATCATCCATCATGATTTGTGGGTGATGATTTCTCTGGAAATCCTAGGCTGAAAGACTGGATTAATTAGGTGTCTGTACAGTTGGTGGCCAGTTTAGAGCGGGAATTGTACAACTGGGTTGTTTTACTGAGCTCCTGCTCTGCCAGTAGTGATTTGTGGGGTCTGGAAATTGCAGAAGGTGAAGCTGTCAGAGGCAGCAGTCTGTCAGAAAGAGACTGAGGAGGGAGCTGGGGTTAAGGATGTGGTGATGGATGAGTACAGCTTTTGGCCTCATGGCAGTGGTGAAACAATGACTGGTTTAAACCATCTGACCTGGGCAATGGTTGAAGTCTGCTGAGCTTAGAGAAGCAGTTCCCAGGTTTTGCTTTTCTAAAAGTACACCAATGATGTTTGGCAAAACCACTCTCTAGGAGGCTATTGCAGTGCACAGCTGGTTCCTGAAGCAGTAGAGTACCAGCAAAAAAAACCAACCTTGGTGCCCACTGATGCTGTCTGGGAGCTGAGCAAACCTCGGTGTTTTTCTTGCTCATTGGCTACCTGGGACCTTTCTTTCCTCTTCCCTTATCCTGCCTTATGTTGGCTGAAGGGAGAGCCACAGCATTTGCATGGCTGAAGGAAAGCAGTCTGGAGCAGCCAGGATAAAGTGCAGCATTTGCATTTTATTGATTCTTACCTATTGATTCCAATGGGATGAAGTCTCTGTGAAAGAGAAGTGAGACTGGCAGACAGATGAGAGCTCTGGTATCACAGACAGGCTGGCCTCGCCTGACAAGAGCAAGATTATTTATATAAACAAACACCCCAGATATTTTCCTAAGTTAGATCTAAGAAGAACCAATGAAAAGGAGTTCCACTTCTTGGAAGGGTAAGATTTACCAAAAAAAGTTTAGTTTGCATTTCATCGCTTCTGAAGATAAAAAGGAGCAAGGAAATACCATGAGAATTTTGTAACAGATTGCCTTGTGCCAGCTACATTTATGGAGCCATTTTCTGTAAGCTGGAGGGTGACAAAACTTAAATGTATATCTCCTCATACAGGAGGTGAATCTTGTTTGGTGACTCAGATATGAAAGTGAAAAAATATGCTGTAACCTGACCTTGCAGGTGTGAGGAGGATGTCTGAAGGGATCCTGAATATCCAAAATAGTGTCTTGAGTGCACAGTTTAACTCAATGTGTTTTATATGAATCATTTTATTGGAAAGGCTAAGCACACACTGAGGTAAGTATGTTCAAGAAGAGTATTGATTCCTCTGCAGACAGATGTATGTATGTATATATATATGTGTGTGTATATGTACACACAAACTCAAACAAAGCTGCTTTTTGATTGTGACCAGCTTATTACTGGCTCATTAAAAAAATATTCCTTCTGTTCTCTATCTCTGTACATGGTTTGGAGAGGAAGGTGACATTGAGTCACCTCTTAGGTCCTCTGGGTCCTGGGAGTCAAAACCACCCTGATGTAACTCACAGTCCTGAGGTACTCACTAGAATCCTGTCCAATGCATCTGCCAGGTTCAGTGGGCAGAGTGATGGGCACCTTTCTCTCTGGGCAGAGGCTGGGGACACAGCCCTTCTGAAGCCTTCTGGAAAGGGAAGGACTGAGCTGGCCTGGCTCTGATGGGGAGCCTGAGTCCAGCAATATCAGCCTGAAGAAAACCATATGAAAGAAGTAATATTGGGAAGCCTGTTGTGTCCAGTGCCTGTGCTGCACCTAGTAAACTGAAACTTTGACAACTTACCTTCTCGTTTAATTTTGTTTCTTATAATTAATGGTTGAGCTCCCATATGAAATCAGTCAAGCACCAGGACAGTGACTCTCTGTACAGCCCTACAGAAAATATGGCTCTAGCCTGTGGTGTTTCCCAGCAATAGCTGCCAGAGGTTCTCCCACCATCAGTATGTACCAGGCACCAGCTCTGTCTGTTTTGTCTTTCCTGGCCCACCAGTGCTCTGTGCCCTTGTGTCTCCTTTTGCTCCTGTTGTCCCAGCACAGATTTCCCCACAGCTCTTTTTCTGACCGTCAAATACATCCTTTTATGGATGTTTTTCAGAAGCATCAACAGAGCTGTCCCTGCTTCCTGCTTCTCCTATATCCTTAAAAGACGTGCAGTTTCAGACAGAAAGACTTTTCAACAATGAAGTGGATCTGATTGTAAATAAAAGGGTAGCTGACTTTGTTGCATGAAAAAGAAGTGCAAAATATTATAAAAAGAGAAGAAGAAAAAAAGAGAAGAAGAAAAAAGGAAGATGGGATTTTTTTCTGCCAGTTGAAGTGATGTTGATCAAAGAGCTATGAGTATCAAATGAAATGGATGATTTGAATGGTATGTTCCTTTCATCCTGCAAAGTCTTCTGTGCTTAAATATAAGTATATGTTAAATTTTATAAGATACTAAACGAAACTCTGTGTGGGGAAACAGGTTTCAATGCTTTTTAAATTTCTTATTTTATTTCATTTCTTTAAACTCCTTAATTCTCATAATGGATTTCCCATGCTTACTGTTATATAGGTTAACTGGAGGAGATAATAATGTACAGTTTTGCAAACCATGGCCTCGCTATTCATATCATCGAAAGAAAAAGGGGAAAGAAAAAGTGGAATGATTTTATCCTGCTTCTTCCCTTTCTCCTTTCCATGAGCAGATGTTAGAGGAGACAGAGTGGTGAATTGCTGGGCCTGGAGAGGTCTGTGCTGCTGCCAGTTGCTGGGTTTGCTTGTGCATCACCTGGTAGGACACAGCGTGTGACTAACAGCAGCGGTGGGCACCACTGGACTTCCACAAGTGCCACCCTTGCTGGGGCATGCTCTGGGGGTCCCTAACGGTCAGGGCAGACTTGGGGGCTCAGCCTGCCTACTTCCATTGTCCAAGTGTGCAGAGGGGTGACAGTGGGGCAGCCCTACTTCCTGCCTCTCTTCCTGCTCAGGGGTGCCCCACGGGTGTCTGCCCACACCCTAGAAATGCCACTTAGCATCCGACCCCTCCTTGCTCTCCATGCTGAGTGGTAGTGTAACTGAATGATGGCCTCCCTTGTTTCCAGCTATCCCCAAGAAACAGGATGAGTTATGTCTTTCTTGCTGTACTGAAAGAAGTGTGTTTAACATGCTTGGGTTTCCCACGTAGTCACCAATCTACTTCATTTTCAGCCAGAAACCTAAGTGGTCTTGCTCTTTTTAAGACTATCAGTGACCCAGCATCTCAGGGTGAGATCCTGCCTGCACAGTAAGAAGAGTTAAGGATATTAAATTTGAAAGAGCTGTTGCCTCTAATTTTGTCTTCCTTGTTATCCTGCCTTCACTTAGAATGCTGTTAAGTCATTAAGCCTTTTTTCTTAATCTATTGAAAGAAAACAATAGGTCTGTTGTTAAATTTAAATGCAAGATACAATTAAAAGCTCAGATCTCTGATGCAGCCCTTTAAAAATCCCTCTGTAGATGGAAGAAGGTTTCTTTTCCATTGGGAACTCTGCATTATTTAGTAGATTTGCCTTGCAGGACGGATTTTTTTCAAGGCTTTACGTTTATATAGAGGATCAAACATTTCTGTGGCCTGAATTAAAGCAAAATAATCACCAGCTCCATTAAAGTTTGTGATTTCCTGAACAGGCTTTTTTCTGCCCTTACCTTCTTGTCCCTGAGTAGCTTTTTTTCCCCTAAACCCTCTTCTTTGACATGTTTTAATCTTCCTGGAGTGCATCTTCAATGTGGTTTCCCAGCGATGTCAACACAATGAGTTTCAGATGACTGTTCTACTGTCTGCTGTTATGAGCACACAGTCCATGCCCCAAACTCTGCCTCCCAGAAATCAGAGAGGCTCTTTATTTTAGTCAATTAAAAAATCCTGTTAATTTCTCCCTCTGCTTTTTATAAGTCTTCAGCTGCTCATTAATGTCTCTCCTTTACAGGAAACTCATAAATGTAGAACTTTTTCACTTTTGTAGCTTTTTCTTCTTTGGTTGGTTTTGTTGCTGGCCTGTGTCTCTGCAACTAAGCAGCATTTTTCTAATACTTCTTCAGTTGTCTTGAAACGATACTGTACTATTCACTGCTTATAGTGGTCTCCAGGGGGAAGAGGTGAAGTTCAAACACATTCAAAATTTAAGTTATTTCTGGGGGAGCAAAGCGTTATGCAGTTTGCATCTCCTTTAATACAGAGGGCATTTTGGCATACACTGATTTGTTATGAAATAGAATATTAATACAAACTAAAATGTTTTATTACTGCAATGACTGAGACTTTACAAAAGCAGTAGTTCTTTATAACATACTTCTCTCCACAGTGTTTTTCAGTCAAACTCTGGCTGCCAGCAGGCTTGGTGGCAGCCTGACATCCACAAGTTGTAAATGATGTATGAAATGCAAAATCCTCACTTGCCCTGTGCAGGAGGAGGAGGATGGAAATTATGCTTTGCTGTTGCTGGTTCTCTATTCTCTTAGCTGAAACTCCTCAGTGAAGAATCATTAAAAAATAAATACAACAATAAAGAAGATGAAAAGACAGGTGGAAGACATTTCAAAACTGCAGAACAAACAACCAGGAGAGCCAGTTAAGGCCACCTACCACTGCTCATGGCTGGCTATATGAAATGACTGCTGAGCACACTCCCTTCTCTGACTATTCCTTTTATTTTCCTGAGGAACTATGCTTCATATCAGTCATAGCACCTGGTTGAATCCATCTACTTATCTTTTCTTTTAATTAAGAAATAATGTCAGTAGGATGAAAATAAAACTTGACAGGATGAAGATCTACTGTATTTTAAAAACAATGTGAAGGTGAAACTGAGATATTTATTTTTGAAAGCAAGAAATCATCTTCTAGTGGCAAGATCCTGTTACTGTGAGCTTGTTGTTACATTAATGAATGAGAAATGTGTATAATGGAGTGAACAATGGGAGATTTGACCAGACAACCAGAAACTAAGCTCCTCACACAGACAATGGTGCAGCTGAGGCTAGTGGTTGACTACTATTTTTGGCCACCTCTCCTGGCTGACACAGAGAGTATTTTGTTCTACTTTAACTCTCCTGAAGAATTGCCAGAGACTGCTGGTAAAGTGATGGGGGTGTCAGGTCCTTGTTACTTGTAGCTCCTATTGACTGCAGTGGTGCTGACAATGGTTAATGAGGCACTTAATGGTTAAGTGGCCAACTCTAAGGCCCTAAATTTGAACCTAGAGATGTCTATCAGGCATTTGGACTTCCTTGGTATTGCCTGTAGAAGGCTGTTGTCTTGACAGTGGGAACCAATATGAGATGTAGAGAAGGATAATTCTTCCATTAACTTTGCATTCCAGAATATTTACTGAATAGTTACACAAACCATTTACTGAATAATTGTAGGGACGTGTCTTGATCCACTTGAGAGAGCCCTTTGCACTCTCCTCAAACCTCTTCAATATCTTTGGACAAATTAGCCGAGACTGGGTTTTTTAACTTTACAGGACGCCTGGAAAAACCCATCTCCACTTCTACAGTGTAGCTGACTGATCAGCAAATTTGACCATAGAGATGTTTGAGGGTTTGGGTTGTCTTTTTTCTTGTGTGGTTTTCCACCAGCATGCCCACCCTCAGGAGTGTGGCTGCAGTGGTGGGCTAAAGGTTGGCTTTGAGGGGCGGGGGGGAGGGAGCAGGATATCTTCCACACCTTTCTCACCCCTCTAGGCTGGAGTGCTGCCCAAAACTTTGCCAGAGCTGGGCAGACATCCAGCAGGGTGCAAAGGTGGGCAGTGATTAGAGCAACTGGGTAGGGAACCATGTGTTCCTGCTCCCAGGAATATGTCTGTATTTCTAATTTAAATCACTCTCAGATACAATGAAGAATAAAGCATTTTGATCAGAGTTAGTGATGACCTATTTAACATTTAAACTGGTTGGCACTTATTTGAGCTCGTTTATGAGTCCCTAATGAGTTCTCTTGAATATCAGCATTTACTGCTAGTGTAGCTTTATGGTCCTGGGTTCAGGAGAGGTGAGTGGCTGGCTTTGTGACCTTGGCAATACCCTGAATGTAGTGGTGCCTCAGTTTCCCATGAAGATGGTGATTGCAGGATACCTTTCATGGCTCTTTGCACTGTTAACTATATGGGACAATCATTTTAGTACATTTTGTGTAATACCCTCTGCACCTGGCTTTTTGTAGGGCCTCTAAATTTTGCTATTTTAAAAATGAAAGATGATGGTTAAGAAATGCAGCATAGCATGACAGGGACACACGTATATATGTAAGAATTTGTCTTAAAGAAGGCAGAAAAATAGCAATGTCTGTTAGTCAAAGCGATGCAGTCCCATGACACCACAGCAATTATTTTGTTTGTATTACTTTCTCCCCATGTGAGAACCCATGCCCGCTTTCCAGATTTTCAGACAGATAAGCAATTTTTTAATTGATGGTTAGCTTGAATATATCTAATGTCAGCCAACTGTTGTTAATAGGAGCTATTATAACATGAAAGTGCTGATATTTTAAATGCAGTTGGTCAATCCCAGCAGGACTATACATTCAGGCCTCTTCTATAACGTTGTATTAGTCATTTGACACTGGTGCTGAATTTATGTTTTCAGATGCATGCCAGCTATTGAAACTTGACAACTAATTCTGGATAAAACTGATTGGAATTGATAAACCCTCTTTTATTTTGGGGCGAAAATTGGAAGTAGCTGCTAGTCCAAATAGAATCTCTTATCTAGTATGGCACGATGGCATTTAATGAAAAACATTCAAGAAAATCTACTCTTGGATTGCCCTGAAGATAGAGAGTTGCAGAGTTGGATGCAATTCAAATCAGTAGTTCTTTATTTTGCGTAACTTTGGGGCATGCCGAGACATTTCTTCAGTGCCTGATGTCATTAACTCTGGCAACCAACGCCTAAATGTGTTATTCCTCACGTGTATGAAACATTGTATTATTAGAGGAATCCTTCAAAAGTAAGAAAATATGTTTGTTTGTTTCATATTCTTTGCATATGCTAATAATGGCACCTTAAGTTATTAGAACTAAAACGTGTTTTAAATCTGAATGTTGTTTTCCCCTTTGTAAAAAGCATTACCTTGGGCTTGCAGTATTACAGAGGCTTTGACATTGGCAATTTGTTTATTTTTAAACGCTGACTGTAGCTCAGCTCCTTATTTTTTTCGTGTAATACCCCAAAAGAAGCTGAAACAGTGCTCTGAGGTGGTGTGCATGGTCAAGCAAGCTCCTGCTACTTCAGCTCTTGTTGCCCAGAAACTCCATTACCATCAGGTTGTGGGCACACTGAGAAGTCGTTGTGAAAATTAGTCAGAGCCTAACACTGTGACAACACATCGGGACGGACACAGTGTTGGGTTTGGCCTGTGCCTTGCTGCCTTGTCATACAGGCATGCTGCTGTCAGTGTGTCTGTCCCTCTTGTGTGGATGATTCCTCGGGAGCATGGGAGGACTGGAGGTCATAAGCAAACTTGAGCTCTGTTGGCAGTTTTAAAAATAGGATGGATATCAGCAAGGCTTGACAGTGTCACCTTAGCCCCTTCATGGCGGTGTGGCACTGTGGTATGTGAGATGCTGTGGGGCTGTGTTCTGTTTTCCAAGCAGCCCTTCCATTTCAAGGACAGTCTGCCTAGCTTTGCAGAAGGAATAGGCTTTTACAGGACTGGCTTTTTTTCTGTTTTCACTTTCCATTATAATTTCTATCCTTCTTTGGTGCTGCCACCTATTCTGGTATATTTGAGGCATTATTTCTTATTCTTGTAAATACAGATAATTTAGGCATTGCCCTGGGTGCTTTCATGGAGTGAACACTCAGTGGACTGACTTCCCACTAGTTGTGAATCTGCTCTCCTAGCCATGTCTGTGTTGTTCTGGTAGCAGCAAACTTAAACAAAAGTTATTTTAATTTGCACATAAAAACTAAGCTATGGAGAGAAACTAAGCTTTTATGAGGTGATAAAGTACAGAGTCAGCCTCATGCCTAGTGCTTCCAAGCAGGGTGTCTCTGAAGGCATCTCAGCAGGGATAGAGAGAAACACAGCAAGGTTTAAATGTGGAGGCAGCAAGCAGGAAACAACAGGAGTAGGAATGTAGGTGAGATTTAGGCAGGCTGAGTTTAAGTTTAGGAGGGTAACTCAGCTTCTGGGGTGGATTTTGGTTAGGGTAATCACCTGGGGCTGAGCAGCTTGTCGCATATTTCAGCCTGCCTCATCCTTCCCAATTTGAGACCTCCGTCACTCACAGTGACATTTTGGCCACTGCCCTGCTCTCCCAAACTTTGGCAGTGAGGGTGCTTCTCTCAGGACCTGCAGGCAAGCTGTCGTGTCTCTCCCGTGTGGTCCCACCCTCTCTTTTGCTTACCAGAGTGCAAGGGAGAAAAGTTTGACAAATTGTTGTCCACCTAAAGGTTCCCAAGTTCTTTTACTCACTTCTGTTTTTAGACTGATTCCCTTTGCTTCTTTTTTCCACTATGCTACATTTTGCCAGATTTCTGCCCAGAGGAAATTTTTATAGCTCAATTTTAAAGCCCTTGCAATTGAAGATTTATCCTGGGAACGACACAATCCAACTGGAGTAGCACAAATGGCACAGCTCTGAAATAAAAGGTTATCAAGACTGTAATTTATTTGTTTAGGCCACTCTGAGTGCAAAAATGCCACTTATTTCTTCAGCTCCCTGAGTGGGTTGCAGTATGGTGGCTGCTTTTAGACTTGTCTTGCTTTCTCCGTCAGTCATCTCCTCTATAGTAGCATTTTTCAAGAAGCGCAATTCAAAAGCTGTTTCCCAATATGCCCTCCCTCTGCTGCCATCCCTTACCCCTAAAAATCCCAGCTCAGGCACAGTTTCCTAGTGTCTCATCCAGGTGATTCGGGGGTGACAAAAGGCAATGAACTCTCTTCATGTCTTGTTATGTGGCAAAAGAACGAAATAGTGAAGCGGCAGGCTTAATCTCCAGCAGTTAGGGTAAAAAGGAGAGGAAGGATGTGAAACCCACTTAAAATAGGTTTCCTGTTCTAATATGCGTTTTGAATTTATAGAGAATTGACTTGTGCTATTTGTTCAGAGCCAGAAAATGCATGTGGTCTACAGTTGAACTTATCACACTGAGCCAGGCAGTTTTCAGGAGTTATGGATACTGTTTTTCACGAGTCCTTTCTCCTGAGCCGATTCAAGGCCAGCCACAATAGAGCTGGTTCTGGTCATTAGCAGTGTCCCCTGCAAAAGTTGTTCATTTAGGAGCTTGCAGCTTGTGGTAAGCAGTGTTTTTGGGATCCGTCCTTGCTGACAGCTTGATGGTGTTAGCCAAAGAAGAAGATAGCAGGCCTCTGTGCCGTAAAACAGAGCAAGGAGGGATAAGGCTCTCCCTGGCATGCAACTGAAGAGCTGTAGGGAGTCACAAAGAGTAGCGATATTTTCTTGCTGAGTGTAAGGAAGTTGTGGTGTTCTCCAGATGGAGCCGTATAAGAGAGGGAGATAACCCAGCTCTCCAGTGCACATGGCACATGCTAGTGCTATAAGGGTCTTCTTCTGAGGAATACCTCCTTTCCTCTCAACAAGAAGCAGCACATACATGTTGGCTGGGCTGCCCTTGCTGGCAGGAGGAGGTGTGCAGGCAGAGTGCAGAGGAGGCTGGATGGGGGCAGATGTGCTGCCTGCTCTGGAGCAGGCAGAGGAGCTGTATGTTTAGGATGATTGGAGTGGTCTGGAGGTAGAGGCACAGGGGAGGGTGGAGTCTGTGGGGACATGTTTCAGCAGGAAAGTTTTATCTGCCCTTTGCTCTATCTGCAGCAAATGAAAGTTTGGTAGCACCACGAGTGCTTTCCCTTCTTGCCACCTTAATCACTGGAAGATGTTCCAAAAGGGAAGGGACTGGGAGGACAAGGAATACAGTGTTTGTCTTGAACAAGGAGCATGGTAATTAATATGTCACTTTTTGACAAATGGGTATTTTGAAGAACTGGAAACATGTGAGTCAGGGGCCTTTCACCTCTGCCAGTGACTGTTTGCAGCTGGGCAACCACGCAAAAGAAAATCTTCATCTCCTGCTTACAGCTGTCAGCTGATGCTACAGCTAGCTGAAGGCAGAAGATCTAGATCCCCCTAGCATTCCTCTTTTTATCTAAAAAATATTGAACCTATTTTAGATGATGTGTGTCACTCTGGACTTCTATTTTGATGTTCTTGAATCAAGCTGGAAGAGTTGAAGGGGGCTGTCGTGGACCAAGCAGCTCTGGTTGAGCTTTGCAATCTAGGCTCTTGTGTTGAGCACCACATACAGACACATGATGGATACATTTTTCTCCTGAAGTAGACCTATTTTTTGAGATGTCTGATATTTTTAAAGTCTTTTTACATAGCCTCATGGCAGTTTTCTTTCTTCTGATGTAAACTTATAACCAAGAACTTAGTCAAGTGCATCAAATACAGAAACAGAAGTCAAGTGCATCAATTACAAAAACAGATAAACTTTCTTTTCTGTTTATTTGTTGTTCTGTAAAACACTAAAGAATAGACCAAATCTGAACCTTCCATTGAAAAATGCCTTATGCCACAAGCAACCACGTCCTCCTCCTGCAGTGCACTGCATGACTCATTAGGAGGGAGGGTATCAAGGTCTGTTTCAGCATGGCTGTAGGCAGCCACCACCATGCCAGCAGAGGCTGCTTGTTTGCTGTGTCAGGTGAAGCAATGCTCCTTGCAGCTGTTGCACCAGTGTCAGGCTCTTTCCACAGGAACAGGTACCACCACCATCATCTGGGTAGGTCCCAACCGTGCATAGAGCCAGAATGTCAGAGGGAGATGTGTTCTGGGTGTCCCTGCAGAAATTTCCTGCTTTCTCAGCAGCTCAAAATGAAGAGTTCACAGCCACTGTGGTTACACAGGCAGGCCCAGTAGTCAGCTGTGCAAGAAGTTTGGAAAATACTGTGTTTATCAGTATTATTGCCACTGGTCTTATTCCAGGAGCAAGGAGTATGAGTGGAGACACAGCAAACATAAATAATAAAAGGACTCTTCAGCTACCCTGCATTTTTAAATAGTAACTGTGGCTGAAGTCTGTGGGCATATGATAAGTATCAAACACTTATTTTTCCAACAGAATGACAAATGTGTCTGGTTAAAAAAGGGTAACTGGGTAAACGTGGAGTACAATAATATCTCAGTAGTCTCCCATTTCTTTTTAAAGAAAAGTACAAACTGTAATGCATGCAAGCTAGCATACAGTGGGAAAATGACTTTCTCAAAACATATGCTAGTTCCTACATAGTGTCTGTGGAAATACTTGAACAACTAGCAAACAAATGTAAAATCTTGAGCTGGTTGTTTTGATAAGCATGTCAGTCATTTTATGTTGCTCCAAACTGTAAAGACTTTGAGATTTTTCACTGCTTTTAGGATGCTGTAGAGATTACAGAACTGTAGCCTGTAGAACACCATGTTGAAAGGGCCCTTAAAGATCTTCTGGTCCAACCTGTGTTGTCAGAGGCACAGATGATAGTGTAATAATGTTGAGACAAGATAATAATGTAATTTAAAAATAAGTACTAAAGATAAAGATGCTGTTGTTGTTTCTGCCACTGGAATGGCTGATCTGTAGTTATCCCAGTGCTGGAAGATATCTGCTGGCTGGGCAGGAGGGTTTCTGAGTCTCCAGGTGTGTGTATTGCATACTCCAGAAGGGCGATTGAAGCAGAAGGCACCAGAGATTATCACCTGCAGTAAAGCAATGCTGTCTGCTGTCATAGGGGAGGACTACAAATTGTGTCCTGTATCTGCCTACTAAAAATTCCTATACTGCCCCTTCTGATCTGCAAATTACGCATTAATTTCTGTCTCTTACCCTCAAACTTGCATTTTTATATGGATAGCACAAAACAAAAGTTTTGAATTTTGCTTCAGTGGGTCCAGCTACAGTTAGGTTTTGCTTTCGTATATTTTTTCCTGTGGAGTAAGGGAGCAGGGTTTACCCTAGTTTTGTGTATCATTTCTTGGACAGAGAGAAGCATTCGGGAGCCTATACAGGTGGCCTGCACATGCTCTGAAACGATTTTCTTGGGACTTCTGACTTCCGTGTCTGTAGAGATTTGTATGTCCAAGGCATCTGGCCAAATTCCTCTTTCATCACTGAAATAAACTTCCAGGTGGAAAAAGAGGTCATGCCTGGGGAAGCTGGGACATATGACAGCTCTTAGATGAAGGTTAAATTGCGGATTTGAAAAAAAAATCCCAATACTTGCAGAAGTGCTGCTTAAATCCGTACTGCATAAAACTTCATCCATGTCCTTTCTGTAGGTAGAGGGCTGTATTTATGTGTAGGCTTCTTTAGTATGCCTCTGCATTTGCTTTCTGTCACCTGAATCCAGCCCATTTTTGCTGTTATTTTGGTTTTAAAATACTATCCTAAGGTACTTTAAATGTAAAAGAGCATATTGATTTTTAAAGCATTATATTGTTATTTTTCTGTTCTATTAAAAAACAAAACCAGCACCAGCTTAACGTATTTCACAGCTTGTGTCCTGGGCTTGAAAGCTCTGTAGATACAAATATGATCACAAAGGAGAGAAAAAAATGTATTGAAATTTAAAGGATCTGTATTACTAGATGAGTGGAAAATTAGCATGGTAGCTATTTCACTGCTATCTCACCCAGTGTATATATATCTTACTCCCTGATTGAAGATGAAATAAAGTTCTCTCATCTTGTTTGTGTTGCTGATTTGTTGGATATTTATCGATTTACGGATCATAGCGCACAATTTTTTCCCCATCTACAGTAAGAATATTCTGTATCTGTCATGCTTTTTATGAGTGACTGATTTTCTATGATCTGTAAAACTGGTTTGTACCAATAGTTGCTAGTCATCAGTATTTCCAAGGGCTTTGTTGAAAGATACTCATTCATTCTGCTGGGAATCAGTGAATTACAACTGAGTACTAGTATTGTACCATCAGATTTTCTGTAGAACATGCAGGAATAGATTCACATGCAGGTATGTTTCTATTGAATACATAAACATATTTTACATCTATTGTATGGCTTTAATATATTTCCTGCACAAATCAAAATACCAGCTCTTATGGGAAAAAAGAGGTATTTATCAGCCTGTTTGGCCTTTGTTCTGTTGAGAGCAGTAACATCACTGGGGTCATTTTCATCCTTTGTTAGGAGCTTGAACAGTTCTTGATGACCCTTCTGTGTTCCAGAGGGCTTAGGATCAAAGTAGTATCTGGCAACCTGGTCTGTCCAGACGACAGTTTTGACACAGCAGAGCTTTCAGATGTGACTGCAGCCTCAGTACTTGGTTTGTCCATCCCTTTGTATGCAAAAAGAAGCAGCAACAAATATGCCCCTATCTATGTTATTTCTGATTTTCTTTTGATTGGGGTAGCTTCTCTGCTTGGCCAGAGGCTGAGATCTTTAGACTGTCTGAATTTTGCTTGAACCCTTACCTTAGGAGCTGTTGGCAGGGTGGAGCATAATTCTTATTTCATGTACTTAATATGCTGAGGAACAGAGGTAGTTTCAGCTATTTATTACCTGAGAAATCTTGTTACACAGGAAATATCCCTGAGGTTGAGGTCTGCTGTCTTTAAGCCTCTTCTAAGCCACAAGAGCAATAGAAAAGGCCTTAGGGCACCAGAGAAAATTTGATCCACTCTGTTTAGAAGCATTGCTGTATGGCATCTTAGTAGCTATCAATAAAGTCTCTGCTGAAGACTGCTAATACTCTTTTATCAATGATGCTGTTGAGAGCTCAATTAAGTATTGCACCGATCTGTTTCAGTTTATCTTCAAACAATGCTAAATCTGTGGAAAAGATGCTGACACCTACTATGGTATAATTTGTAACTAAAATTTTGATGATTTTTATGGCCTGAAAAGACTATGGTTTTTAATTTAGCTGAAGAAGACAACTATGGCTACGAGTGTGGGGTGTTCATCCTAAATGACTTTTCTGTAATAGGTTTTCTAATAGTGAGTGCAGAAATACAGCTCTCTTGTAGATACTTACAAGATGCAGTAAACAAGCAAACTGAAATTAATGCCAGGTTCCAGCCTCTGCATTCATATGACTGCAGTTCCACCTGTCTCTGAAACTCTTCTAATAACAGCCAATTTTTTCTCCAAACAAGTGAGTAAGAAGCATTATTAGGAAATGCTTTCTTGTAACAGCAGTATGGTGGAATTCCTCATTTTGTACAATGGAAAGCACTAAATTAAACCATTCATTTCTTCTTTGGAGTGTTTCACATCTGGCTGGGGCATTTTCTTTTTTGTTGTTTAAGAGATAATATACTGATGGATTAATAGTGAGACATATGGATTCCTAAGCCCCTCAGAGCTCCAAGCTTCCTTTTCCCCATCCCTGAGCACATGACAGTTTCAGTTACAGGACCTAATCCTGGCAGGCTCTGAGCTTGATACCCCACAGCAGGAGGTTGTCTGGTATCTTTACAAGGTGTTAGTTGATTAGACAAAGATTTGGTCTAAAGGTGGTTCAGGTTTTTTCCTGGATTTTTGTCTTATTCTTGTGTGTTGTGAAAAAGCTTCCTACTGTGTTTTTTTGAACGACTTTGAGGAGTGTGGCACAAAAGAGGGGAGGGTGTGCTGCTCCTGAAGGAGGGGAAGAAGGAGAGACATGAAGGGATATTGACAGAGAACGTGGGCTGGCCAAGGCAGCAGGAAGACATACCAGCAATCAAGATATCAACACACAGGGTCAAAACTGTACAGCTTCTGAAGTGAAGATGAATTGCTTGAACTTGATGTGGAGAGGAGATCTCAGTAAGAGAGGAGTGTCAAGGATATTAGAAATGGTTTTTGTTTTGTTCCTGTAGATGACTTAACTTCTTATGCCTTTTTCATTATTTCAGGTAATTGGCTATCAAACGATTTCCTCAATTTTAGGACAGACTAATTTGTTATGACAGCTAATCACACAGACAGTAAGGTCTGTGTGATTCACCTCCTCCATTTGAAGGCTTCGGAAATGTTCACATCCTTCAGTTTTGTATTTACTCATAGCTGACTTTGTTTCACATCTATTGGTCCATCTGCTCCTTTTTCGTACCTTTTTACTCATCAGTTCTTTCCTTGAAAATACTTCTGAATAGCATTTATGCAACTTATTCCTCTACACAAGTCTTGTATTAATCTTAAATATTTTGAACAGAAATAGCTCACCTTTTAGAGGCTGCCCTGCTGGTGTAATGTTAATGTAGTAGCACACAAGAACAAGGGATGCATTTTTTGTCAAATTCCTCTGGTCCTCTAATGTCTTTTCTCTCTTGAACTGTCTCAGTTTCCTGGCTCAGCATTTTCTAGTTCCTGTAATGGCACATCCAAAGAAAAACCAAAAGTCTGTCTTGCTGTGAGTGTTAAACAGCAGCAGCTTGCTTTCTTTTCAGATGAATGCATTAGTCACCAGGTGATGCTTCCTTGTCCAGTTGTTCCAACAGTCAATGCATCAATGACTAGGGATGTGCAAATTCCATGGGTCATGTTTTCATTCTCAATAATTTCAGAAAGTAAAAGGGCAAAATATTATTTATCATCCCGTTTATATAGACTGTCCTGGCTAACGATGCAGCTTTTTGCTAGAGCCTGGTCCTGACAATTTCTCTCAGAGTTTAAGGTCCTTTTCTGGGATTGTTAAGCTTCTCTACAGACATCTTCCTGATAGATGTCTGTCTCCAATTCTTTTTAATTAAATATTAAGACTCAGAAAAGTAAAAATGCAGGAGTATGTATAGGTGCAGGACATGGGAAGAGAAGGAATTGAACTGATTATATTTTGTAGATCGTCTGGATTTCATAAGCAAGTTCAGGTTTCTCATCCCTTTTTAACCAAGAGAACGCTGTGTTCTGCTTCCAGCATTCAGGGACTGTTGTTGAGATAACACAAAGAATTGTCTCAGTAAATCTAGAGTAATCCTTTAGACCAGAAGATGGCCAGCTGCAGAAACCATTTTGATTCCTTGCATTGTACAGATAATAAGGATGCAAGAGTTAAAGTCTCCTCACTACTATGCATTTGCTAGGTAGGTTATACTGTCGTTTGTTCTGTGTGTCTGAGTATTTTACATAACTGATTGGTAATAAAACAATATTGGAATATAGAAGTTGTCACAGAGTTCATTAGACAGTAAGAGCAATAAATAGAGCCTTGTAATCTACTGTAAGACATATACTGTTAGCCTGCTTTAGCTTTTTTTACTGTTACCTGTTGCATTTCCAGGACAGAATTCCTAAGGAAAAGCTGTTACTTCCTAAAACTTAGGACAAGTGATAGATTTCCCTCAGCAGATTTAAGTATACATCCAAGAACATAAAGTTAAGAGACACTGAACAGAGGCCATGTAGTACTTGTAGGTTAAAAGAGCAATTTTAAAATCAATACTTTTTGTTTAACTGGCAGCTAAGGTACTGGTTTCAAACTGGGTGAAATATATGAAGAGCAAACCCTTTTTACAAGGAGTATTTTTCGGTTATCTGCACTGGAGTGCTCTGCAAGGTTGCGTTGGACAGGCATGACACTTGGGAATTGCAAATAAATTCATCTTGATGTGACAAAATCATGCATAATTATTCTGAAACCCAAGGGAGGTTGAAATGGCCCCAACTCCGTGCTGTCCCACCAGTGACAGACAGGCAGCTGCAGAATTTATAATGGCTCATTTTCCTCAAAGATGAGAGGGGAAACTTAAAATAAAGCCTTCTGCTGCAGCTCTCATATGTTTGCACTTCTAACTGAGAAACTTTGAATCAGATGGGGCAATGGCAATCCCCTCGAAGCAGTGAGCAGGCATAAACTCTGGCCTGTGCAGACCTAGGCTTTGTATGTACCAGTCTCTTGTATGGTGGAATTGCTGCGAGCATCTGTGCAAGTATGGAAGCTATCTGGAGGTAAGAGGAAACCTCCCAAGAGGTTTGCAAGTTCTTCATTGTCCTACCACTACTATTATATTTTAACAACTGCCATAAAAAAAAAATTAGTTGACAGCCAGCTCTGAAATACTGGAATTGATTTAGGTGGATTGTTTCCCAACATAGCTGCGCAAGTCTTTTGACAGACTTCTTTTCTCTTCTCAGTACTTACCAGAATTTTTACTTTCAGGAAAAGGAATCCAGTACGCCCTGAAAATTATATACAACACCCAAAAAATTTAATCAATGTATTGATCTCCTTGGAGTATACCAAATTCAGAGGGGTCCATCGAAAACCACAGAAGATAAATCAGCCATCTCAGTTGCAATTAGTTGACTAAATGAGGCCAGGAATCAGAAAAAAATAAAATAAATAAATGCAAGGGAGGATTTCTTGGGTTTAATCATCTATACCAGGAAGTATTAAACACCAGGTAAGAAGATGAAAAAAAATTCCTTAGTTGTTATCTGATCCTAAACATAAAGCAAGAGGTTGCAGATCTTGTTTGTCTTTCGCCATGGCAAGTGCTGCTGCCTGGTGTACATTGAGTTTGTTTACGGACTGGCATGCACTGAGTTAGAAAAGGTGATCAGGGTTTTCACAACTGAGGCTCTTTCTGATCTTTTCAGCCACTGAGGCTCAGGTCTCGTTGCCTTTGCCCCTCGTGCCTGGATGCTGTTTGCTTTGGTATGTAATGCACATGTTCTCTTGCATGGCTGGAAATCATTTTGGTGTCAAGGGAGTCGGACATTTCATTTTAACAGTCATAGGAAGAAAAGTGTATTTTTTCTTTTCTGAAGTGAAAAAAGTTACTGAGGAAGGACAGCAGGAAACTGGGTAGGTAGACAGTTCTTGGAAATGGTAAAAATGTTCCTGCCTAAAGAGGATCAGAGAAATAATAGCAAATGTTTTAAAAGCTGTCCCAGTTTTAGTGCTTGGTAGCATAAGACAAAAAGGTTGATTTTCTGAAAATTGTCTTGGCTCAGCTTCCCAGGTCCCCAAATCAGAATTCCTTCAACCATGTACTGCTTTTGAAAACCTGACCCTTTTTGTTTGGGTGAATTAAAGGAAGTGAAATAGAAGAATGTAAAAAAGTATGGTAACATGCAGAAAAACAAGAGAGAAAAAAGCTAAACAAAAAGATCTCAACATATCTGCTTGACATACTAAAATAGTTCTGTTTTCTTCAAAATGTTTATTGGAAAATGCATTACGAAACCTTGTAACAGCTGGAATATGGTGATCTAATTGCTGTTTCAATAGTGCTGTGAACATGCAAACATATTTCCTATGCAAAATGTCAAAAAGGCAGCAATCAAAGTGAAGCTTTAAGCTTCAAAACAAAGACACAATGAGCTGATTTGTAAACATTTATTTCTAAGGTTACATTTAAAACCAAAATAGAACAGCATAGGCTTGGAGACGGTGCAACAAATCTTCTTACACAGCACAAGATCTGAAGAGAAAAGAGGTTTGCTAAAAGGTACTTGGGCTGCATCAAGATTTCATTTTCAGTTGTGCCTCAGCTCCCTGAAACCATGTATTTCGTCCCATTCAAATGAGGAACAAATCTTTGAGTAAGTGAGTGGGATTTTTGCCACTATAAGGATGCAGAGAGCCTAGGAGCTCCTTTCAGTGCAGGACAGAGGTCTCTGTTCACCTTCATTTGCACTACTGCACCCTTTCTGTAGACAGTTCACTTACCATGGGACTTGGGTAAGTGATGATGTTGACTTTTACAATGCGTGCAGAGTGGGGCAGGTTTGGAGTCAGCGCTCAAGAAGGTTGTAGAGTTTAGGGTGACCTTACAGTTCCCATACCATTTTTGGGAAAAACTGGTTTGGTGACTGGTTTCTGCTCACTTTGGTTGTCTTCTGTCAGGCAATAGCAGCAACTTCAAGGTACGGTGTGAGGTGGTTGTAGCTGTAGCAAGCAACGCATGTAGTATAATGCAAATACTGAAGTCCACGGATAACTGTGCAATGATCCTTCTTGCTAAAAGAGCACTGTCTTACACTGGTGGTCGTTAACATACCTCCATGAACACTGCTTGACTTACACAAGTGTGAAATCAGAACCAGCTCCAGTGCACTTACCTGCTCTGCACCAAACTGTGTTAGCAGCATACAATGAAAATCCTCTTAAACATATACTTGATAAAGAAATAAATTACTTTGAGGAGTACATTTACTTTTCACCAAGGCCATCAATTTGTAAGATTCTTACTGTATTGTGCTTGCAAATAAAATTTATTTCTGTAGTGTAAATATGCAAGAGTTCATTTTAATAAAAAGTAAGCCCTAAAATAAGATAAACCCCATGACTAGACTTGCATTGAAGATTTAAAGTGCATTCATCTGCTGTTTTTCTATATAAATATTCATTGGTTTTAATGCTCTCAGGTGTTGGAACTTTTAATCTACATTCAGATGGAGGTACTTTAATCACAGAGTTCATAAAAGTCTCTAACTTTTTTTCATAAAAAATAGAGTAGTAGATATAACAGAGGCTTGCAAAAGCTTAAAAAAACCCATAAACTGCAGCTCTAGGAAGAAAAAAAAGTAAACACCAAATGGCATTTTGTGCCATAATATCAATATTCCATTAAAAATAAATCTCTCACTGTTAGACCGAAGAGTCTCAAACAACCTGTCACTTTACTGCAGTCTTCAGAGATGACTGATAATGGGTAAAAAGTCCCATAGCATCTGTTTATCATGTACTCACACAAACTGTTAGGAATGTTTTTAAATGTCAGCAGTAATGTATGCATGTATTAGCTATCACAGAGCAACAGCTCAACAAATACACCACCACTGCCATGCTGGGGGTTCGTGCTCTAAATTAGGGAGGTCAAGTGTTGGATATAGAAGCCAAGTGTGTCTGAAATCATATTGTTTGCTTTCTGAAAACTGGGAGAAATTGTACAGTCATCTGCAGTAACAGTGCCGACACAGAGAGTTTGTACACTTTGAAAATAGCTAAGTGGGATTATGGTAGATGTTTCAATTGCAAGAAGGCTGCTCATGAAAGGCACCGAATTTAAGGTCAGTAGGGTGCGCGTGGGGGTAATGTGGTTTAGGCTGTCTTTTGCATTAGCAAGGTATCACATTTCATTTGGGAACCTAAGCATTCACCAAGTGTGGAGTGTAATAGAGTGCAGCTGCTGACTAAACAGCGTCTGTATGGCAGTGTTGTTAGCGGTGCTGTATTACTTGACAATTCTGCACCACTTTAACTGTGGAGATAGGCTACAGTGTATGTTGTCGTGGCAAAGTCATCCTGCTACAAGCTGTTTTTCACACTGAAATTCATAAGTCAGTTTCTTCCCCCTGTAATTGCTCTATAACTGAAATCTTTTTAATGTGCACAGGTTTCTTGTTTGCTAGCAGAGCGTACATTTTTGGACATTGGTTCTGCAATCAAAATGTGTGAAGAGGGTTTTGCTAAATCATCAAGTAAATACATTTTTCTGCCATAAGCTTGTGTCCTTCTGAAATGCAGTAAGCCTGGGCCTGTGCTGAAAGTTGTGTGGAGTGCTGGGTATTAAGCAAAGTGACAGTCAAAGCAGATTGCAGAGATAAATTAATCCGTACCATTGCCTTTTTCAGTCCTTCCCCGACAGCTTCAGCAGACACTAGTGTTGACACTGCTGAGTTCCATAGGATCCCTGGAGACTGTGATGGGTCTGACTGCATGGCCAGACTCCCACATGTGGTGCAGAAAGCACATTGGAGGGTGTAGTGTGGACACAGTGATCCATATCCTTAAGGTTAAGCAGGGGGAGGAGGGCAGAGCAATGAGCTATTTGGATGCAGACTGCACTTGCTGCTTTGCAACCCCCCTGTCCCATAGCGGGCATTTTGGAGCTGCCCATAAACATTTGCCCTATACAGTACATGGCCTTTTGTGAGTAAAGGGAACTCTACTGAGCATTCGTTAGAGAGCTTCCTGTCCTGACATTTCTTTTATGTAGGTATGGCCCGTGATGGCTGATAGGCAGTTTCTGTAGAGTCATAGTGGCCTTTAAATCTGGCAGTTTAAAAAAAAAAGTCAAAAAAGAGCAGAGATAGATCAAGGACATAATGTTCTTGATGAAACAGACTTGAAATCCCTGAACAACAAAGAGAGGTTTTTTTTTCTTCTTTAATTATCTAGATCATTTGGCCAGCAGTGAGCCATGAACCCAGCTGGTCAGCTGTGGGTGTGAAAGGAAGCTCTGCTGGATTGCTTTGTTAGTGTAACTCTTTAGTCCACATTAAAAACTATACATAAATATTTCCGTTCTTGCAAAAATGATTCTTTGGACTCAGAGGCAGGATTTCTGGGATGGGTAGGCAGAAGAGTCCCTTAGGAGATTGTCTTCCCACATGGATCAGTAAGGTCTGGATTCACCTTAAAGGAGGAAGAAGCTCTGGGGCTGCCCAGCTGCTCGCTCAGGTGGTTTGGTTGGATCTTAGCAGAGCTGTGATCCAGTTCTGTTAACTTCCACAGTGGGTAATTGCAGTTTGAATTAGAGCCTGGAGAAAGTAATTATGAGAGGCATTGTGGAACACCCTGTTAACCCAGCAGTAAATTAAACCACAGACTGGGAACAACTGGAGATAGTGAGATTAGAGCTTGCTTTTGGATTTTTTTTTTTTTTTCACTTGTAGAAAGTGTATATCTTTCTTCTTTCCACTTCTAAGGCTGAATGTTGGCCCTTGGAGCCTTAGGCTGGAGTTACTCCTGCGATCAGTTGGGAAGAGACACTCTGTGGTTGGAAAAAGATTCTGAGACTAGATGGGTAAAAAATGTGTTGGTTTTAGAGCTGGAGAAAAGTCCTGTAAAGCAGAGAGGAGAGACCAAAGTTGAAGACAGAGGAAAAGACACAGTTTGAAAAACTCCAGAATTTTATATATACGTAATATAACACAGAAACGTAAGAGTAAAGACTTAGAAGCAGAGTATTGCAAACCAGAACCTGGTTTTAGAAAAATGGCTTTGAATTGCTTGTACAAGAAAACGTTGAAGGAGAATTGTGAAACACTTAGTAGTGGGAGCAATTTCAGGCGGCCGGTTTTGACAGCTTTTGCTCATGTGGCTGGTTCACAAAGTATTGACAGACTTTTTCATTTTTTACTGTTAAATGTTTAATTCCCAAACAGCTCAAAGGCAGTATTTTTAGGCATTGAAGAAGATATGGTTATTTCCTCAAGTTATTCATCATTTTTCAATATTGTCCAAAATCTGTTCTAAGGAGCAGAGAGCTGTCTTTTGACCTTTTAGAAAATATAATTTTTGTATGCCTTTCTTTATTAATGCCCTAATAAAATACAGAATATACTCTTATTTTTTATGAATTTTAACCCATTTCATGCTTGGATCTTACACAGAAGCGGTGACTTTTCCCAGCTGAGAATCTGATCCAGTTCAGACTTGGCATTTTTAGGAAATTGCATCAAATTGAATTATCAGCTCTAATTTGGCAGATAAAAATCCCCTGATAAACACCAAATAGGAACCTGCTGCATTAGTGAGCAAAGCAGAAAATGGGACTCCTTGCTTCTTGGGATTAGAATAGCATCCCTGAAACAGCAGAAGTCTGTTGGGATATCAGAGCAATTTACATGTCCTTTCAGCTTTACTGCAGGCTCTTCATGGCTGGCCAGTCCTTCATTGTGAGCCCCTTGAGTTTGGAAAGTCCCTCAGACTAAATCAGAAATAACTGCTGCTAATATAGATGTTCCTATTTTTGGGTTTTCAGCACAGCTCTCTTCTCAGGGCATGTCTGCACAGCAGTGATAAATTGTAGACAGCCTCCTTTCCCACATCACACTCTTCTTTTCTTGCTTGCATTAATGTATTTGCAGCTGAACAGAAGTCTGGAATGTGTAAGTAGTGATAACTCTATGTTTCTTTAAAACATTTTCTTTGGCCTCTCATCTGGATATTTGAGATGGTCATAACTCTTAATTCCAGAAAGAGATGAGAGTAGCCAAATGCTCAGAGGCAGAATGTATTTTGCACTAGTTTCCCTAGTGCTTACTTGATCTCTGAGAATCTCTGTAAAAGAGAGCAGGGGAAGGGTGGTTTGTCCCCTGCAAATTGCTCCTACTTACATAAACTGAGCACAGGACTGTATAGGCAATTTGTGTGCAGGCACACGTCTGTATGCATATGTACCACGGGAGTTTGTGAAGTGGGAAGAATCTGCGACACAGTCTGGGATTGCAGATACTGTCATTGAGCTGGAATTTGGGACATACATAAATCCCCACAGTGAGTGCTGAGTTTTGCCTTCCAATGTTTCATAACAACTCTTGATGTGTGTTTGACATGACTGTTGTCCCTTAACAGTA
The DNA here is from genome assembly GCA_013400175.1 of Phainopepla nitens. Taxonomy (NCBI): domain Eukaryota; kingdom Metazoa; phylum Chordata; class Aves; order Passeriformes; family Bombycillidae; genus Phainopepla; species Phainopepla nitens. The sequence continues at coordinate 452,870 of VXBQ01011151.1, forward strand.
GTTTTCAGGCAGTGAAATGAATGCATAAGCAGCTCTGTTTCTTCACTTACCCCTTGTTTTATGAAGGTTCTGTGTAGTTCTCCAGCATCCTAAATCCAGGTCCTTTTTAGGCAGGAATTAATGAAACATGTTGTAGGCCATATTGTGGTATCCTGCTTTTGTTCAGGGATAGGAAAACTGGGGTAGAAGAAGCTGTTATGCAGGTGATTGCAAATGCTTTTCTCCATGTTTTCACCCAAAGATAAAAAAAAAACTTTCTGAAAATTACATCTGTTTTGGCAACTGGAAGCACATTCTTCGGTTGTTCCTGAAAAGCTTGCCTTTATGAATTTCCTATAGAAATACTGAGTATTTTTTTTTTGTGGAAAGTATAGGACATAGCACTATATTATCAAACTGCTGATAACCCACGTGGAGCCTCTGTTTCATGATTCTTGGTTGCATATCTCAATGAAAAGACTGATTTCCTTATTCTGCTTCTACAGAAGCAGACACTTTGGAAGTGGCTTGGATTTTACTGGATGCTGTTTGGATGGTTCTAAGAGGAACCTTAAATCACCCCCAGTATTTGGATGAGGCATGATACAATTTCACAGGAACTGCCTATAAGTGGTATTTCTCAACGTAAATTTTTAAAAGGAAGTGAAATCAGCTTTGGAAAGCAAATATCATAGAGGCACATAAGTGTAAAATGAAAATAATTACAATCCTCTAGATTTAGTCATACTAAGAGGCCATCTCTGAATACATGAGACATCGCTGTCTTGAAAATAAAAGTCACGGTGATTTGTGTTCTGCTTTTGGCTTAGTAGCAGTTAAGCTGTGTAGCCCTATGGAGGTCACTAATTTATACCTCTATACCACAATTTCCTGATTGATATTATTCCTTGCATCTCCCTTGAGACTCCTGTATAAGTACATCACAGGCATGATGCAAAATTCTGGTCTCAATTAAGCTGAAATAAATCCACAGTACTTTGCCTGACCTCTTGGGAGTTTGGATTTTCTGTTTGGTTTTTGATATAGTTCTAATTTTGCTTAGAGAAGACTATGAGAAGCAGTCGCTTTTGGCTTACACCTCACTTTCTTCTCCTGTCCTTCTACTTCAAATGTAAGACGTGAACTTGGTTATTATGTCAGGGCCATAGCCAACTTTATGGAAGCACATTTCCTGTCTCCAATCTATCAGTGATTCTGTCTATTGCTATGTAACAAATGTTGCTGATTCTTACTAAATAACAGTCATTTACAGTTTGTAAATGTCTAACTTAATTCCACATTATTTAGAAATCAATACTAATTTGAATTGATTATATTTCTGCACCCTTAGATTTTTTTATTTTTTAAAGAAAAAGGCTGACTCTAGCACTGATAAGTGATGATTCCATTTCTCCACTAAAAATCCTTGAAAGTCCTCCTCTGATTGTTTGCATATGATAGCCTATTCTAAAATGCTTGTATTTCCTCTTTATTAAAATAAAACATTGCAGTTTTGATATTGCTGGCGGTGATTTGACTGATGCAATGCTAATGATTTCAATGGATACACTTCTGATTTGCATTGAGATTGCAGAAAAGCAGGACTGGTCCCCAGATGGATGAAAATTAAAAGTCCAGAGCTGAGTTCTTGCCTGCTTTGCATAATGTATGGTTGCTTGCAGGATGGGTGCAAAACTTAAGATTCAAGTGAGTGGGCAGTCAGGTTTCTCTGTTTTTTTAAAAGTGAGATGGTGGGTGGGTGAGGAGTGGCTACTCAAGCTTCATTCCCAGCTTTGCCTGTGGCATCCTTGGAGACGATAGCATTTTCATTTCCAGCCTGCAAAATAGAGGGAATAATACAACATGCTTAAATCAAAGTGTTGTTGAAAAGATTAATTATTTCTTAGTACACTGAAGTTAAATGCAAGTGTTAATAACTAGAGTTTGTAAAATGTTAGTTGTAGAGCCCTGTGGATATATAGTTGATTGATTGACACTAAACAGACAACTATTTTGAGATCTGGAAGTTCTTCCCTGTTAGGATAACTAACAGCTATTGTCCTGAAGGACTAAAGGATTTTGGTATCATCAAGGACAAGGGAAAATTAAATGATTCAGTAAAACCAGAGAATGGATTTCTTACTTTCAGGTTAGGAACATAATAAATTTCATATAATAAAGTAATTTCAGGATGATAGTTTTAGTAAATTTGGCATTCCCAGCACATTGTTTTGTCATTTTATCTCCCAGAAGGTCTCTTGGGCATATCCTAGACTAAGGATACTGGTGCCCTTCCTAAGCAAAAGAGCTCTTGTAATCTGGGTGCCCAGCGCCCTGTCTCCCAAGCTCTGCCGGCGTGAGCTGCACAGCAGCGGTCTCCTTCAAGGACAACCACATGAGCAAAAAGGAAATGAAAAAAGGCCCAGTAATTTCTTACCCAACACCTACAAGTGGTAAGGGATCCTAGCAAGTAATGAGTCAGCCCTTGCCTTGGATCCATGACTTTCCTTTTCTCTCCTTTGGAAGGTTACTGGCCTCTGGTTATAAGTCTTTCTTGTTCCCACAACCTGATTCTCTTCTACAGTTTTTCCATCTTCTTTTGCCTTTGGTAATAAAAATCCCAAGCATTAGTCCTGCCTGTTGGTTTCTGTGGGGAGAATCATTAAGAGGCAATGGAGCTACTTGCCAGAGTACAGGAAAAAAAGCATAATTCGTGATTTCTTTCTTATCTGTAGGAAGCAGAAATGTGCTCTTACAAAATGGGGGTTCTACTTCACAGAGCAGGCTCTGATCCAACATGATAAAATACATGTTGTCTACTGGATAACAGGCGTTTCGCATTCAGATAAGGGCATGTTTGCGATGTGTCACAAGCACACCTAGCAGAAATACTAGAGATGCACTGATTTAAATTTTCTTAAAGATGTGAATATCAGATGTGGCTTGAAACCTGGACCTTAAAAATCCTGCCATCAATTTGGTGGATTATGTATATATTATGCGTATATGAAACTGCTTAAATGAGAGATGGACACTGTAAATTTTTCATCTTCTCAAAAATCATAATGCTGTGAGAGATCTGATGAAAAATTGAAGATTGTATTGGTATCTTCACTGTGTAATGCCTTATCGTTAAGGAAGAAATTTTATGAGTGAAAAAAAAAATATGTAAAATTTGATGCTAGGACTTTTCTAAACTTTCCTGCAAAATTCTAAGATACATGGTTTTGTTCCCTTTTTACCCCCATATCTTTGTCAGGATTTCTGTTGTTGCCTTGGATTACTCAGTACCTTGTAAAAGACTTTAATAATGATATTTCTAAGGAAAAATGAAGCAGAGTAAGGTAAGCATTAGCACAAGAACATTCTCACAAGATTTCGCTTAAGTTTACATGGATTCAAAGGGTTTCCTTCTCTCAAATGGTGTTTGGATTCTCTGGTGACTGGTGACTAAACCAAAGCTCAGTTCTGCTCTTTGGGGATGCTCTTCTCCACGCTTACTTCTCTCAATATGGTTATCTTCTTGATATGGTTGTTTCTTCTTCAGCTCCCTAATGCATTTTGTTTTAAGGGTGTTAAGTAGTTTCAGACCCTCATATTTGTCTGAAATAACAGACAGTTGAGTGCAAAAGCAGAATAAACCTGTTGCTAAAATTCTGGAGGTGCAGTACTGTCTGTTGTTTTTCAATGAATCTGCAGGACTCCTTAATTTACCCAGAGTATGGCATAAGAAAGTTAGTATGTTATCACATTTGTGTATGCATTAAGATCAGTGTAATTGATAATGTTTTATTTGTTTTGGAAATATTACGATGATGATGAGCTAAGGGATGTGCTGAAATTCTCAGGTTCTAAAATATTTTGTAACAGATTAATTTTTTTCGGGAAAAGGAATGTCTGATGGTTAAAATATAAAGAGGACATGCCCACAAATACTGCTGCAGAAAGAAATCTACCATAATCTTTACTGAAGAAAGTATTATCTAATGATCTTGTTATTAAACTAAAAAAAGCCTTAAAGATTTTATGATGCTTAAAATAAAATATGTACTGTATGCATCTACCTAAGTTAAAGCAGCATGCAATGAAATGCTTTATAAATGAGCGCCTGCCAAAGACACACATTGACCGTAGAAGGCATCACTCCTGATAGGCCATCGCTGCTGCTCCACAAGAGATATCTTCTACCAAGAGCAGGATAAAGATGATTCCTTGTTCATCTTGGATATTTGTACATCAAGTGGCTATTTTGTATATTTGGAGCCAGTATTCCTGGCATGTTAGGAAACAGAACTGCATGAAAACATATTATGTTGGGAGGACTTCCATTTAATCTGCCATGTGAAACTGTGTGTGTTTGTGGGGGAGAGTTCTGTTATTGCTGTACCTCATATTTGTCAGTTGATGAAGCAGTATCAGCCTCTGAACTGGGAAAGAGATTTTTGCCAGTTTTTACGTAAGTGGTGTGTCTAGGGTTAATGTGCAAAGGCAGGTCAAACTCCAAAGCACTTGACCTGGGAGGTACAGATTTAGCAGAAAGCCATGTCGACAGGGTCGAAATCCTGAGCTGCTGAGGATATTGGATACTGGTTGTGAGGGCTGGTCTGCTATTGGGTCTTCAGCACAGACTGCTGGAACAGCATGGTTTGGAGCTAGCTTGGTTTGAATTTACCAAGGCAGAGAGGTGAGAACAGTTGAAAAACTGTGTACGCTTGAAAGTACACCTTGAACTTCGGAGTGCTTTGACTATTGTAAGCATCAACCCAATGAAACAAGCACTTATTCTGGACTTCTGTGGTCTTCAGTGCCCCTTTGCTCTCTGGACCACCTCGTATAGTGGTACAAGTTTCTCTGCTGTGTAGAGCCCCAGGTTAAGAGGGTCCCTTATGGGCATTTTATACCAGTGTAGTCCTTGCAGAAGAGAAGATGTATTTTTAACAGGAATATCAAACTGTCTGGTTTCTGACATTGACATCATGTTAAATGCATGTGGAGGTTAATTTTTTTCAGGTTGCTGGTGTTATTGGGGTGCCCCGAGTCCGGCCTTAGCTAAACTGCATCAACCCAGTTCCAACAAAGTGAGTAGTAATGCTCATTAATTTTTTTCAGAAGTCACTCTTCAAAAGACAGCAGTGATGCAAAAATAAAAAATAACTCAAAGACAATATCTTGTGGGGAAAAAAAAAAAGAGATGAATCATAAATAACCTCGATGAAATACAAGGACCATTACCCTGAGTCTGATTCCAACTGGCAGTGAGTCAAAATAGTTTGACAAAGTGCAGCTGCATCTCTCAGTTCAGAGATGTCCTGTCAGATTTGTGGCCCAACGTATGTTCAGGCATGCCTCTCCAAGATGATACTTTGGGAATGAGGTAGTAATGCCAGTTGTCTGGATGTGAAATGACAATATTTGACATCACTTCTGCTAATATTGCCTGCCAGAAAGGGACATGGGGGAATGATCTCTCTATCTGTCTAGAGCTAGAATCAAAATCCTAATATTGATCAGCCTTGTTCCCTTTGTCATTTTTCTTAGCTGCCCTTAGAGTTGGCTTCTCTCTCATATTTGATTTCATGGATTGCAGTTTGGTCTTACATGGTAAATTCAGCATTTTACTATCCCCCTTTCTTAGCTGGAAGCACCCACTGGCACCAGGCTGTGGAGTCTTGAAAAAATACTGTTGATATTACTTTTATAGCTTTGTCTGCTGAAGGTCTAATATTTTAAAGCAGGGAAAAAGTTCTTATGAGAAAAACATGGCTCTGTTTTGACCCACGTTTTGCAATTTTGTGGGATTTTTCTACTAGCCTGATTCTTGCCTATACCTGTAGAAATAAAATGTGATATTGAGCAAGCATTCATGAGAATCTGGTTTGTCAGGAGTAATTTTCCTTCTTCAGAAAAAACACATGGGAAAAACACGCTTACCTGGCAAGGCTCTTGGTTCAAAACTGTGTAATATGAGCTCAGGCACTACAGAAGTTTAGAAAGAAACCTGAAGCTTTCAGAGCCTGAAATCCCAGCGTTTTGTTGTGATTTCAAAACACCTTCTGAATTTTCATGAGATGTCAAAAGCACGACATTGCAGGGGTCTTTTATGCATACCCATCAAAACAGACCACATAAGCGTGCCAAAAACAGTTGAGTTTTTGCTGTTCAACTTACAGTAAACTGGAAAAAGCCAAGAATATGAGGCAACATTTGTGTGGAGGATTATTATTCTTTTGTTCAATCAGTAGATTTAGCTTGGAGAAAGCAGAACTCTCTCACATATAAAAAGAAGAATCAGCACGTTCTAAGTGTGTCTCAGTCTAGGAGAATTCCCTTACTTTGAGAAAACATGTATTTTCTGCATATTAGTGTCCTCTTAAAAATCCTTTTCTACACTCAGTGAGGTTTGACTCCCGCTCAGGAGCCAGCAGTTGAAGCCATCTTCTCTGTTTGAGCTAAGGGTTTCCCATATGCATAAAAATCACTTTGCTGGAGTCCAGAGAGATAAGGTCATTATGCTCTTTGGAAAATTAATCACACTAAAGGAAGCTATTACTTAGGTTTAAAGAAGTTTCACTTCTCTTGATAAATATTTGATTTTCATGCTACTTGCCATTTGTTTACACCTCTTCTAGGTATTGCTTCATGAAAGAGTTGTTCTAAGGCCATAGATGCTAGTAAAATGAGATTAATAGGCTCATGTTTGCATGAATCTCTTTCCCTTCCTGATGTATATATGTCATTTTATTGCTAATCTTTAGCCATATCATTCCATCCTGGTTTCATCACTTGTTCAGATGTCCAGTCTATAGTTTGGTGTGCCAGTTCTTTCCCACTGAAATTTTGTACAAGTCTTTCATTGCTTTCTGAGAGAAAACAGGTGACAGACATGTTTATATTTGAAAATAGAATAGGCTTCAAATTTATACTGTCCCAAAATTCAAATTTCTGCAGTAATACATTTTGTCTTTTTTTAGGGGCAAAAACCTATGAGCTCTTACTTTTAGACAAAAAAAAAAATCCACCCAGACAATGCTGGTCTGCTTGTAGAATGATGGAAGCTTGCAGATGGCATAAATACATACTGTTTGTCATCCTAAGGGATTGTTTCAATTAAACCTCTGCTTAGTGGGCTGAATTTTGCAGATGATTTTTAAAATATCTGTATTTTGAGGCTTGAAATAGGCACTTAGACTACAAGCTCTGTAAAACCAGAGTCAAATCTTATGTGTCTTACCCAAGACTGTTTGCATAACACTTGCAGGACTAGTCCCTCAGCTTGCAAAGGTAAATGCTTTGAACTCTATCTTCATTAATACAGAATTCACCTGGCACTAAAAGGTATCTTTGCATCAGATATAGTCACAATGTTATTTTAAATATTATCTGATTCCTTCAGCACTTTTATTATTTACCAATAGAAAAAATTGAACCATTACTTTTCTTCTGAATTTTTTAAAATGACAATAGTGCAATTAAATTACTGAATTCATTTATATTTAATTGTGCTTTTGCTTTTAATATGCTGTTGGAGGACATTTCTTTCTGTGACTGTTAGTTTTCCATGCAACATAAGAAAATCTAAAGCTATATTAAGGAAATATATTACACGGGAAAGACAAAGTCTCATTACTGTTATTTATGGCATACTGAAACCTCATTAGGAGAAGGTATGCTGGATTCAAAAAAGCATTACTGAGAATGTTTTTTTGGAGGGGTTAGGAGAGAAATTGCTTTTATTGTGTTTCTTTATCACATACAGAGTGGTTAGTGGACATGTTGGTTTCCTAAAGCATAAAATAAATTAAGATAGAAGAAAAAGAGTAATTAATCTAAGCAGTAAGTGTAACCTCATTATAGATTGGGAATAGCTTGCACATGGTCACAAGGAGTTTCTGTTTACTGTTCACCTTAGTTTCAGCTAACCATTTTTAACTTCCTTCACTGAAGGTAAAAAGTGATATTTTTCAGCCTAGTACTTTGCATCTTAAGCAGTAATAATGTGCTTTTAGTGCACTTCAAACCAGGGATGAGTGAAACTCGAGGTGCAGAGTCACAAATAGCCCTATTTAGGTAGTAGCATTTGCTCTAATGAGAGCTATATATCCAGTCCTGCGTAAATATTGTTTGGTAGGCGTGCAAGGAAACCATTATTTGCAAGTAAATGAGAACAAAAGGAGAGTCCCTGAATTGTCAATCTCAGGAGAAAGTCATTCTGTGTGGGCAGCATCCTTCCCCAGGCTGGCGCTGCTGCTGTTCTGTCCCAGGTTCTTGAGCAGCCTCAGAATAAAATCCCCCCTGTTCCTGCTGCCCTCCAGCCAGTCCCCTGCTGCTGGCACAAACCAGGTGCCAGCAGTTAGTTCCCCTCCTCATCTGCTCCCTCCTGCTGCTGGTCCCTGTCACCGGTGCTGCACAGCTGACAGAGCTTCTTGGGCTGGCGCTGCACGGGTGCTGTCCCTGACAGCGGCAGTCCCTGCTGGCCACGCGCCTTGCTGTGACTCCCTACGCCAAACCCGCTCACTGCTAGGGCTGCACACAGCTGCACTGGGCTGGGGCATTCAGGTGCTCAAATGTGAGTGCCTGCAGGGCTCTTCAATCATAAAACATCTATTCTTTTTCTCATAGTTCTTTGGACAGCCATTCCACTTGTGGGGTATCTCTGTTGGCACCTTAGCATTTATGAATGTGTTTTATGTGGTTTACAATAGAAGCTGGGAATGGACAATGGCTTAGCACCAAGGCTGGATCAGTTTAGTGAATCCCAAAAACAGTGTGCCTGCTCTCTTTGTAGGTTTTTCTTCCCCAGTATGCCACCTGAGGGTTCTTTAGAGTCCCTTAGATGCCGAGGGATAGCTTTATGATAGTCACGTAATTATTATAATCCTAGTTATTTATCAGGTGATGAGTGAATAATTCCAGGGATTTTCTGTGGGCCACATACTTTCAAAGGATTTATAAAAATCTATTAGTTGTACTAGATGCTGCCTATCCCTTTTTCTCATCCTTTCTCCACCCAATCATTGTAGCTATGCCTTTTTATCTTCTCATAGTTGCAGTGGACACAGTATCCTCTAACTGCAGCAACTACAAACTATGTAGTTTGAAATGATGACCCTACTGAATTATTCTCTGCAGTGATAGGAATTCATAAGTAATCTCTGCTAAAAAGTGTTCTATTTAAACAGGGCAGATTGGGAGGGGGTGTCAGAAAAGCATGGAGGCAAAACAAATATATTGATGTTTTGTAGAAAGTAGATCAAAACTACCTTCATTTTGTATTAGTTTTCTTCTTTTACCTGTTTTCTTTTATGAAGTTTTGGGGAGAAGATGGGGGAGGGAGGGTATGAGGATAAAGAGAGACGAGGAGGCTGAAAAGGACACAAAAGGAAAAAAGAAAGCATAAAGAAAATGGACTTTGGGGAATGGTTCAGTAGGTTAGCGGTCAGTAGTAAAGGATGCTTGCAGTAAGACCATAGCAGGTGGTTGGTTATGTCTGATACTGTAATTGTGCCAAAAGTCCAGGTACAGCTGACATGCTTTTCCTGGAGCATCATCAGAAAGTGCTGCCTAACTCAATGAGACCACTTTGCTGTCAGTATGCATGTGTGTGTGCTCTCACCTCTAAGTCTGCTGCCTTTGCAGGAAAAGGTACCAAAAAAAGAGGACAAAAAGAACAGGCCTAGAAGGTAAGGATAAGTTGGCTTCACTCAGACAAAACAAAACAGAGTATTTCAAATTAAGAAAGAAATGAGAGGAGTAGATAAAAGTGAGGAATTGATGAGAATCCCCTGGCTTTTTTTCAGAAGTGTCTATCTGCTCAGATTCACAGAGATGGAGGAGAACAAAGCAGATGATGTTGTACTGATGCCTTAAGGAGATTAAAGTCATGGGTGTGAGGGTTGCTGGAACATGTGGAATAAACAATCTGAGTCTTCTTTCTTCCGTCTGAAATACAGCTGCCTTGTGCTGTGTGCAGAGGAAGCTGTGACAAGGTTTCATCCTCTCTTCTTCTGCCGCACTCTGCATGCATTCTCTGTGTTGCACTGGTGATGAAAAATACTTAATGTTTTCACCTTTGCCAGCCTGCTTGCCTGGCCTACCATCTAGATTGACCAGTGCTGCCTCTTCTGTGACAAAAAAAAATGAAGAAGCCTTACTAAAGACACTGCTACCCCATATTTGAAATGTGCTTTCCTTCACACCTTTGTTCTGATGGATTCCCAGCACTCCTGAAGCCTCACAAGGTGACTAAGCATCTCCAGAAGCTGCACAAGCACGTTAGAAAGTGCTTTAATATATAAGCGCATATATATATGTATGTATAAGCAATATTGCTTAAAATCCAGGCACAGTCCTGAGAAAGGTTTCAGCATAAGGGGTTCCTATCCATAAAAACCTTCATAGAAAAAAAACTGTGTGTGAGGCAGAAGATCTGAGCCATTAGTGATACCTAAAGTAGAAAACAGTTTGTTTTACTGATATTCACTTGCAAGGTGAAAGAAGAGACCTGATGGTTATAGAGGAAGGCAGGGTGGCAAGCACCTTAGGGGTTACCTGTAGCTGTAAGTAAGCAGCACATCTGATTTAGGCAAATTAAGAAATCAAAGCAATCTCACTCAAATCCATGTTTCTTACCATTTTGACATCAGAATTTTTATCCTCTGTCATTTGGGATGAACTTTCTTGATGTGGGGATTGTTAGTCTCTTCTTCTATCATTAAAATTGTCATTTTAAAATTTGTCTTTTATAATAATTCTTAATAGCACTACAAGTTAATATTAAGGCATGCTAAAGTTAGAAGACTCCAGACACATTCATGTTGAGCCAAGGAAAGCTTTATGTGATTAAGATGAATACTACTGTTATAGCCACTTGTTTTTACATGTCTTACTGTGAAAGGAGAGGCAAAGAAACCACAGAGGCCAGTCAGAGTTCTTGCACTGTTAGCTGCATTTCCCAGTATCCCTTTGGAGGGAAAAGGGACAAGTCAGGATTCCTTTTTCATTTGGTTTTGGAGCATTTGCATCCTCAAATAAGTAAAAAAGGAGCAGTTTTCAATTGCGGCCAAATTCCTGATAGACCATGACACTTCCACAATAGTCATCACATTGAGGGCTGGTGTCACATGGAGATGTACTGGCAGTACTTGCACGGAGGCCTACTTCGGAAAGAAAAGCAGGCAAATTTCATTCCAGTTCCTCTCTAAAGATGACATGAGAGGAAAATGACAATGAATTTGATTTTTGTTCTCTTTCCTTTTCACAAAGTGAGGGTGTCTCCTACAGCCATACACAAAGGCTGCAGGAACTTACACCTGTCACTAGAAAACCTGCTTCAAAATTTGGTGCAATCCACAACTTGAAAGTTTTCTACTATTTTCCCTTTGTCTGTTCTGTATGTTTTTAGTGTTACTAGTCTTCTATTATCAAGAATAGAGCAGGCTATTTATTGCTCAAATATCTGTGATGGTGTGTGAGAAATTATCTGAAGACACTTGGAAGTTCTCCACCAACATTGGCATTGATCAGGTGGAGAAACTGAAGATTATTAGTTTGCAGGACTGTGTGCTTTTTATTACAATGCCCAAATAAAAGCAGCATATTAAATGAGAGAGAAGAACAGAATGTGTGAAAGACAAGGCTCTGCCTTGAGCACAGCACAGCAGTTGTTGCCCTTTTATAAATGAGAAATGAAAAACAGCCACTGGTGACCTTACTGAGCTCCTCAAGTTTCCTAAGCAGAAAGCAGTTGTGTTGGAGTCAAACACCTTTCTTAGTTACTATTTACTTTTATTTTGAAGAATAATTTTCAGAGAATTTAAAAGGAGTCTTAAGCTCAGTCAACAGTATGGGGAAAAGAAGAGGAGAAAATAGCTGTACTGTGATTCCCATGAAGCTTTATGATCTCCAGAGAGATGTAGCTGAAAATGGTGAACTTACCCCAGAGAATGAAGCAGAATAGGTGGATATGATCAAAATAAAGCTGGAATACTTGGATAGTGGTGCTAGATAGGTATTTGCCCCCAGGAAAATAAAATTCTTACAGATTGAAGACCATTTTTTTGAAAACTTCCAGCCATTTTCCCCATGGATCCCATGGCAATTGCAGGGTGGTTGAGGAGGGTTTGTCCTCCTTTGGAAGGGTTGAATTTGCTTGTTGCCCTTGGAGTGTCAGCCTAGTAGGCTTCCAGTGAGCACCAAGCACACCAACCTATGCTGCTCTTCACCACAGTCAATAATTATTTACTTGTTAAATCCAAGCAGCATGCTTGTTAGGTTGCAATAGAGAACAGGGACTTCATAAGAAGGGTTTAAAGAGATGTAAAGGGGGTTTTGTTTATTTGGGTGGGGGTTTGTAATTAATGGCTTGCCATAGCATTTTCAGCTTATTTTATCTCTTTTTGGTAGCTGTATGACCTAAAATTATATCATGGGGGGAAAAAACCCAGAAGGATTTTTCTGTACTTTCTTACTTTTAGCCAAGCAGATCCTTGAACTCAGGTCTTCTACCAGGTCCTCTAAGTTGTACAAAATCAATCGTAAAAATTAGAAATGGTAGAGTCCTTTTAGTGAAGGATTGTTCTTTTCTCATAGACATCATTCTTCTTGTAGATTAGTTTTATATGACTCACTTGATAAGAACAAGAATATTCAAGAGGATATTGTCTCTGATACATCATTTTAAAGATGACCATATAGATGGTAAGGTCAAAGTTAGTGTCATTTGGCTTTCAAAGGTCCCAGTATCAACACTCTTTGTTTAAATCCAGAAGTGGGTCTGAGTATAATGCATTTAGTTGCCTATAATGCATTTAGAAATAATTTTATGCTGGTTTTGAAAGGGGTATGGTTGAGGTGGACGTCTCAGGTCTCTCACTACATCTGCTGATGGCCCCTGAAATCTGTGGCTGCTGCAGGGCAGGGACTGCACCATAGAAGCTCCTTTTAGCACATGTTATTTAGTAATGTAATATCTTATACAAAGGCCAGTTATTCAAGCTGTAAATGGAAGAGCTGAATTGCCCCATAAATTTGAAGCTTATTGATGTGAGTTGCTTCTAATATTTCTATAGGGAAAAATCCACTTATTGATCACTTGGGCACTGTCTTACTTCTGACATTAATTTAGTTGTAGATTAGGTTGGAATGTATTACTTTCATAAAGATCCTGAGTGGCTGGAGTCATGCAGTGAAACTGAAGCACAAATACCAGCAGACTGTATGGCTCATGACACTGCCTGAAATAGCAAGCAGCACCAGCGAGCTGGCGTGCTTTTAGTTCGGCTTCCACTGAGAAGGCTTATTGCAATAACAAACAACAGGTAGGGCTTGAACAAAATAGGTCTCTTATTCGAGCTGCTCAGGGATCATCTGCAAAAGTCTCCCTGTAGGTGCTTTAGGGGGAATAAAGAGACCTCAGCAAATGATTGTCCAGCACTGGAATACTGTCACAAGGGATTCACAGAGCAAGTGTGTGAAGTCAGCTATAATCTTGAGGGGCTTACTGGATGTCAGGTGCCTACCAAGCTCCTCCATCTCTCCCCTCCTCAGCCAGACTGGGAAGAGGAAATACAACCTCATCCTCTCAAAGTCAAAGGGGGATGGGATATGAGGGGAGGTTGTGGTCAGTTCATCACACTTCATCTCTGCTGCTTCCTCCTTTTCTTGCTCTTCCCCTGCTCCAGCATGGGGTCCCTCCCTTCGGAAACAGTCCTCCATGACCTTCTTCAAGATCAGTCTAACTGCTCCAATGTGGGTTCCTTCCACAGGGTGCAATCCTTCAGGAACAGGCTGCTCCTGCATGGATTGCCAAGAGATATCAAGTCCTACCAGCAAACTTGCTCCAGTGTGAACTTCTCTACTGCTCCACAGGTCCTGCCAGGAGCCTGCTCATTGTGGACTTTTCACAGGATCACAGACTCTTTACATTGCATCCACCTTCTCTGGCATGGGGTCCTCCATGGGCTGCAGGTGGATCTCTGCTCCACTGTGGAACTCCATGGGCTGCAGGGGTGCATCCTGCCTCACCATGGTCTGGACCTTGGGCTGCAGGGGAATCTCTGCTCCAGTGCCCTCTGGTGCCTCCCTGCCCTCCTTCTTCACTCACCTGGGTGTCTTCAGGGCTGTTCCTCCCATAGGTTCTTCTGGTTGTTGTTGTGATGCCTTTCAAAATCTAGAAACAAAACAAGATACTTTTGACACAATATTAATATAGGAAGTAATGTAAAAATAGGTCTTTAATTGGAGGCCTCCAGGTGCAAATATGGCAAAATCCACACATGATACAGGACTTCTGCAATTTTAGAAGTTTAACAAATTAGTATAATTAGAAGAGCAGTTAGTTAAGTAATCACCCCTTTTGATTCTGCCCTATTTGGAAGCCCTTCCCCTGAATTTCCATACCCATATTTATTATAACTAGGATACATGATAAAAGAAAATAAGATGTCCTTGGCTAAAGAGGCTAAATAATATTTAAGGAATGTAGCATGATATGTGTTAGAAGGTTAGCTTATTGTTCTGAAACGTAGTTGAAAAGGGGTAGGAAAAGTACTGGGAGTTACAATTATGTATTAGAAATCTACAAAGCTGCAAGTAGATGAAAAATATATAAAAAGCTTAGGCATCAGTATATCAATATATAAAAAGCTTAGGCACAGCAGTTTTTTGCCCTTTTCTTAACCATGTTATCCCAAAGGGGGTACCACCATTGCTGATGGGCTTAGCTTTGGCCAGTGGAAGATCTGTCCTGGAGCTAGCTGGTATTAGCTCTGTCAGATGTAGGGGAAGCTGCTGGCTGCTTTTCACAGCAGCCACACCTGTTGCCCCTCCTAAACCTTGCCACGCAAACCCCATGCAGTGGAAAGTATTAGCATTGTCCAGAAATTCTTTCAGTGGCAGAAGAGACCTCCTTAGAAAGATCAGGAAAGGGCAGAATAAAATTAGGGCCATTTTGCTGCATTAGCTGGCATCTGTGGCTATGCTAGGATGGCAGGAATGGAGAGTGGAGTGCTCCTGCATTTGGTCAGTGTCTCCTAAATCTTGATGACAAATCTCCTTTGCTGGAGTTCTATGAGAAATGCTGATAAGCGTTCTTGATGCAGCAGTATGTGCCAGCATCCTCTTCTGTATTCTCTCTACTGGTGCTGGTTTACTGAGAAATGAGGCAGCATCTTTAGCTTGATCCATCTGCCCAGGCAAAGGAAGGCAGATCTCTCAAAGCCCACTGCAGCGTGATAGATGGCCTGAGCTCCTGTTCCCCACAGATGATGAAGGGTTCCTCTCTTCACAAATTGAAAACATTGCCTTCTGCTCCCTTGACTGGGAGAGTTGATCACATTAGCTCTGCTGTTCCTAACAGAGTCCTTCAAGTCTTGCAAGAGCAGGATCGTGAGCATGAAGGCAATTGTGTGGACTTGTTCAGCTTCTTTTGGCTGTACCTGAGATTTTAGGACTTGTCTTGCTTGAAGGTTGGAAAAATTTAAATGGCAGATAATGAATAGGTGTTTAGGGGAGAAAGATATTTTAGGAGAGAAATAAGATTGATTTCTGATTTTGGTCTCTTTGTACTGAGGATTATAAATGCAGTAAAGCTATAACTGTTGTCAGCACTGAGAACACCCTGACAAGACATCTCCAGTATAGCCCACATCAACAATAGCTGCCTTCCCAGCTAAAGCAACAGGGTCTAGTGTTGAACTGTAAGGCCATGGGAGTTGCAACACCTCTTCAGCCCTCTAGTGTACCCTGAGTAGATGGAGCCTGAGCTCTCAAAGTGGCCAGCACCAGCTGTTTTCAGCCAAGGATGGAGAAGTGTTTGTTGGGTGATCAGACGTGTCATCCTGCATTGCTCCTGATGTGAGCTGCCAGCTTTCCAGGCTGGCATGTACTGTGAAGAACATATCTTTGTTAGTGGTGTCTGTGTTGCAGACAGTTGCACTAACACTTGTAGGAAGTTGATACATTCTTTCCCTCAGGCACTTCTTTCAGCATGGATTTCCACTCTCTAATTACATATTTTTGAAAAAATGTTTGGTTTTGTTTATTTGAATCTGCCACCTTTGGCTTTTGTTGAATGTCTTTGCCTTCTTTTGAGAATAAAAAAGAATGGACCCGCTTCTTTTTACCATTCCCTATTTTAAAAAATTGTATCATGTCTGGTGCAAATCATTTTTCTTTCTGAAACTAAAAAGAAAAGATATCAACCTTTTCTGTCAATTTTCATGGGAGGGATTTTCCATATTCTATTTTTATTGACCTTCTTTGACCTACTTCTGCAAAGTGGAGTGAAGAATATGTAGTAATATACAGTCTTCAGCAGGAGTCTGGAAGACATATATAAGTGTATTTCCATTATATGTAATACCAGATTTTTTCTGCATGCATTCTACTTTCACTATTAAAAGAAAAAGTTAATGCATTCATTTATGGCAGGTCGTGATTTGTGAGTGACACAGTGTGTGACATGAGGGCTTCTGTAAACAGGGACCTGTTAGAAGCAGAAATATGTACCTTGATGAAGTAATACTCTGTGTTGAGGGCAGACCTACACCTACAGCTGTTAAAAAACTTTGAGTGTGAACCCAAGTCTTCTGGTTTGTCTTTTACTATCCTGACTGGAAGCAGGGCTTCCATTGGGTGCCTGGCCTAGGATGCTACAGCAGCTGGGGTGCAGAGCCTGCTACAGAAGGTGGGATCCAGAACCCCAAAGACAAAATATCTGTTATCTGTTCAGGACTATAATATTGTATTGACATCAGAAATCAAGTATTAAAATCAGAGTCAGAGAATAGTGCAGACACATTGCAATTAGATGGCCACTGTCTTTGTGACTCAAGCCCAGCAAAACAAAGGGAATTCAGGATGAAGAGGAGCATGTTTGAGTTAATATTTCATTTTCAACTTGTGTCAAAGCAATTTAGTTGTTCTCTTCCTGCTCCTTCTTTCTGTCCCACTCTTCCTCAGTGGTATTGTTTAAGGACAGAGTTTCCAGCCTTAACCCTAAATTACCTTCATTTGGGGTTTCAAATAAGAGGCTGGATAATGCTTTAGCATAGGGGTTTTTGTAGTTTAATCTGTTTTTGTTGGTAAAGAATATTCATCACTCATTTAATCCAGAAGGTATCTATTGATTCCTTTCTCCTCATTTGGTATTTTCTGACATTTTATAGCACTTGCTATTGATTTATACAAAATCCGTAGTCTGAATGTCCCAAGGAGTGCTTTATTCACTTGTCATTTGCTGTTTTTCTTAACTAATAAATTTAACAACCATGTACATCCAGTCTGTTAAGATCTTGTGGCTCTGCTTTCAAAGAGATGACAGTCTGGCACTAACAAATGAGTAATTCTTTCAGGCAGGAGCTTAGAATTTGCAGGATAGGCAAGACAGAGAAACAAGCTCCTCCTTGAGTGGATAGCAGACAAAGCAAGCTCCTCTACTCGAAGGACACTTAGGGTAAGGTAGGGAAAATACAGCTCTGCTTCAGCCTGTGGAATGTCATGCAGTGTGGTGCTCTAATGGCAACTTTATTTTTAGCTTGTCAACAGGTAATCAATTTAGGTGGCACATGCAGCAGTACATATGAGAACAGGTACATCTAAGCTGTGCTGATCTGCCACACCATCAGCTTGCCAGGTAGTTCTGCAGCTGCAGCAGGGTGCAGGGGCTCCAACAGGAGGGAGTTGCCTTCAGCAACTGGCACCCGAAACTGCTGCTGGGGGTAATAGTCTAATCTATACTCCTAGAAGGGGTATGGGGATTTCATGAGCCCAAGTTTCACTGAAGGGGAATGAATCAGGTCTTCTTTTTCACTGGTACTTTCTAAGCTAAGTTTTAAGTTTGGGAATGAGATACGAGCTTTGTAGGATCTCAAATATATGGGAGAAGATGCTGGAGTCCTTTGTAGCAGGGGCTGGGAGGAAAGTGGGATCTGTGGAGCTCTGAGTACTTAGGAGGTTCTGTATTGGGTCTGGCTGAGATGGAGTTCATTTTCCCATAGCAGCCCTCACACAATGCTGTGCTTTGCATTGGTAACCAGAAAGGTGTTACAGACTTTTGCACTGTGCATGGCTCGATCTTGGCCATATGCACTGCACAGTCTGTGAACGTGGTGTTTAGAAAGACAAGGTGACTGTAAACTCCATCCAGAAAGATACCGACTCTGCATGGAGCCAAGAGTGGGGGATTCTACTGCACCACCTGGGCCACTTGGGCATTAGGTGTGTGGATCTGGGAGTTCCCCTCAGTTCCTCCCACTGTTGGCAAAGGCATGTCCATGGGAGGGAGGGGGTGGTTTGTGTCAGCCTGAGCTAGTCAGGTGACCTGCTCTCCATAGGTGCCTTTCTCTCACCTTTAGTAAAGGGACCTTAATCAGGTATGGACAGGTGGTATTGACATTCCACAATGCAGTTGAGATTAATATCATCATCAGAAACTGTGTGTTTGGAACTTAAACTGAGTACTGCAAGTTTGACAGCAGTTCTGTGTGGCATGGTCTTATACTGTCTCTGGGCTGTTATGCAGACACATTAAAGGTAGCCTAGCTGATGAGTAAGAACACTGTGTGAGTAGCTTTAATATAGGCTATGTAGGAAATTATGTAGCTATGGCTTGGATTTAATTCAGGGACAACTTATATTTTACCCTCAGAAACCACTGTATAGTTAAAACTTAAGATGTATTTCAGGATTCTCTGTTTTCGTATATTACCACCCAGTGCTCCTTGATCTGAGTTATACTTGAAGACATTTATCAGTTCTTCCTCTTCAGTTTTCTAGAGAGTGGTAGAGGGGTCTCTTCAGTTTAAATCTCATGCCTGTATGAGTTAAGGTGCCAAACACGAGTCTGGGACTAATAACATGCTCTGTGCTGAAAACTTGTCATGCAAGAGGCAGAAATGCATGGAGTTGTTGTGCACTGAGGGATCCTGGGGATCCCTTGGTAACTTCACTAGTTCACTCCATCATCCTCTGATGAGAAAACTCAGAAATGAGGGTTATTATGAGGCTGCAATGGGTGCACATGGCAAGAATACAAAACTGTATCAAGAACTTCATGCATACCAGGGAGTAGGCTTCAGGGTTTAATTCATGTGCAACTGGTAACAGAGCACAATGTTTGGTTAGGGAGAAGAAAATGAAAGGCAGGCATATCTAGGACTGTAAGGAGAACATAACACTTTGAAAGAAATATATTGAAATGTTATGAACCCATTCTATGCTATGTCTGAGATTCTATGCTGAGATGACCTCACCATAGCTTTTGAAGGAGATGGCAGAAATTACTTATGGTTGTCCTTTCATCCCTCCAGTAACCATATCAGTTAGTCTGCTGCTATCCAGTACGATGCTGCATCTCCTAAGAGTGGAGTTCAGTTCTCCGCTAAAGACCCTTTGTAGCACTGATGTCACCAGGAGGCACCCAAACACTTTCCTGCTTCATTGCCATTCCTAATTATGCCATTGGAGATCTCCAGGCAACCTTGACATGGTGATGACTGTATCCAGTGCAGGCCATGCTGCTGTGCTCAGCTGGCTGGGCAGGAAAGGGCTGTGTGAGCGTGAGAAGCCAGTCCTTGCTCAGAAGCAGCACCCATTTCACAGTTCAAATGTTTTGAAAAACGGGATATGCTTGGGTAGCAGTTCAGTATTGAAAAACCACCTTCATGTTTTCCTTACTTTTGTTTCTTCATGCTGTGTCCAGCTATATAGTGGTATCACAGTGATAAATTGGGGATATCTGAAAAAAAAATTAGCCTGTTGTTAAGAGTCAAACCCAATCCTCAGGATAGATTTCTGAAGCATCCCTGTTACCTTGTTCTGATAAATCCGTTCTCACACAGTTTCTTACTACTGGAGATAGAATTGCAGCAAAAGCCTTTTAGACTCAAAGCTGTAATATCCAGAGATGTTTTGTTTAGTGTAAAATCAAGTATGTTGTATGAACTTCAAGCAAGGTACATTTGAGCTGAGTACTGGATTATGGAGACTGATATATGGAGCTTCTTTAACTGTGTGGAGTTAGATTTGATTCCTAGTAAATAAGTGACAGATTCATACGTAGGGGAAAATTGAAGTTCTCATCTAATATTGTTTTTATTATGTTTTCTTTGCTTCAGGCTCTTATATATCAAAGACACTGTGGGTGAAAAAGGTAGTTTGATTTCCATCAATAAACATCTTCATATTCTTGCAGTTCATGCACAGTTTTGGTTATTACATGGTGGTAAAAAAGACAAGGGAAAATCATGAAATAATTAATTGCAATCCAAAGGAGCTTAGATTGGGAGCACTGCTAATATTTACAATTATTGCCAAGCATTTCTGTGTGCTATCCATCTTAAATTTAGAATTATGCTTCTGGCCCGGCATGAGTATGTCAGTATGTTGGTTTGCATCTGTCTGTGCCATATGCAGAGGAAGACAAGAATTCTCCTGATTTATTTTTAACTTTTTATTGTACTCCTCCAAAATCAGACCAGCTGTTGCCTAGGTGCTGCCTTTTGCAAATGCCAGCACTCTTAAAAATCTCAAGGATTTGTTATCTGTGTTATGTTTTGTTATCATCTGGGAGGAAGGTTTTGGCATTGGTGTACTGCAGGCCCTTTGTTGCCCTGCTAATGTGAAACAAGCACTCTTTTACTGCTGAACAGTGGGTGGGTAGTGTTAGGCACAGGGTTCCACCACAGCAATGTCAGTGGCTTTGGGTTATCTTTGCCTGGGGTCTCTGTTTTACTAGTAAAATGAATGTTTTTTCACCCAGACAGAAGATTTCTAATAATTTATGAACAAAAAGTCCCTTTGCATCTCTTTTGTTGCCAGTCTGGTGCTCCCCCTGTGTCTGTGCAAGCATCTGTCTCCTTCTGGTGTTTGTACTGCTTTACCTTGTGCTGCTGGGTCTAAAAATAAAATATCCATATGTGTAAGAGGAGCTGGTGTCCACGCACACGTCCGGTACGTAACACGATTCCAAAAGTCACGCTGAATGCAGCAGAAACCCACAGTGCCCAGGCTTCTCCGATTGTTTGACTAACAGGAGAAAGGAGAGGAAAAAGAAGACACCAGAGGAGAAATTCGGAGCTGCAGGAAGAAGGCTCACGATGTTGCCACAGTGTGGAGCAACGTACACTAAGTACTGCTTGGCACACTTAGTTTTAGGGCAAAGACATTGTCAAGCTGTGGAAGACCCCAAATTTTTAACAATTGGTGTATGTGAAGCCTGAGAAAAAGGGAAATGTTTTCCAGCAGCCTAGAGGAAATGTGTAAAAAGGAGGGGCTATTTCAGCAGCCCTGTGCAAACGTTTGGCTCAGCCCAGGGAGTATGGCTGGGATCTGCAAATGAAAATCCCCTGGAGAAAATATGAACCTAAAAATCAATCAATTTCTTTTTGTCTGCTTAGTAAATAAACAATGTGAATGACAGATAGTCAACACTTTAAAAAGAAAATCTCATCCTAATAGTCATAAACTTTATTAATTTTAAAGTTATTGCAGTATATTTTTTCTACAGGAAAGAGTTGTTTCAGCTAAAAGCATAATTAAAAATTAATATTTGATTTTTTACTGAAGCAGTACTTCCAAACAAGAGTTTATTCCTTGTCACTGACTGAAACCTTGATTCTTGATTTCCACGTGCAGTGAGCTCAATGTTTTCAGCTAATCTGTGATAAATGAAGTATATATACTATAATGAAGTACCAGGAAAAACTCTGGGTTTGGTGGTGGGTTTTTTTTGTTGTTGTTTTTTTGGGGTATTTTTTGGTAAAAAACCCTAGAGGACATTTTAAGGAGTTGATGGAGAGACTAAGCTGTCTCTTGATGAAAGACGGGGGTGCTTGGTGAAGGAGTCATAAAGAACATCATAGGGAGAGCCTGGCCATGTTCAGGGTATGTGGCAGGCATCTCTCAGTGTGATGCACAGAGAGTGAGTGCAAGCAGTTTTTTCAAAATAGCTTACATTGAGACTAATTTTTTCTGGTTTGGGGTTGAAATACTTGTGTCCTGCTGAACCCATTTCTGCATTGCTGAACCTGCGCTCTGAAAGAGCTCAGCAGCCAGTATGGTAATGAGCCCATTTCTATCAAAATGGCCTGTATTATTATTCATGTTTATTGGCTGCAGAGCAGTTCAGGAAGCACTTTTCAAACAGATACGCTGAAATATTTTCTTTTAAACAGACCCAGCAGCTATTTGTATTTTCTTCGCTTGAATCCACACCCCCAATGCAGTCTTAATTATAGTGACACCAAATGAGACAATTATTGCACTATGTGAAAAAGACACTTTTGGGAAAGGCTTTGGATAGTATTAGCAGTTCTACTATACTTTACATCTAATCAAGGCTCCACAATGTCACCAAGCCTCTGTCATTAGCCTGCAAACTCCCTGGCTGCAGCGACGCATTTGCTGGACCAGCGGGAGCGTGTCAGCCCGCGGTCACACTCCCCCAGATCTTTTCACGTGTGGATCTTTCGTGTCGACCCTTTCACTCCCCTCCCATTCTGAATGCTCTCCCCCCTTGTCTCCCCCCACCCGTGATGTGACATTTTCTTCATGACAGTCTGTCACTGAACTGCACTTGCTGCTGCCACGGTAAAGGCTTACAAAGAGAGTGTAACAGCCAGTGGCCAATCGAGTTTGTGCAAGCTCCATCAGCTATGGATGAAACATCCACGAGAGAGAATAAGGACTTAGAAGAAAACTGGATAAAAGGGCTGCGACGAGAAGCTAGCTGGCAGGTTAGTGATACAAAGATGTATGCTTGCAAGTGGATTAAATCTCAGCACTAAAAATCTCTGAACTTTTTAACCTAAGCATAGGTGAAATGTGTCTGTTTATTTGTAGCAATGCCTGAAAGCATATTCCTATGAGAGCAGTTATCATTATCTTCTTATTTTCTTAGAAAGAAAGAATAGTTGTAAGATTCCAAAGCTATGTATTCCAAATTGTAGGGCAAGTAAATAGTTTTATAAATCTGCAGACAGTACTAAATGCACACTTGCTTAATAAAGATCCTTGCAATAACAAGTTGCAGGTGCCTACTGTAATATCAAAGGAATTATGTGCCTTGTGTCCTTATATACGCAAGTTTAGTCTATTTAAAAATAATAATAGGCCACCTGTCACCCTGTTAGTTAATTCTGTCATAGAAACTGTAACAATGGATTTCTTTCAGCTTCTTTTAATGAGGCAACATCTTTAAATGCACAATGCTTGTTTTCTTTATCATGCTGGACTCACAATAGATGTGTATTCAATTCAATCCAAAAGCAGGTATTTTTCATTAAAGTGTGCTGAGCAATAGGGTTGATATTATGCAGTACCTTTCTGGAGGTTGCAGAATTAGATACTGTGTCAAACCTGCTAAGCCCTGCTGAGTGTTTGTGATTGCTCTTTACATTACATCCTAAGCATCGTCGGTGCACTTTTTTCTTCTCTATTGCATTTTAATTAGTTAGTCAACAATATTCAAGACTTGTGTAACCAAATTATTTCTTTTTTTCCCTCTCTGCTCCTTACAAGGAGTTTTAAATATTATTTTTGTTGTTGTTGTTACTTATTACTATATTTTGATTATGCCATCATACCAAATTCAGAAAAAGTGGTGATTTGAGTTTTTCCTGTCAGGTGAAGCTGTGCAAGAGTCTCAGCTTGGTAAGAGTTACTGCAGCAGTCTAAATGCTACGAAGTGTGCTCCCTTACCCCAGAATTAGTTTGGTTCCCTTCCTATAACTTTGTTCTAGAGAAGGAAACACAAATGTCTTTTCAGAGGAGATGACACTCTGTGCAGTACTGCTTGTGGCTTGTGTCATGGTGCCTTTCTGATTATCTCTCTGCATCACTCGCAAAATGAAGTATAAAATCAGGATGTTGTGAATATAAAAGCCAAGTGATCCCTTTTCTCTATAAAGCTGTGAAAGCAGGTGTGTAGAGGTAAAGGAGATGGTCACACCGTGAGCATGGCCTGGGAAACCGCCACTGCCCCAAAGAATTGGGCTCCACAACTGGGTGAGGGAATGGAAGGACCTGGAGGTGATGAGGGAAAAGCAGGAAGAGATCTGGTGTGTTGGAGGTACCTGCAGCTAGTTTATGTGTACCTCTGAATGATCTGGAAATCTATCCTGCTTCCCTGGTTTGTGTTGTTTCTGTTGGGTCAGATGAGTGAAGAGTGAGTTGGGAAAACATGGAAGCAATTTTCCTCTAGTACCTGGCTGCAAACCAAGCATGCCATGGCAAGAATTTATTTCCAGTCAGGTGGTTCTGCCTCCTTTTCGGGTCAGGGAGTGCCACACCCTTACACAGTAGTGGTGGCAGCACAGTGAGGGATGGAGTCACATGTGCTGTAGGTGCCATACCTACAGCTGTGAGACAGACAAAGGTGGAGCCTTATCTCTTAGGAGACAACGTACCCTGTTACCCCTGCATGAGTGCTCAAATGTCCCTTTCCTTCCCAGGCAGAAATGCTGACTTGATCAGCTTCCCTTCAGCAGAAGCACAGGGATGGCAGTTGCAGTAGATGTTTTGCTCAGGGATTGCAGCCCTGTTACATCTGAGTGAGATGTTCAGAGAGGCCCCTGGGAAAGGGTTATCCAGTTCTCACTCTGATTGTAACTCGTCCCATATTTCTTCACGCTGTAAGATCTTCAGAAGTCCCAGGGTAGGGCAGAGCATCAGTCTTGAAAGGAGCTGATTTTAGAGTGAGCGCTGCAGAGCCAGAGCTTCTCTTCAGTCCTGTCTGCTGGGGAGCTCCAAGGTGATGGCGTACATCCTTTCTTCTTAAATGGGCCAATTTTTTTTAGCACTAGGGTCTTACATCCATATTTAGTCTCCTAAATAAGTGCCCTGGTTTTCTGAAGTGCTGAGTATCCTGGGAAGCCAACAGACATTTCAGTTTTCTTGGGCTTCAGCATGAGAGAAGTGAGACCTGTGCTTCAGAGTGTATGATGATGGGTACCTGTGGCATGGTCCTGGGGTGAGAGGCAGGCTGTGGTGTCACATGGCAAGTGCCATGGAGTGGCCAGTGTGCCAGTCTCCCTCTTGAAGTGAGAGACATGGCAATTCTCACTTTGCACTTTGAAAAATCAGGCCGCTTACTTAGCAGGCTAAATATAGGTTAAGCAGCCAAGCCTGAGCATCCTGCTTTAAAAATTCTGGTGATAGTCATCATCTATCATACCTTTCAGCCAGCACACTCATCATGCTGTGAGCGGTCTGTGCGGTACCTCCATGCACATGAATAAACATCAGCTTACTAGTAAGGGAAGGAAGAAGCTTACAGTTTTTCTTTCAAGGGAGTATACAGTTAGGAAATACATCACATTCTCTCTCCAAAAGGAGTGAGTTTTCTCTTAATTAAAAAAAAAAAGTGGTGATAAAATGATAATTCTGTTTTTATCACTGAACTATAAATTTTTGTCATCTGTTGTTCTCAATATCTTGGACTTTGCCTTAGTGGTCTATATCTATTTTTGTTTTCTTCATGAAGAAAGGTGAGCTTTCTTGGTCCTCTTAGCAGATCTTCAGAACAGGTTTTCTAAACTTCCTATAACCCTTTTTCCTGATGTTTCCTTGGGAACAGCTTCTGACATCCGACAGATCTATAGCTGTCACAAAGCTAGCACAGTTTTACCACAGACCAGGCACATATTTGGGTGACTGCAGCTCTGCTGATAGACTAAAGGTTAAGAAATCTATAAGGGTCTGGATGTCAATATTTAAAGAAAAAAGTCCTGCATATTTATAGAAACAAATGGATTTTCCTTCACATTTACCTATGCAGGGAAAGTTGTGCTCTCTGAGATGACAGAGTAACTCCAGTTGGTTTAAAAGCAAATTTTTCTTCTGCAGCTGTGAGCAAACAGCAATTCAAATGTCCTGAGAAAGGAACAGTGCACTGATCCCAGCAACTTGTCAGATCCATGAATCCCTTTGCTGACATACTGAGATCTTGAAAGCCACAATTTTCTTCCTAATTGATAGCTCAATCAGAGTATGGCCTCTGTCTCAAGCTTACATTAAGCTTTGTCCTTGATGTGCTGAGTTACTGTATAGCCTAAAATACAGTCTGTATTGCAGAGAGAGGGGTATAGAGCAAGAAAGATTTAAGTCATTCCAGAATAATTTGGGATCTTTTATCAATATAGGCATGCAGTTGATGGAAAACAGCATTTTTTCAGAGCCTTCAGCAGTTTGATGATAGTTTCCTATGGAATAATAAAAGCAGACATCTCTTGCCATTTTCATTTAATTTTTAATTCTCATAAACATTTGTGGAGAGCAGGAGTAATTTGTTTGAAATGAGAGCCTATCAGGCTTTCACAAGGCTGGGAACATAGTAGCACATGGTATAAAGTGCAAGAGACACAATAACCTCTCTTCTCCTTTCCAGTATGGCCCATAAAGTTAATATTAATTGGAAAAGAACACTGGGTAATCACTGTATATGTATATGGGTTATATGTACAGGTGTATGTGTGTCCATCTGCGTGGGGATGTGCATGTAGTGTGTTCACATCTTTAAGTTATGGCAGTGCTGAAGAGTGAATGTTTTGGAAATGGAGATTTAGAAATCCCTCTCTGAAATCATATGTAAAATTTTCATGTTACTTCCTGTTCTGTCTAGAGTAGCCTGTCTTAAACCTTGTAAAATTTCTAGTTCCTAATTCAATAGTTTCATAAGAATTTGCTCTCTCAGATCTACTAAAATAATGCAAAATGTTAAGCCATCAAAATTTTTGGGTTCTGTTTCTTCCTTGTTTCATGAGGACATAAATGCCATTCTGTGATGACAGAAACTCAAACAAAAGAACTTGCAGATTCTTTTTTTTTTTTTTTTATTTTTACTGATCACAGTAGTGCTGGTGGCACTGTTGTTCTGTGTCGGTGGTAGCCAAAGCAGCACTAATTAACACCCGGTGATTCTAGCATGGAATATAATCTGCTACTTCTTGTATTATTTCACAAGTCTTCTCTGTGTTCCTCCATGAAGTACTGGAAAATCTTTCTTGGTTACTCAAAGAAGGCAAGATTCAGGTGAAGTATATCCAATAGCACCATTGTACTGTGTTTGCTGTTAACACTAAATGCCTTCAAATAGTGAAGTTGGTTAAATTTTTTTGTGTGTGCGTTTGGGGATTTTTTGTTGTGGTTTTGTTTTGTTTGGGTTTATTTCTGATTCGTTTGTGTTCTTTTGGGTTTGAACAAATGAGGAATGGACACAATTCAGCTATTTTAGACCAATAACTTCTGAAACTTAACTTTTTATTGTTCTACTGAATACTAAGTTTTCAAGACAATCATCATAAAAAGATCTACTGCTGGATTAAGTGTGTGTATTTTATTGCCCATTTTGATATTTAAGGTCCATGGCTGCAGGCTCCATGGTCCAGGGGTGGGTGGACTGGATGGACTTTCAACCCCTCCATGCACATGGGTTACCATGACACAGGATATTGTGGAGGCTTCACAACATGATTGGCAACTGAGCAGAAGCATATAAAGTGGAAATTCCTTATTGGTTCTGCTTACAGTTGCTGCTTTGGCTTTGCTTTATTTGGTTTCATATATGTAATATATGCAGATCAGGCTTCCAAGGGTGATACTGACATAGGGAACTGTTACCTAGGAGTATTTGTGAGAAAATGAGTTTTACATGTAAGGTGGAGGCTGTTAACGAATGGCAGTGCAGTTATGTCCTGGGGTTGTTAGGCTCTGGTGCTGATGTTTACTGACTGTGATGTTACACGGGCAACCTCTGACCTTCCATAGAACATGCTAGTGCCATGGGGCACTGGCCTTCGTCAGGGGTGAACACGCTGATCCCACTCCAGGCTGCTGGCAGTGATTCGTTGGTTCTCAGGTGTGAGGGTTAGGCCATGAGGACAAAATGATTTGCCTTATTTTTGTCACACCAGAGGAAGTGTTCATCAATGGAGCAGAAGAAGAATATTTCCTCGTGAGGCAAGACTGTATCAGTCCTTCTAAAAGCTGGGATCAGACTCGTAGCCATAAGAAAAGAGACATAGATGCACCAGGATAGTACAAGGTGTCTTTTTGATAATAACATACCTAATTAGTGTAAAGAGAGATTGGACTGACGTGTGATATTGTATGGACTGTAGTTTTAGAAATCAAACGCATTAAGACAAAACCAAGGGAGAGGTTCTGCCAACCTCGGCTATTTAATACCCTGTGAAATGCACTGTGCATGCTGTGCTTAGTTTGCCACTGCTCAGTACTTTAAGCCTGTTCATAACCATTCACAGCACTTAAGATCTAAAGATACACTCATCCTTTGATAGGACAAGGTCAATTATTCTCAATTTATTGCCTCTACCGAAGCATTTATGCAGTTTTATTTATAAGCCGAGTTTATGTTTTTCTAGCATTAAAGACATTTGATAGTAAAAAAGAACGTTTCATTTGAAGATTACTTGTTCTGTGTCTTATTTATTAAAAATGTGCATGTGTGTATTCCTGTAAATGATACAAACTTTATCTTTTGGTTTTGCCAGGACACCACTTACCTTCTTTTAAACATGCTAAAAGAAGCCTGTGCTGTCCTGAGGTATGAATGTTAAGTGTGCTGATAGGCAGACATCTGGGTCTGAGAATAACATTAATTACACCTCCACCTTTTTTCACTGGGTTTGTTCTTAGAATCATTCAGGCTTTGTTTTTCCCGTGCACTTCTAGGATGAGCAGCCAGAGCCACTTTTTATGCTTTCATCTTTTAATACCATAACATAGTAACAATAAGTGTTGTTTCAGAAAAATCTGTAGATGGGCAGCTCTGTTCCTGCAAAGCCTTGGGAGGCAGGATTAAATCCATCCCTGTGTAATGAACCACTTAAGCATGTGCCTGAAAAAAGCCTATATTAACTTTCTGGCTTGATAGAAATACAGAGTGGAATGGAATGGAATGGAATGGAATGGAATGGAATGGAATGGAATGGGACTCAGTTGGAATGGGCCTACAATGTCCGTCTAGTTCAGCTGCATGACCAGTTCAGGGCTGACCAAAAGTCAAAGCATGTTACCAAGGCATTGTCCAAGTCCCTCCCAAACACTGACGAGCCTGGGGCATTAACCATCTCTCTAGGATAACTGTTCCAGTGTTTGACCAGCCTCTTGGTAAAGAAATGCTTCTTAGTGTCCAGTCAAAATGTCCTCTGGCATAGCATTGAACCAATCCCCCAGGTTCTGGACTGGATCTCAGAGAGAAGAGATCAGCACTGCTCTCTTCACCTCCCCTCTTCAGGAAGCTGTAGAGAGCAATGAGCTATTGGTTTGCTGATAGAAACCTTGGGGCTTCCTGGCTCATGCTGTGCTGGAGGTTTTGTTCCTACTCAGATCTTCTAAAAATTTTTGTATCTGGCAAGGAACTTACTTGACAACTCACAAAAACAATCAAGTAACATTTTTGACTGTGCTATATGAATAACTTCTCTCTTTATTATTTTCTTAAAATCTATAAGGAAACATCTGTATTAAAGAAGTATTTCTCAGACATAAATGTTTTACATATAAACCATATTTAATTTCTATGAATTATATTTTAACTCATATGAAAGCGCTGGTTGCCATAATGTACTCACTTCTCTGGTGTTACCACAGTTTCAGTGTTCCCTGAAGGCTTTGCACTGTGGCTGGTCTGCATTGTGTCAGACTCGGGGCAATTATATGCCAGCTCTGGAGGCAGATAGTTGGCGCCTTAGAAGAAACTTTCACCTCCCTCTTCCCGGGTTATCCCAGGCTGAGTTTAACCTGTTTACATTTCTTTGCTAATTTAGACTTTCACTTGCATAGAAAATTACTGCCAGGTATGCCTGAAAGAGGTGAACAAATTATCTTCAAAGGCAAATAAAACATTTTTGGTTGTGTGACTGGTCTTTGAAATATGTTCCAGTGTATTTCAGATGGGGATGTTTGGCCAACATGCAGTTCAGAGTTCATGAAACTTCTGGAATCCATGCATGTTCTTACAAAAAAATACTGTTGAGTTTTTTCCCCCCCCCCAAAATACTTCTGACTGATAAATTATACATCCATCCTACCTATTTCCCACAACACTGTGGCACAGAATCCAGCACTCATCTTGCTGTGGCTGTTGGGTCATCATTTTTGTGTTGGTGGGGGATTTTCACAAGCCCTGAATCTCACTCTGAGCTGGGAAGAAGGGCAGTTCCTCCTTCCAGCAGATCCTGGCACACTGCTCCCAGCTGACTGCCAGCCCTCACCCACCCTGGGGCTGGGGCTCTGGGTGGGCAGTGCCCCAGGCAGGACTCAGCCACCACCCAAGGTGTAACTATCTGTAACTATCTGTAACTCCTCCAGATGCCTCCTTTTCATTCTTCTTTCTCCCCACCCACTTACTGCCAGATAGTAGAAAATGGTAAACTTAGCTTTTCTGATTCTGAGAAGAATCATCTCTTCTAATATTACTGGATTTAGGAATACTCGTTGTTTGACACTACAAATTACATGACTAAACTTGGTCTTCAATGGGAATGCTGCACAGTCACTCTACACAAGCTGTTGCAGACTTCCTTGATCACTTTAATTGGAGGACACGAGGTCTTCAACATTTTAAATAGCTGACAGAAGTATCTGTTCTCAACCCCTTCCCTCTAGCTAAACCTGTGATGTGTCAAATCTGTCTCCAGGACACAGACAGTGCTGTACTTTTGAACTTTTACCATATTATCCGCTCTGCTTTGCCCTAAGCTGGTTTTCTGGAAAATGAGATGGATTTTGCTTCTTGGCAAAAATAACTATAGAGAGCTGGAAAATCCAAATGAGCTGATACATCTTTTGTAAGAGCTACTTTATTACCGAGCAAGTTCTTTTTTTTTTTTCTTGGACGTTCACTGTATAGGTGCAGTTGTATATTTTCTCTATTTGGTTTTTATCATAAAGTCATCAAATAGTACATCTTTTTATACCTGATGTAGAATTAATTTCAAAATAATGTAAGGAAAGAGGTAAAGCTTCGTATTCCACACTTTGGTTTTTTGTAGGAAATTAAAAATATTTTGGAAATAGATTTTCAACTAGTAACATGAATTAGAGGAGGTGATAAATGTGAGATTAATAGCTAAGAAAACAGTCATTTCAGATGGATAATTTAGATTTTTATCATTTATTAATCATAAAAAGTAAACCTGCTGTATAACTAATTTTAGTTTTATCAAGAAGATGAATTGTTCCAGCTAATGAATGTATAGATATTCTATGCCAAAGGCATTCGTAGGAATCTGTTAATCATTTAACTGTGTCATGGCATATGCTTTGTCTTCATAAAGCAATTAAAACATATAACTTTTTCCACTGAAATGCATGTTGGTCTTCACTGCCTGCAGCAAATTAGGACAGCATTTGTCTTAAAATACGCTTTAGAATTGCAGATACAGAAATTTAATGGGGACAGTGTCTCCAGGTAGGGACCCTTGCCAGGCAGCCTGCACCACTGCCATGTGAAGGTGGTGCTGTTTGCAGCATTTCAGAGAGCTGATACACACTGGTCAGTAGGCTGACTGGACGGCTTGTGAACGGTCTCATCCTAATCAACTGGGTGTACTTCCCCACTTAGGTGCCAATGTGGGCATAAACATGTGAAAATCTCTTTTCCATTTAAAATCTTTGGGATGGGGCCTATCTGTTACATTAAAATCATGTAAGAAATTACCTCACTGAGACTTACTCTTGGCAAGGGTTTAGAGATGCTGCTGTAATACAAATAACGGTGCTGATTGCTGCTGATTTTCCTGAGGTGGCATATGCGGTTGAACCAAAGCTAGGGGTTAGAGGGTAATAGTTGCACTCAGGGTTATTTTTAGTCCATCCTAGAAGAGACTGAGAAATTTTTAAAATGGATTTTTTATATTTAAGAAAATGACAGAATTCTAGAAAAACTTCCGAGCTATGACAAAAACTGGGAGACAAGAGGGTGTTTCAATTTGGGGACTGGATTTCTATATTCTGGTCATTCAAAGCTGTATCTCCTGCATCTCCTTTCTTCATTCCAGTGAGATGAATGAAAGAAAAGTGTGAATGTTAAGGTTTTATTCACAGCATTGTCATAATGTCAAAGCAAATACAGATAGAGATAGACAGAAAGTTGTCGGTGGATAAATCAAAAGACAAAAGGCACTCAAATATTCAGCTCTAGTTAATCCAGCCCTAAGCCACATTTTGTTTGGCTGGTTAACGACCTGTATGTTGCCATACCACCTATGCTGTGTTATTTTATTTATATCTTTAATACATTATCGGTAGGCGATATTATGGGTAAAGCACTCTTGCTAAAAGAGAAGGAAAAATTATAGTTATTGCTATAATAAACAGCTTGAGAATATCTCTTTAAGAAGATTGCAGTAATACAAAAGGAAATAGCATGAGATTGCAACATCAATTATTTAGAACAATGTCATTATATTCATTTTTTACCCTATTTCTTTTCTCAGAGGCAAGGTTCAGTCTTTAGAGCATCAGGTTTCTGGAGGCATGAAATGCCTGCTTGGGTCAAAAGTCCATAGCTTTCAGATGAACCAGGTCGTGAGACTAAGTGGGAGCATGTCCTTGAATGGATGAGGCTGAAGTTCTCCAGAGGTGGAGATGAGGGGGTGCCTGAGTGCTCCCAGCATCGCTCCTGTGCATCTCATCCAGCTGTGGCTCTGCTGGACATGAGAGTTGCCAGTGGCCTTAGGTTTTCTGGGACTTTGAGGAAAATAGTAATTTTAGGCCATCTTGCCCTAGTTTTAGCAGGCTTCTGGGAATAAGAAAGGGAAAATGGATCTTTGTAAAGACTTAAAGAATGTTACTGAGAGGGAGGGGATGAAATCGGGTCCTTATGGAGCACTGAACCTGGTTTATAAATGGAGTGAGGAAATGTAAGTCATTGTGTGCTTCTAAATTTGGGACTTTTGTATGGATATTACTTAACTGAAGACAGAAACCTTTCCTGAAAAAGAAAATGCAATTGTGCCAGGCGAGTAGGAATGCTTGAGTTTCATTAGAAGTGAAAGTAAAGGCCATAAGCAAACACGAGAATAAAAATGTTTTCTTTTTCCTTCTTTTCCCCTTCCTTTTAATTCTGTCCACAAGTAAAAATTACTTCAGAAAATAAACTAAGGAAGTGCTACTAAGTATGGAGGTTGAGAACATCACACCTCTTGCTTATACTGACGTTTGGAAACAATGCTATGAACAATCCACTCAGCAATAGTTTTCTCAGTGCAAGTAAAATTTTCAGTGGCACAAACCTCGTAAAAATAAATGATATTTTATATAAATGCTGAGTGAATTCACAGAAGCTGTGAATACAGTTAGGATAGCTGCCACTGCTTAAAGGTCAGTAGAGCATAGCATTAAACAGCACATTTTGTGCTCCCAGACACGTAACCCATGATAAATTTTATGCAGTACATTTCTGAAATATCTATGGACACATTTTCGTCAATAATTCACGATCTTTTAAAAGCTTTTTTTTTGCCTTTTGACAATCAATAGTGGGACACAGTGTCTATAAAAGTTGCTAGTACTGGACTTCCACGGTCAGTTTAATTGGAGGAAAGATGATGCTGAACTCCTAACAGCAGCTGATATGTCCCCAAGCCTTTCCTTCCAACTAAACTTACGACATGCAAACCCAGTCGCCAGGATATGTTCAGGACCTTTAGCCAAGTACTCTGACCATTTTCTCCAGGGGAGGTTTTTATTACTTGTTGTCTCCCTTTGCAAGGTGATGGGTTTCTAAAGCAAGCGTAGGAGGATTCAGAATGCATATTAGTATGAGATATTTAGTTGGAAATGTCATCCCTACGACACAATTTTTTCCGGCTTCTGTTTGTTAGTGTAAAGTCAGCAGAAGTAAATTAGCTGGCAGATTTCAATGGAGAATGTTACCTGCGTCCTCTGCCAGATAGCATGCGGAGTGCCAAATTAGAATTGATTTCTCAATAAAATTGAGTTCAGCCTCCTCAACATAATTTAAGACAGAATGACAAAATCTCTTTCACTCACTTTTTAATTTTATTATTTTTGGTCAGTTTTGTTCCTGGATATTTTTGCTGCCTTAATTGCTTGTTATTATCTTCTTCCTCAGGTCTTTTCTCTTGTCCAGGAAAGCAAAACCTCATCTGCTTTTATAAGCAATTGAGGAGTAAAGTAAAAGGGAAAGGACTTCTATGCATCATCTCCTATGCCTCTTCTCACACTCCTGAGACTATTCTGGCAGCTGAGCCCAGGAGCACAAGTTCTCTGTCTGTGCTGTGACTCAGATGCTGAGAGCACAACAAGCTGTTTACAGTCCCATCCTCATTTCTCCTTCCCACTCAAAGGATGTTGCTTTGGGAACCACCAACCAACCTAATTAAAACAAATTTTTCCTATTTTGGGAGCAATTCCCCAATTGCTCCAGCTCGCCAGAATCATGCTGTGTCCGCTCAGTTCACTACCTCCATCCAGCTCCCAAAGATGCTCATCTTACTGTAAAGAAAATCAATGCCTTCTAATGTGGCGTTAGTTCTTAAATTCAGCACATTTATCACATACACTTCTACAGAACCTGAGGTAATATATGGAAGTGAAAAAAAATCTTTTTTAAAAGACTTGCAGAGTGAGTGGCTTCAAAAACATTAGCAGTGCCTGTTACATGACTGGGTAGAAAAGCTATTCAGAGCTAAATAAAGCAGGGGTTTAGGTGGGGAGGCACAGGTGGAAACACAAGATGGCAGCACTGTCAGGATTGCAAAAGATCTGGAAGTGTAACCACCACCTGGAATTTGCTGGCTTGATTTCTGCAGCAGAAGGAGTACTTCTGTTTCCAGCTTTTTCCTGAATATGGGTGTGAGAATTTAATTTGAAGGGCTTTTTGTCTCTCCTTGAGTGTATATGCAGACTGGCTGGTGGATCGTGTGGGTGATGGCTGTGCTTTCTAGGATTGCTGCTGCTCAAGAACAAGATGATCATCTCAGGTGAAAGGGCTGAGATACAAGGGCTGAAATGGAAGACTACTCATGCACCTCTGGTAGATGCTGTAGCAGAAATCTTTATGCTTCCCAGTGCCCAGTTCTTTTGTCCAAGATCGCCCTAATTGCTTCAGTCAAAGGATAGGAAGGGCCAGGTGTTGGTGTAATATATCCATTAGCAGCCTCAGAGTTACCCTCATCCCAACGGATTTGGTCCTGAGATCTCTCCTGAATACAGGCACAGGTTTGAGACTTGCCCTGCTTTCATTCTTTCCTCANACTGGTATGTAGCTGTGCCCCATGTTAGGCTCTCCTTTCTTTCTCCCCTTTGCTCTCCCCTTTGCTCCTCATATGCTCTGGTTCTAGGTCTCCCTGTTCCCACCTGTATCCTGTTTGTTTTTCTCTCTCTGCATAAGCACACCTAGAGCATGAATCATGCTTTACAGATGTTTATTACTAAATCTTTGAAAGGACTGGAAATACATAACACTTTTTGCTACAGTTTTACTTACTTGTGAAACAGATTTTCCTAGTAAGAGCCAGAAATAAACTCCATTGATACCACATGGTGCAATGTAGGTATCAAGCCACCAAGTGGCTGCCATAACTTCTGGAGAGAGTAAGTGCTCAGGCTGTGAGCNAAGGCAGTGCACCCATTCGTTATGCCTGGCCCAGCCTTACAGTCTTGCAAGGACAGCAAGATTTCAAGATGTCGTGATGACTGTCCTCTTTCTTCAGTGACCAAGACCTATTTCTCACCCCATGTGAACTCCAGCAGGAGAGGTCAGTGAGGTTGCATGGCTGTGGCTGTTCAGATCACTCTTCCAGAGCACTAAAATCTTCCATCCCTCAGCTCATTCTCTGGAAATCAAAATACAACATGGCTTCAGAAAGCAAGCGTTCATCTGCTGTCACTTGGGTGCCTGTAGGGTCTAGGGCCTGAATGGTGTATGTTTCTGCCAACTCTGTTTTAGCAAAAGAGAGTTTACAAGGAGTGTCGAACAGCATAGTAGGTCGGTGGCATTCCTCAAAATACTTCTCTTTTTCAGCTGTTCAGCTTTTCAGCTTGTTTCCCTGCCTTCTAGTCCCACCATTTTCTAGCTTTGTTCTTCAATCAGAATGCCTGGACCAGCCATCTTTACATCCCCTCTTTTGCCCATTTTTGGAGAGCTTCATACAAATTCTCCCTGGCTGTAGGAGTAGGAACATGACTCTACTCCTTACTTTTTTTTTTNAATATGGGTGTGAGAATTTAATTTGAAGGGCTTTTTGTCTCTCCTTGAGTGTATATGCAGACTGGCTGGTGGATCGTGTGGGTGATGGCTGTGCTTTCTAGGATTGCTGCTGCTCAAGAACAAGATGATCATCTCAGGTGAAAGGGCTGAGATACAAGGGCTGAAATGGAAGACTACTCATGCACCTCTGGTAGATGCTGTAGCAGAAATCTTTATGCTTCCCAGTGCCCAGTTCTTTTGTCCAAGATCGCCCTAATTGCTTCAGTCAAAGGATAGGAAGGGCCAGGTGTTGGTGTAATATATCCATTAGCAGCCTCAGAGTTACCCTCATCCCAACGGATTTGGTCCTGAGATCTCTCCTGAATACAGGCACAGGTTTGAGACTTGCCCTGCTTTCATTCTTTCCTCACTGGCTGGAGAGAATAAATGGATTAACTAACACTTTTCAGAGGAGTCTTCCTGGCAGTTGTTGAGTCTCAAAATGTCGATTCTCAAGGCTGACTTCACAAGGGATTTAGTCCTATCTTTTGCCAGCAGGTTGAAATTACCTTCTATGTTTATTGTATCAAAAAAAAAAAGAAAGAAAAAAGAGAAAAAGAATAAAAAAATAAAAAAACATTCAAGAGAACAGGGATTTGTAAAGGTGGGTTTTGGTGACTGAGAGCTTATCCCATAGAGTGTGTATAGTGGGATGTGTAGGGTACAGCAGCAGAGAAAATGAAAAGTGCTAGGTCATCCTGTCCTCAGGCATACACGTATCCCCTTGGTAGCGCAGGTTTATTTGCAGGAATGCTTTGTCCCTGAGTCACGCTGGTTGGGGAGAGGCTGTTACACATGCAAAAAGGAAAAGAAAATATACTTCGGTGCTTTGTTTTCTAGAATTTTCACCATTTCCCCAAACTAGCTATTTTTGGTGAATAGGCTTGAACATGTCAAGCAGTATATACACTGTGTGCTAAGCATTTTTATTATTTAGTGTTTTATTTACTATTAATGTATATTTTAGTAAATATTGGGATTTTCAACACTTCTTTTGGGAAGCTATTGTACATTCTGATAGATTTCACTGTCAGAGTTTTTAGTGACAGCTTGTATTTTCCTTTCCCTAATTGCTGCCTATTACTTCTTCTTGTGTCCTCTTGTTCCTAATTATAAATGTTAAAATGTCAATTTAGAAAAAATATCATGGGAGGTTTCACAAGGGTCAGTGCTGATCATAATATTTTTTAATACTTTCCTAAACAATATATAGAGCAATACAATTTGCAGATGATGCCAAATTAAGAGGGAATCATAAACACAGTGGAAGGCAGAGAGAGAGAGATAACAAAAGGATATTGAGAGTTTAAAGAACTGCGCAAAAATTAACAAGATGAGATTTAATTTAGATAAAATACAAGGTCATACACTATGGGAGAAAAATACCAACTACATAATGGAAGATGCTGGTTGGAAAACAGCAATAATGGTGATATATTTTGCATTTATGTAGCTTCTTTCATCTTACAGAGTCCCAAAGAGCTTTACAAATTATATAAATTAATATGGAAACTACACATAAGGATTATCTTATTCTCCACGGAGACACCTCCTGTGTTGGTGCAGAATATGACAGCTATTGAGCTGAACTCTGCAGTGATGTGCAACAGTTGAGGACAAAATATTACAGGTCCCCTTGAAATGGCAGTAAAAGTTAACGGAAGCCAGCCTTTGTGCAGCAGGGCTGTTTAAAACTGTTCCTCTGATGAAAACTGCCGAGCTTTTTCTTTTAAGCTGCAGATGATCGAGATCTACATTTGTCTTTACTGCAGTAATGCAGAGATGAACCCACTGAGTACTGGTGGACACCAGCTACAGGAGGGGTCATTGTGTCAGACTGATGAGAAAAGCCATGAGTTTTTTTACTGGAATAAACAAATACATATGACCTGTTCATTAAAGAAAATTATCTGTAGTTAGTTGAGGGCTATTCATTTTCACGTGTATAGGGAAGTTTTACTGGAGGTTGTATGAAATGGGTGATGGGAAGGGAAGACACATGAACTGATGATTGTGGGATATGGCCAAAAGGGAGACATGAAGAAGATGGAAAACGTAAATGATAACAGAGTAGAAGAACAAAATGTTGTGGGATTAATAACACAAGAAAGGTAACAGGGTGGGAGAGGCCAGGGTTAGTTTCTGCAATGGCTCCGGTGTTGCTCACCATGTCCGTGTTTTCCGGTGAATATACTTTAAATATTGGCATATCAGAAAGGCACAACAGAATTTGGATGAATACTGTTTTATCTGGTGTCTCTGTCCCGCTAACTCTAGGCGGTATTACAAAGGCGGAGACAGGTTTTGAATTTACTCACCTTTGATGTGTTTGTGTCTCACAGTGGAGACGCATTGCAGGTTGTGTGCAGGTGGATCCTCAGAAGCTGATGCTATGTTATTTTCTGATGGCCCCATGTCATCACAGAGTGGCTGGTGGCACAGTGTTCCCAGTGGGATGGGGGATCTGTACTCTCAGTGCTTGCCAGCCCTAACACACATGTGCTAAGGTGATCTCCAGAGGGACAGGTGCTAAGGAGTGTGTGACTTAGAGGGGCCTAGTGTGTGCATGATGCTCATCCTGCTCTCTGGGGAGCTAGAAGTCTTTACAGGACCCATGTCTAATATCCCTGATGCAAACTGCAAAAGCAGGTCATTCCCTAGGTGACAACCAGTTGCATATGTCTTACCACGGGATGGCTCTCTAATTGGGAATGACTCAGAGCCATGTCAGGCATCATGTTTGTTGTGGGGTGACTGTGGCTGGATACTAGCTATCACTTTCCTCCTCAGCTGGACAGGGAAGAGAAATATAACAAAAGACTCCTAGGTCAAGATAAGAATAGGTAGAAAACACCAATTACTGTCAAGGACAAAACAGACTCAAAGTGGGGAAGTTAGCTTAATATATTACCAAATCATTCAAAGGAGGATAATGTGAACTGAAATCAAGTCTTAAAACCAACTTCTCCCCACCCCTTCCTTCTTCCTGGGGTCAAATTCAGTCCCAGATTCTCTGCCTCCTCCCCACAGTGGCACAGGGGGACAGGGAATGGAGGTTGCAGTGAGTTCATCAGACATATTTCTCTGCTGCTCCTTTCTCTTCAGGGGGAAGACTCCTCACACTCCACCCTACTCCCGTGTGAGGTCCCTCCTAGGGAAACAGTCCTCCATTAACTTTTCCAAATTCCAGGTTGCAGTTCTTGACAAATTGTTTCAACTTGGGTCCCTTCCATGATGTACAATCCTTCAGGAACAGGCTGCTCCTGCATGGAACCCCGAAGGGATCCTCCAAGTCCTGCCAACAGACCTGCTCCAGCATGAGCTGCTTTTGCCACTGTTCCAGAAGTCCTGCCAGAAGCTTCTCCAGGCTGGGCTTTCCACAGGGTCACAGCCTCCTTCGGGCATCTACCTACTCCATTGTGGGCTCCTCCAGGGACTGCAAGTCGGTCTCTGCACTCCTGAGGATCTTCTTGGGCTGCTGGGGCACAACTACTTCACCGTGGGCTGCACCACGGACTGCAGGGGAATCTTCTCTGGCACCTGGAGCTCCTCCTCCCACTCCTTCTTCACTGACCTGGGTGTCTGCAGAACTCTCTCTCATGCATTCTCACTTCGCTTTCCATTGCTGTTGCACAGCAGTTTTTTACCCCCTTCTTAAGTATGTTATCTCAAAGGTGCAACAGCTGTTGCTGGTGGGTTTGGCTTTGATCAGCAGTGGGTTCCTCCTGGAGCCAACTGCTACTGGCTCTGTTGGATTTGGGGAAGTTTCTGGCTGCGTTTCAGAACAGGCATCCCTGTATCTCCCCCGCTACAAAAATTTTGTCATGCGACCCCCATACAACTTCGTCCTTCCAGGAAGGCTTTTTTATAGCAATGGTCTGTGTGTGTGTGCATGCATTTGTCCCACTGAATATAGGTTTAGTGCTTTTACCTACTGGTCCAAATTGATAATTAATTTGTCAGATTTGCCTCTCTGCTTTGTTTCTCTCTGTAATGCCACGTGGTAACATGTGGCTGAAGGGCAGAGGAATGAGAAAGGACGATTTTCTGAAAAGATTCTGCAGTGCCTGTTTGAAGCTGTGTATCTTTAATCTGCTAGTTCGGATTTTTTTTTTTTTTTTTCCTGCTCAGCAAATAAAATAGAAATTCTCTTCTTCCCCTCCCACCCACTCAGATATTTTCTGTGCTCATTTGGCTTCTACGCTCTTGAGGTTTAGCTAAGTGCTTGGAGGTATAACTCCCTGTCCTGTATGACCATGCAAAGTGAAGTTGACATTCCAGTTTTGGAGTTTTTTACATTTGGAGTCCAGCTGTTGTATAATATTTTTGGTGAGCATCACTGGTGTGGCCAGCTGCTACCACAGACCTGCCTAGAGAATAGAATTCACACGGTATGATTTTCCACCAGCCTGCCCCTTGTCTCACTACTCGTAGCTCTGCAAACTGCCACCATTGTCCTCCTGCAGCAGTTTCACATCCATTTTGTGCAGGGATGACTGACTATAGAGGATGCAAGCTGGTGGAAAATCTACCTTGTGTTCTCTGCTCCATCTTAACCAAGGCATGAACCAGCACCCTCATGGTCTGTTGACTGTAAATCTCTTACTTTTAGATGAGCCTTGTAAGAAGGAACATTGCCATAGCTAAGCTAGTGTGAATCACACTAAGTTTACCTCAGCTTAAATAAACTCCCTTTACCCTCTCAATACAGCCCTCCTACTGCTTGGATGTTCATCTCTGTACAGCTTGTCCGGTAGCATCTCCACGCAAGTCCTAAGAGAATTGTGCTTTGGGGTTACTACTCCTACCCACTGCAAGGATGCTGGCTTTGAGCAAAAAGAATTCAAAACAGTGGGTTTCAAATAAGTGATCTTGGGAAAGAGGGTCTGGGAACTAGTGTGTTATGCTTTTAAAGTGTATTAGTTCTGTATTCAAAATCAGAGTCAGCAGATTTTGCAGCTATGTCCGTGTATGGAGTAGCTCAAGGTTTGTTCAGTTTTGGAAAGAGCAAGCATGATCTTTGAAACTTAAATGTGCTCTTGAAGATCTTTTGAGGGAGCTGTCAAACCAGCATCTCATTTGCTTTTTATTACATCTGAGCAGTGGGTAAAACTGGAAAGGGAAGAAACCAAGCAGCTGAAGGACAGACTTGCTCTCTCCCGGTGCTGTAGAAGTGCCTGCTTCAGTCTTCTGCCATTTTGCTTGAGAGAGCTAGAACACTTGAGTTATGGTGACATCTATTAGAATTCAATTAGTGGTAGTTCACTGACCCAAATGAACATTCTTTGTTAAGCTCAAGTCAGTGTATATGTATGCTATTTCCAGGCCAAACGGACTTGCATAGAAAAGAGGCTTCGAATCTCTGAGCTTGTTGGCAGTGTCTTAGTAACTGGATTCAGAGCACAAGCTTATCTAATGCCAGTGCTTTAGGCTGGCTAATAGAATTGCACATGTGTGTGGTTTGTAATTAAACTGTGCAGAGCTCTGACTCGAAGTGAGCGGGGAAAAGAAGGACAATGGAGGACATGCTAGGGCCTTCCCTGCAGCCTCTCAGCTCCTCTTCTCCATTGGGGGGAAGAGCGGGCTGCTGGGACATGTTGAAGGTGGTGGATCTCCACTGGGAAAGGCATCCTGGCATGTGGGGTGGGTTGGAATGTTTCTCTCTTATTTTACTTCTTATTTCAAGTCTTTTACAGGCTCCAGACAGCATCAGATCTGCCCAGGTCCTAGACTAGATGTTGTTGGCTTTGGTGCTGGGGCTACATTAGCCCACCTCTCTCATCCACTAAACCTTTCAGGTGCCCAGTCCGTGGATTGCTGGGTTTGTCTGAGTGACTTTGGCAGTGCCTTGCATTGTCAGGCCCGACTGTGTCAGAAATAATGTCACTGCAGTCAGGAATGCTGTTAGGCATCAGGAGAGGGAACTGAAGGAGATGCCCACTTTACTGCTTTATCATGGTCTGTCTGTTCAGTGACTTGAAGTACTTCAGGGCTGTCCATGTGGTTGTGGTTTCCCTTCAGTTTATTTTTTTGGTTTAGAAAACTTGCCGTATAGTATTTACCTATGTTTGCAACTTAGGTTTGGGGTTTTTTTGTGTGCTTGTTTGGCTTTATCCCTCTAAGAATGAGTGAATAGCTGGCTAAAACCAGCTATGTTTTAGTTGAAAACGTGATTTATTAGCAAACAGTGTTTAATGATGATTTTTAAAGGGGGAAAAAGTCTTTTTAAAATACTTTTTCACAGACTCTACTTCTATGCTGACATTTACACTAAGACGTTGGGCAGAGAGTTGTTAGTCTGGATCTGTTCCCATGTGTCACTTTGACTAGTTTAAACTGTCACCAAGCATCTCAGAATAGTCAGCTTCACGTGTCTTGCGGATATCAGTCATTATAGTTCACATTTTTATTTTAATGATGACTGATGTAGATGTCAAGAAGTCTGGAGGCATTTGTGCATTAAACTTACAGATATTTTCTCTTATTTAATAGGGTTTTGTCTCAAGATACATTTAACTATTATAGGACTAAATTACTCCTTGAGCTAGCAAATGTTTCCCTTGTGTGTGGATTTGAATTTGATCCACAGAGAGCAAGTTCTTTTTGTAATGCAGTGATTTTCCTTCATTACCTGTGCCTGTTTTCTGTTTGGTAACTTGGATATACATATTTCAAATTTAAATACACCAATCCCTATGGAAAAACAGCTAAATACATGTCAACATCTGCAGAGAACATCTTTCTGATTATGACTGTGCCCAGTACAAGGTAAAACTTCAGAAAATCTGTTCTCAATATAGTTGAAGGCATTTACTTATCCAGCAGCACAGATGGCACTTGAAATGCTGAATAATAATTGTTGAGAGCCAAGGTAAACGATGGTGCAAATGTGAAAGCGGACACAGGCATTAAAATCTGTGTGAGTTGCACTACTTGAATAGACAGGTGATAACATTTGCCTGTGCAAACTCTGCTTTACCTCTGAAATGATCAGCCAAATACTTGCCTGTGCAGGTATTGGGAGCAGAGGGTAGGGCAGCTGGTTGCAGAGGTGAGGAATGAAGGGTCCGGGACATACTATAAACTCCAGTTCCTGCTGGCCCTGCTTGGGAGTAATGGAATATGCCTTGTAGCTGTGGAAATTCCAG
Source organism: Phainopepla nitens (assembly GCA_013400175.1). Lineage (NCBI taxonomy): Eukaryota > Metazoa > Chordata > Aves > Passeriformes > Bombycillidae > Phainopepla > Phainopepla nitens. Next base: position 496,235 of record VXBQ01011151.1, read on the forward strand.
CCTTTAAGACACTTGATTACATTTTGGTTGCCTTAAGCCCTACCTGTATGGAATACAAAACCTCTATCCTACTCAAAACTGTTTGTTCAGCCTTCAAAACCTTCTGCAGGTTCTGGTGGTGGCACGTTGCAGTTTAGGTACAATATGTTTTTGGTGAAAATAACCATGCAGCCCAAATCAGTGTTGAATTCAGGTGTCCATCACCCAGCTTGTGCTTTTTTAATTTCTCATAAAGCCACTCCTGAAATGTGAAATTCTGCTAGTGCAAATGCTCCGGTTTAGTGATCAAAGAGCCTCGCTTGCAACAGCCAGGGTATTTGTGGGGTTCGGTGCTGGACAGAGGGACTGGGGAAGATCTGCCCACCTGTTCAGTCACATTGAGATGTTCTTTGAGCTCATCTTGGAGAGTTGGGCTGCCAAGACACTCCAGGCCTCTGGTCCTTTCTGCATGCCCATAGCCGCTGAGGGCAGCCTTTGCCCCAGTAGCTAGGGCAAGGAAACAAGCAGAGAGAAGGTTAGGGTGGAAATATGAGGAAGCTGTAAATGTGAGGAAGCCATAAGCGTGTTGGGAAGCATGGTGGATGTCAGGACCAATTCACCAGCAGCTTAATTCTTGCAAGTTTTTTGTAGGCATCATAGTCAGGGAGAGTTTTAAGTGATACTGTTATGCTGGAACTCATCTCTGACTGAATCTCCATTGATGCTTTTGTTGGAACCTTAACTGTGCAAAACCCAATAACATTAGTGATGAGCTGTGGTTTCATATTTTTAATTTTTTTTTTTTTCTTTCTGGTATCAAATGGTCATATTTCTTTCCATCTTTTTAGGATTAAAGTGAAAACAGGTCTTGCTGCAGTGACAGCATAATTCACAGACTGTAGCTGACCATTAGCTCTCTCTTCAAACCTTGGTTTCTTCTAAGTTTAGCCAGCCCACCTCAAAAGCTGTGAAAGCTTCCTTCTCCTGTTTCAGCTTTTTCTGAGTTATTTACTGCTTTACTGCTGCCATCTGGTATGGGATCCTTTTCATCTGTGGATTCCCCATTTCTCTTCTGATCAGTGCTAGCAGCCAAAACTCAAATCTGCAGTTGGAGATTCAAGTCCTCCTGTTGTCCTCCCTCCTCTTCTGAGGCAAGGGTGGAGGACCTCTCTGCCGTAGGTTTCTGTTTGACCTACATGTAGATCCTTGGCCATTGGTATGACTGTGGTGGTGTAACAGATCTTGGCTGCAAAATGAAGGCATTTGGAAAGCCTTGAAAATGTTTATTTTTAAAGAGCTTATTTACTATTTTTTTTGTTTTTCTTGCATTATGGTTTAATTAGGGATGAAGTTTTCATTCTTCATAAATGCAACATCTCTGATATGCTTTTGTCTCCATTTCTCATTCCTGTTCATATTCCCATCAATAGAGAAGAAGTTGAAAATTTGAATTAGTGTAATTGATGTTCTTTGCAAGACATTTCTGCTCCCAGTTTCAGTCCAATTTGGAATATGCAATAGTAAAGCAAACAGATTTCTCGGGAAGAACATTTTTTTTGTTGAATTTACATGTGATATTAAAAAAATAAATCGCTCTCCATAGAGTAGATGAAATAACATTTTAGTTCTCTGTTGGCTATGTTCTCTTCAAGGGTCGATACAAAGTGGCATTTGCTCTGTGATGCAGAAAATAATCTGTTAAAGAAAAAAAGATACATACATCTATAACCTGCAAAAAATGCACCTTTAGACTAGGAAAGAACAGTAGTATGTGGCACTCAGACTGGAGAAGAATTAATAAAATATTCAGAAAGTTTTACATGAAAAGTAAAATAAGAGAAAAGCTCTCAGTTTCCTTCATCACCAAAAACCTCAGCAATAATGGAATAGTTCATGCATTTTGTTGCTTTATTTGAGTTCAAAGCTCTCTTCAGAATTTAGTTTTTACACCCAAGTTCAAGAGTCTCAAGAGCATTTTAATGCCTTGTGTTGTTGTAATTAGTCTGCATTTTAAGTTTAGTCGTGGCCTGACTAATGTACTCTTAAGGGGCTTTATTTGGAAAAAAGTCAATATATGAAACCAATAGAGCTCTTGAGAGTTAGTGCCACATACACATTCACAAATAGAAAATCATGTTATCAATTTTCATTTGACTTTTAATCAATTACAGTGACAAAGAGATGATTTGAAGTCAATTTTCTGTTGGTGCTAAATTAGTGTTTGATCACAGATGTTTACTCTGGTGACTGCTTTTCTTTTGCAAAAGCCTTGTAAACTAAGTTGCATAGATTGATGCCTCTCATTTTCAGGTGATTAGCGGATTTTTCTCTTATTTTGCTGCTTTTAGCAGCATGAGAGATGTGCTTCTGCTGGGATATGACTGTGTGGAAACCTCTTAAGCTAAACATGGAATTTAGTAATGAAGCCTGGCATTGACTTAGAAGTGCAGCTCTTTGAATAGAGATGCTTCTTCTCAGTTATCCAGCATTAAATTGGTTCTCCAAAAAGGAGACTCCTCCATCCCATCTGTTAGATTTGTAAAATTCATGCTAACAATAGCTTTTGACCAAAAGAACATTTTGCGTCCAACTTAATATTGAGAAACAGAAGGTAAAGAGGAAAAGAAGAAAAAGCTATAAAAATAAATGTGCAAAATAAGAAGTGAGAGTTCTTTGCAAGAGTCAGGGAATCAATCTTGAAAGCATTTCTATTTTTTTATGCCCCTTCTTTATTTATCAGCTGTTTAAAATAGATAGGCCAAGACTTTTCGTTCTCTATTCATAGAAGAGCGATTCCTGAGACCACATAGCAGGCACATATGGAAAACTACTCTGTCTTCTTTTGGATTCCCCAGATGGGATTCAGAATGTTGGTTTGATGCTAAAATTCGCATAAACCTAAGCTTAAGACTGGATTTTGAAGTGGTCAGTGCCCTCAAATTCAGCCAGTGCAATTCTTATTTAAATTCTGGTATGAGTTGCCAGAGAGCAGGTGCTAAATGTTGGAATTTTTCATTCATTTGAAATCTGTGTGTCATACTAAGAGATGCAGGACACTGAACATCACTGAGAATCCAGCCTAGAAAAGTACTGCGTGAAATGCAAACCATAGCACACAACCCAAACCCATCATACAAATCAGCCTAAATCATCAAAGCAATAGATCAAACAAATGCCTCAAAATTCAGTCTCTCTCTCCTGTCATTCTCTCCAAATGCTTTGCATAATACCCTGAAGATCAGCAAACAGATTTTGCCTGGTATGCAGTAAAGTGAGGATTGAATTTTACTGAGGGACCATGGAATAAAAGAACCCACCAGAAACATTGTCTATGCTGAACTGAAGTTGTAATACTTGTACAAAGAGAATACAGAAGGGTTTTTTAAGTTAGATTTTGGTCATTTGTTATTAATTGTACTTAAGACTGAATGGTTTAACAACCTCTCCCCTTAATAATCCCTGTGTCATGACTACGTAGGTTGAAAACCAAACGTCATATTCTGAGTCTTAAGATTGATAGTTCTGATAAATACATTTTTAATGTCCAATAAAAAAAATTCAACTTCATGAAAATATTAAAGGATTAAGTCCCTTGAATTAGCAACCCCAAATAAAATATTTCAGCTTGTGTTCTTTGGGATTTCCCTTCCCCTCTCATAACAAAAAAAGATAGTAAAGGAAATTGTAAAGTAGGATACAAAGCAGGAAAACAGGCAGTTAACTGCTCATTTTTTGTTGAAAATATGGAATAATTCTACATGTCTGGGAATTATTTGCTCTTTTGTTAAAGCAAGACTCTACTTTTAACAATATTCATGGGAAGCCTTCAATCAGTAATACTGGGATTTGGTATCAGAGAAAGACTTGTGTTTTTTGCTCAAATGCAGCAGCAGCAAAATGTCTGGTCAGTGTATCCAGATGCGACCCTGTATCCTGCACCAGTTTTTTGGGAAAGAGATAGAGTACTGGGGGAGTTAACAAGAAGTGACCAGACTCACCTGTTTGACATGAGTGTGTAAGAGGTGGGCAAACTCCTCGCTGGCAGTAGTTGGAAGGTTAATCTGCATTAAACCCAGTTTTCCCTTTGCTGCAAAGGAGGAGGGTGGCCCTGGGTCAGGACAGCACAGGTGGGTGGTCCCAGTGGTGGGTGCTGGTGAGCCTTGGTGAGGCTAGAGGAGGGATTTAGCAGGGAGACTGTGGGGGCTGTGTCCCCCTCCCTCTGTCGATAGCAGTAGGCCTGGTGCTTGCACTGGTGTGTCATGGTGAGCTCATGGCATCGGCTCTCCTGGTGGGCTGAGGCATCATCCAGCATGAAGCACTTAGTGCAGGTAAACTACATTAACTCCCCAACAAGCAGAAACATTGTGAATGTAAATAACAATGCCAAATCTGCAGCTGTCGCTCAGGTGTTTACTCTGACCAGTGCATAAACTCTTTGAAATTTCCTGCAGCATCTCTAAATTCAGTACATTAGCATATGCAAATTATCCACTTGTGTATGACCTGCTTTTTTTAGTCATTCATAAAAAGTCACCTTAGTGAATGATGATAGTAAAGTTCAATATTTGAAAGACAGTGTCTTCAGGCTGTACGAAACACATCACCTTGGTCATATCGGTGCCTTGATTGTCTAAGAATAGAAACTGGGGAGCTAATCGGATCTTTGTGCAATGCTGGTTTTACTTTACAAGCCTACCTTTCAATGCAAGCCCAACATTCTATATTTACCTCCTCTATTACACTGTTTCCTTAAGCATTTTGCTGTATTTTTATGTTTAATAGGATAATCAGAGGGTCTGATTCACTTCCTGCTTGACGTGAATACCTCTCTCTTGATTTTTAATCTCACTTTCTATGAAAGTAAATATGAACTATTAGTATCTCAGGAGGAGAAATGGAACATGGATTATTGGGGTTTTTTGGCTCCTTTTGTGTTTTACAGGTTATTATGTCTTTTAGGAAATCTCATACGTGGCAACTCTGTCTCCAGTAATTGTTCAGCAGAAGACAACAGTGCTAAATTGCAGTCTGCTTGTGGGCCAGAGTTTTCTGCAAGAGTGAATAAAAGCTGCTTGCCTTGTCTTACTTTCTTCTTACTACAGAAGGCAGTGCTCCCAGTGATATCCAGAAGGGCTCTTTTTCACTGTCCTTTCTTCTGTTTTCCATTTGTCTTGTCAGTTTTGGACTAGAACATGAAGAATGGGTTAGGCAGTCAGGTTGAATTTGCTATATTAGGAAGGGTCTGGTTAAGCCTAGAGAGAATTTAAGAGCTTTGTAAAACTTTGGAAAAAAGTCATTATGCACGAACCTATAAATCTCTAAGTATCAAATGAGCTTTATATATAATATTACTTAGCAGGAGAAGAAAAGACATTTAAATGCTGTCAGAAATTAATGATGAAGGATGCCTGGAAAGCTTCACAACAGAAAGGTATCACATTCTTTGCTGCTTCATCTTTGTATTAGAACAAATATTCAAACTAAAAATTAGCTGGTGTGATTTGTAGGCAGTACAGCTTCAGCATTTCCCTCAGGACTGACCCTTTCAGTTGGCCTTGTTGCTGGAATTGTGAGTGAGGTGATGAACCACTTGCTCCGTGCTGGGAAGTGGCCAAGGACAGAGGTAGAGAAGGACGCCACATGGAAAGGTACTGGTTCTGGGAGGGACCAAGAGTGACCCAGAGCTCCTCTGTAGCACAGCTCTGGATGTTTGTGTTCCCTCTAGAGCTTGAATTAATTCTCACCTGCTTTTCCAGTGGCTGGTGAGGGACCCTTCATGGCAATCAGATCTGTAGTGAGGCTTCTGTGTGCTTGCCCCTCTTAGGAGCCTGGCACTTAAGAAAGGGGTATTTAACTTGAAAAATGGTTTACTTTATAGAATTTCCAACCAGAATAATGTTTATTAAAATAGCCATAAAATTCCCTGCGTACCACATGAAATTCAGCTTGATAATGATAGTGCTGCTATTGTGATTATGTAAGCATAAAGCAGATGATTTACAAAGAAATAAATTCAAATAACACTGCACAAGAAATACAGGTCTTGAAACGCAATGCTGGGGTTGGTACAGAGAACAGCAGCGGGCTGTACAAACTTAAGCCTGAGGTTCTTTGGCTGAACTTAAGCTGAATCAGTTGCTGGTGCCTTTGTGGCAGTTTGGATAAAATGAAATTATGATCTTAAGTCCATTTCCTCCTGTACCGGTTGCACCAACTAAACAGCCTTCAGATGAAGCCTCTGAAGGGATTTTTAGCACGAAACAGGGATGTGACTGAACTTCCCCCCTTGCAGCAGGGACACTGTTCACAGGCACAGAAAGATGTCTGGTTCCCTGGGTGCATTTGCTTGTGAGACCTAGGACTGCTATTCCCACAGGAAGCCAGAAAGCTGTGAGACCACTTGGGAAGGGTTGAAATGGCACTGGGGATGATTGCCAAATAATTTTCAAAACACTGGGTGGTACAGTTAGGGATTGGTATTGGAAATATTAAATCCTTTTAAAATGACATTTCACCTTTTTTTAGCGCCATTTTATTGTATTTTCATTACAAAAAATAAAAGGTCAATATCCTGCCAGGACATTGCATTGCCGGTCCTGGGTTCTTCAGGGCTCCATCTCTAGCTGTTTATTGCTTTCAGTTTTATCTCCTGAAATTCATGTGAGAGCAAATAGTCGCATCCTGGGTAAAAGTTAGATGTAGCACATGCCACAGTGAATGGATGCCTTTTAATTTTGGAGATTAGATCAATCACATGAACGTTATTTGGACTAGCATGTGTGTTTGGAGCAAGCAAGCCATGAATATTTAAAAGGACTGACCACAGATGAAAACCTTCAGAGGCTGACACTCCAACAGGTGTTGCTCATACCACACCATTTCCAGAGCACTGCAACTGAACCAGTAATGGCTTACCCTTGTAAGCCAAATTAGTTGTGCTATGTTAGTTATATGCAAATATTACACAGCCCTTGGTTCTTCACTGGGGTTTATTAATACCCTGCTTTGTTAATCCTCACTCCTGTTTCGCTTTTAAACATACTGTCTTTCTACCCTCACAGAAGAGGGTCTGCCCAGGTGCAAACATGGCATAAATATCCAGCTGAGGGTTGGGCTCTGAGCAGAGGTTGCCTGCTTTGCCATGCGGGGGCCAGCCACATCCCTTGAGGACCAGCAAACCCCAAGATGTACTGCCACCATTTTCCTGAGGAACATGCAAGTTATTTCATGGTGGACACAGTCACCTAGGGAAAGAATCTTGCTGTGTCTTGGCACAAAAATCAATGAGATGTGTTTCCATATAGCCATGAGCAGAAGTTTGGAAAATCAAGGTATATCCAAATAGCTTGCAGCTGGAGAGGTCACGCTTGAACTGTGCTATGGAGCTCAGATGTGATTGTCAACCACCCAGGTTGACCTTCAACATACAGACATAGCCCAAATAGCTAATAAATCCAGTAAGCTCTCTATGCCATCTGAAGCATCCTAATCCCAGGGTTTCCTTGCCTTTTCCTTTTTTATTTTTAAAGCATTTTTGTGACTAGTTAGTTTTGCTCTCTGATTTTGCTGAACCACTGCTTCAGCCACTACTTCACTCTGTACCGTATGCACTGTATTTTTCTTAGATGCTCTGCCTGTAACTATGTGCAGGAGAAAATATCCATCTGTTAAAATCTGAGGTATTAGAAAGAGGGAGAGACCGTTTTAAATAGGTATTACAAGCATGTCAAATTAAGTTAAACAGAGAAAATTAGACCAAAAAAAAGTCCCAGGAAAATCTGGGTGACATTTTATTCTTGTCAAAACATGAAAAATTGTAAGAGGAGGAGTGGAAGAAAAAGGCTGTTTAATCTCAGAATCTCCCATTCCAGTTACATAGCTGTTGTACTCTCAAAATACAATGATTTAACCATGACATGAAGATGATGATGTGCAATCGACTGTATCAACAGTTTCACAGATGTTTATTTGAAGTTTAATGTTAATGAAATGCAGAGATGTGCTTTGTAGGTTCTTGGTTTAGTTTTTGGGTTTTTATTTTGGTTTGTTTTTCTCTCTCCTCAAGTCCCAGTTTTCACATTTAGTGTTTCTAATAGTGGAATTAATTTATCTGATTTAGTACCTGAAGAACAGTCTTTAGAAAGTGATTTAATGAATGACTGCAGAAGGAATTCTGTTTTTGAGGGGGCCAGGACAGAACAAGTAGAGAGGTTTAAAATGAGTGAGCTGGTAGGACAAAAGATGTCTGTTGGGGTCTGTTGGAAAATCTTACTCTGCAGCTTATAGCCTGGCATATTTAAACTCCTTTGTCACCAGGACTGAATTTATCATTATTAAAAGTACTAAGTAGCATGTCATGCCTTTGTCACTGTGCACGATATTGTAGGCTCCACACTTTAAGGAAACAAACTGAGAAAAAGACTATTTACATACACTAAGAACATGCACAGATTAGCTTCAGCTGGCCTGTTTATACTGTCAGCCTGTATTATATAGAAGATTAGATAAATGTACTTAAATATTAGGCATAACAAATATTTGGCAGTGTTTCTCTGTCCTTGTGTTATACTCTGTGTAGCCCATTACAGCACATGCCTGGGAAGGCTGGGGACGCACGTGTTTAACTCCTTTAGGTCACCTGGGGTAAGAGACTGCCCAAGCAAAATGGTTTCTTAATAAACCACAATTTTTGGTGTATTATTTCAATTTGAATATTCAGATTGGAAACCGCTGCAGCTTAAAAGCTGTGAATCAGAAGGAAGCACCAGGATGAAGTAGGATATGATTCAGTTATTGGTTTTGTTTTATTTGTAGTTATCAGTTTGCATTGCCAACTTAAGACAATTTTGTTGCTTGTCTTGTGCAAGGAACTGATCCATTTACACTCTCAGCTGGGAGTAATAAAACCTTCAAGATCTTAATGGTCAACTCTGCTATTTAAATATTTAGCATTATATTTTGTAATTTCCTTCTCTGTATTTTTGTACTTAATTGTATTGATTTTTCTTCATTTTTAATGACATCAGAGGAAAAAAAAAAAGGACAAATACAGTCTGTTTGTCTCAGTGGCTGAGTATGAAAACTGGTCAGCCTGGAGACAGCAGGGGTGGATTTCCTGGGAGCTGGGTGCCTCCTGCTGGGAAGGTGCATCGTGAGGGTGTTGGTGCAGTGAGACATGGGTAAGCTAGAACAGGGCTTTTCCCTTTGTTTTGTTTCTCAAGATTTCTCCTGTGTAAGATGATGATGATGATTGCTCATCATGAAATACACAGTTTAAAATTTGGACTATGTCTCTTTTTCCTTTCATAAATTTCAGAATGGGTTATAGAAGTTGATGTATTACAAGCTTATGCAAAGCAGTGCACAGAAAGATAGACTTCATTATTTTAAAAATGGCCTGTATTTTTGGAGGTGCAGTTTTAGACATCTGTTGAAGCTTTTTCAGAAGCCCAAATGTACCCCAGCTGCTATTGTTTCAACATTCAACACTTAAAATAATATATGACTATTTTATTAACCAAACAGTTTGTCTGGTGTCTGGTATAGCAAACGAATCCCACAATGTCAGCACCAGTGCTGTGAAACCTTTGTGATACATGGGAAATTCTCTGGACACCAAATTCACAGGCATAGTTGCAGGGTCATGGCTTGGAAAAGGAGAGGAAATATACTACCTGAAGAAAGAAAAGCAAGAAACTATTGAGCAACTGATATTCCAGTGAACTGACAGTATAATTTCAGGTGCTGCAATTGGACAGATTTTTGCAAGTCAAAATGAATGAGTAAACAAATTTGCGAATTCTAGACCTTGATAGCCTTTGGTCATCCTTGATATGAATACCTCTGAAATACTTCTGTTGGACATACTAATCTCTGCAAAGAAACATTAAGACCACAACTAGTAGTCTCAGCGTTGGTAATAATCATTCCTAAAGTCCTTAGAAATGGAGATGCTGAAGAATCTGTGGATCACGGCTTGGAAAGCACTGTTTCAAGGGCCTTGCCTTATTACAGAGTTGGCATCTACTGAATCTCTAGAAACATTTCTAAGGAGGAAACTTAGGATTGCCTAAGTAAACAATAAATACATCTGCATCAGAATTTTCTTACAGGAGCTGTGGGACTGTCCTTTTTGCTTTATACTATGGAAAGTTCAGGGGTTTTTTTTCTTGTACCTGGAAAGAGTTGATTTCAAGCTGGAGTCAATCCTCTTCCCAGGTTCCTGCAGCCTGTTTGTGGCCATCATCTGGCATCTCCCTTCCTGGACCATGTGTTACATATCCCTCATCCATCCAGTTCTTCCCTCTGCTTCCTTTTTTATCTGTCTCCTTTCCTGACTCACGCTATACCTAAAAAATGATATGATGTTCCATTATGTAAATTGGTACTTTTAGTAGAATTTTTCTGTTGAGGCTTCTTTTGTTTGTTTGCTTGAGCTATGTCTCTATTGAGTATTTTTTTCCTGGGGGTTGTCCAAGTAGATTTTTTTACTGGCTATTTAATAGAGAGTTTTGATGTACATTTTTTATGTATTTTAAAGTGCAAGACACAAGATATACTGAGCTTTAACTGGAATTACCTCATCAACAGTTGATTCTAAACCTTCAGAAATGGGATATTTTTTCTTGTCATGTTAGCAAGTTTTTGCTGTGCTGAGAAGATGACCCATGCTGTGTTCATCGAAAAGAGATAATGGAGGGATCTTCTGAAGATGATGTCAGTATCCCTGATGTTATTTTCTCAGGGATTTCAAAATGGAGAGTGTGATGTACTTCTCTGTATTACTACATTTATACTATCTCAATATGAGGCAGAGAAATACATGCCCAAGCGTATGTGTACTCACCTACTGCTTCAAAGGGAATAGAAGGATGAGGCAACTAGTGACAGTGAAAAATTCAGTTACTGAGGCATAAAAGGAGAGTCTGAAAGTAAATGCTGTTAAAGCATAGAACAGACTTTTGGGGATCACAGCATAGTGGCCTGTTTTCACTGCATCATGTACCCGGGGGAAGGACAGAGCTTGATATGTGAGTGTCTGACATGTTTGTAGCATAGAGGGATATACTAAATCTACTAGATAGAATCTGGGAGGACAGAGTGCATAATATTAAAAATATCATGTAAATAACAGCTTCTACAGGTGTTTCTTTTTGTACTGAACCTGTAGAATCCAGTAGCTCCTGCTGACTGTAAAATTAGTAGTAGGCAAAGTCGATGCTAAATGGCCTCAAGAAAAAAAGTTACAAAAATCTCATAAAAAGTCAGGATCTATAGAATACCTCTTGCAGTATAATATTGAACCTTCTTTCCCCTTCCCCCAAAATAACATTGTCAGTTATACAGCAAAGCTTTTACTTACTTCTGCTAATGGAAAACTGTGATAACGATCTTTGAATAATAGGAGTTTAGAAATAGCAGCTCCTGGGTCCTTATACCAGCATTACCAGTCAATACTGCAGTTTTCTTTTTGAGAGGCAACAGTCTTGGAGTCAAGGAAGGAATCAGTGCCACACTGTGTCTCTTGACCTTTTTTTGTGGTGTTTTTTTTTTATTTTTTTTTTTAATCTCATATGAATTATTAAATGCAAATTCAGCAATGCAAAGGAGGAAAACCAGATTATTTTCCTTTTGAGTTTGCTGATTAGTCAATTGCTTAGTTCATGGAGGATGTCACTTGTGTCAAGTTTCTGAATACTTTCATAGAACTAGAATGTGATACTTACCTTATCTCAACTGAATGATTTTTCAATTAGCCTGCAGTTCCTTGGCTGTATTCCCTTTGCAGTCCTATGTGGATGATGTAGAGCAAAGGTTTAAGATGTTTTGGACAATTTATGATGTTTGGAGAGGCTATTTGTCAAGAAACAATATCTTCAACAACTTTTATGTTCAATTTTTGTCCTGGGTCTTTTGTTTATTTTTATAGCATTCTTTTTGAGGTGTAAAAGCTAGCTTTAGGGTATTGTTTAAAATGGGGGGGGAAGGGGAGAGGAAAAAAAGCCAGTGTTAAAAGACTTAGATGTCAGGGGGCACATGACTGTTTTTATGATGGAACTGCAGATGGGAGGGAACTGTGAATTGGTTTACTCTGACAGCCAAACCATGAAAGAAAAGATCAGAAATATTTGAAAATGAGATCATACAGCATGTGAACTATACAGACATCTCAACCATGTTTTTTTTATGAGAAGTCTTACTGACATTTGAAAAGCAGGGACTGGTTCCCTAGTCTTAAGGTTGACTGACATTTAGGGGCAGCGTAAGGTATGATTTCCTTCCCCTTTTTTTAAATTGAAGTTTTCATAAATTGGGGTGAAGGAAAAGCCTGGTTACATCTTGCAAAGCATTCACATCTGTGTAGAAATGTGAAAAAAGTAACCAGTGACATTTTAAACACTTTGCTGAATCTTGTTTTGTTCTACATCTATAGAGGCATGGATATGGAGCTGAACTGCTGTGGGGAGGGAGAGAACTTGAAAATGGTTTCATTTCAGGTATTTTTCCCAGCAGTTCAAACACAATTGCACAGAATTATCGAAATCAGGGGAATTTGGGGTAGTCTACGAGTACTGCTGAACAAGCTGCTACTCTGTAAGACCAGAGTAGCATGTTTTATCTTTGTCCCAGATGCAAGCAGGCAGCCAGGCTCATGCCAGGGACCAACTCAGGAGCAGCTGCATGGGTGGGCAATACCAGCAGCAGCAAAGGGCATTCTGTGAGCAACGCTGGGACACTGTGCCAGTACCATCACTTAGAAAGCATTCACTTTCTTGTGTTTTTCTTTACTGTTGTCTTTCTCTGCTCTGAGAGGCTTGGAACACTTCCCCTGCAATGGCAGTACCATGGTGTGACTGATAAAGCTACTGAAACTACCCCTGTTTACTGGTGTCCCAACAGACTGTAGGTAAAGTCTGGATTTACCCCTCAGCTGTGTTTCTTTATTCTGGCAAAGTCTAATCAGGGTGCTCCTAGTTACAGAAACACCATCTGCTTCCTTGTTAGGTTTTACAGCTGTTCTCTAAGTATCTTCTTTCTTTGACCCCCAAGCCAACTTAAATTACTCATGTAAGCCCTTAACAAAGGGCTTGATCCAGAAATCCTGGGTAATGAAAGGCAAAATCCCAAGTAGTTGCCTAGGCTGAAAAGGGGCAAAATATTTGGTAGTGGTTTGAAATTAGTTTCTGAAAGACTGCTATCACTCTGCAGCTGGTCCTGCTTTTGGGGGTGATGACAGCTAGATGTGGCTGTCAGGTACTGGAGCTGGTTTAGGATAATAAAGAGCATCAATGGAGGGCATTAATATTTAGGTTGGCTCCTACTAAAGCCATCTAAAGACGAGTGATATAAATGACATAAAAATTCCCATATTATAATTTGATTAACACAGAAGAGTGACTAATGAACTGCATTGCTTTTATAGCTAAGCAGACTGGGGATAAGATGGGTTTTAATACATCCCTACTATGCAATTATCATGGGAGGAATTTAAACTTACATTTTTTATTTAATTTTCAATATCATATATTGCCACATGTGTGTATGAATACAGGCTTGTTGTGTGCTGAGGAACAAAAGCTAAGCAGTTCAGTTTAATATAGACTGTTTGTATTTATAGCTTTCTAATCTATAAATCTTTCTATATTTGTTTAAAAAAGCGCCTATTAACAATTTAGTAAGCCTCTTTTTTTGCCAGCAGGAATGGTTTGGGTGCTTCTGTTGCTCTTACCTTTTAAAAGTAAACATCAGAAGTACAGGGAAGGATTCTCTGCTGCTCCAGCAGTAGCCAGCATGGAGTGGGAGGACAATTAGGGAGTTTTTTATGACAACATGCTTCTCAAGCAATTACTGCTCAGGAAACCAAATAAATAATAGTAGCTTCAGGGTTTCTCTGATTAAGGAGCAACTCAACCCATCTGGACTCCTAGTGGACACCATCAGGTTGTAAAATTCAGGGGCGCCCTTCTCCATCTTCATTCCCATGATTTCCTGCTCTTGCTGCTCCCAGATTTAATTCATCCTTCCATCATGTCAGTCTCCTTCATTCCTTTGAAGCAGCTGGGATTCATCAGAAATGGTAGCCTAATACAAGTGCCTTTCATATGCTTATTGCCAGGTGTAATGCATCCTCTTGTAAATGACTCTCTGGAGAATGCCCACAGCAGCACCCACAGTGAGCAGCACTGAGTCCTAGCAAATGGGACTGGCCTGGGAGGCTGAAAGCCTCAGGGAGCATCAGCTGTCCAGCTCCTGCATCTCCCCTGGTGGTGATGAAGCCAGAGGATGGCAGCTCTGTGACAGGTCTTTCTCATCACTGCACTGTTTTTCAAGCATAGTGTAAGAGTTGGGGTTCCAGTCTGGAAGTGTTTTCCAGGTTTCTAGTGAGTATTTAATGATGTTAGACTGAGTGTGGAACAGTAGTAGTAAGAGTCTTGAGAAACCTCTAAAACCTTAGATTCTCTATTCAAAACCTAGTAAGCAGAGAAAAATATTCTGGATTAGGCACTTTTTTAGTGAGTTCTTTAAACCTAAAGCCCTTGGCCTTGTCTTGTGGAAGGCTTGTGATCCTTCATTTTTTTCATGAAAATCCTTTTTTTTTTCTTTTTTTTTTTTCTTTTCTGTGCTTGGGTTGTAGGACTCTAAAATCTGCTTTGCTTGTAGAAGGCTGCATAGAAAGAGAAGGTTTTTGTCCTGTGGAAATACAGCAATAGTGACCAGCAAATCTTTTCAAGCAAAAGGACAAAAAGGACAGTGGGTAATCCAGTAACTATGTGAAAGAGATTTATTCTGGAACACAGACATTGCAGAAGAAAGCATCCAGCTTCCTTCATTCACCTTGTGTTGTGAAAATTTAAAAGGAAAGGAGGATTGAGCCCAGAGTGTGCATTCTTGCTGCCTAAGCATTCCTCTCAGGCTTGCTATGGGTCTACAGGGCTGCCACAGCACTGGGAAAGCTGGAGAAGAAAGCCTGTGTTTGTATAGAGGTGAATTCCACTTCTAGCATTCATCCATCTCTTTCCCCTGAGGTAATTACTGAAACAGTTATTTCCTTGCTTTAGTGTGAGCAATGGCTGACAAACAGTTTTTTACCTCTAGCTTGCAGACCATGGCTTCAACAGGTTAGAAAGGGAAGGTGGCAGACCTGAGTCCATCCCACTGTGGGGCAGTCTTTGAGTCCCTGAATAGTCAGTGGACAGAATGTGGTACCTGAAGAGCTGTCTTTAGGTCTTCAGTTGGAAAGAATCACACTCTGCAGTTGGCTCTCCTTAACTTAGTGGGATCCTCCAGCTGCCCGCATCCTGACTCAGGTAGGTCAGCTGAGTCCTTGGGTTGAGAGGATAAAGCAAGACCTCAGAGAGAGGAATAAGCAAAAATCAAGTGAATCAGCTTTCCATTGAAGGTTCTTGAAATGCTTATTTCCACCCTCCTTTTATTGACTGATATTTGGTCTCATTTCTTTCATACACTGGTGGTACTGAGTTAGGATGAGAAAAGACTTGGTCCATCACCAAGCACTAATTTTCAGATAATTAATACTTGGCTCTGCAGTAGCGCTTTAGAAACATGACTGGAAGATCACTGATGAAAAGTCTAGCCTGGCATCTAATTACTGCTTCTTTTGTATGTGCCAAAGACTTAATAATTTGTTACTTTTTCTAGGGGAAGAGGAAGTGATTATAAGTTTCTTATGGGAAGCAGAAGTACCCTGGGCTACCATTAGCAGTGCCATGGGTGTGAAGGGCAAATGAAGCTTGGTGATCCTGCCAGGCTTCAACAAAGTCTGGCTCAGGATTTATAGATATTATTCTCTGGTGACAGATGTAAGTGGCCCTGTTAACAACAAGCCTTTGTGTATTTTCTGCCCTTCTATTCTTGTCCTTCTTATCAATTCTGTCTCTTAGTGTTTTGCCAGGACATCTTGGTAGCTCTTTCTCAGTTTAGCTCAGTGCGTTTGTTAGTTCCTTGATTTCAGTCTCATCCTCAGTGTTCAACTCTTATTTTATTGCTCCATTACCAGAAAGAAAAAGATGGTTTACCAGGGGTGTTATTGCAGTCTCTCACTGCAGGTTGAAAACCTGTATTCCAGGTTTTTAATATAAAAGAGCTATCTGGTCAGCTGGGAAAATTGAGTGCAGTGAGAGTGTGGCTCTGTCACTGGCATCCTTTCCCCTAGGCCAGAAGGCTGTACTTACATTAGTCCTGTACTAGGACATGGCTCATCCCCAGTGCTGCAGCTGAGTGCCAGGCTGCTTGAGAAACAGCACTATGGGTGAAATGCTGCATTGAAGCACCTTGTCCTGGTGGCTAGTGGCCAAGTGGAAGTGGAAATATCCCAGAGAAGGATTTTTACTTTTTTTATTCTAAAGAAGAACGAATATTCCTATTGTCCTGGTAGTATTTTGTTTTTGACCAGAGCAAATACAAAAATTGAGGTCTTTGTGTAAGAGCCATGGGTCAGCACCCAGTGGTGTCTCTGTTTGGGGAGATGGTCACTCCCCTTATAGTTTAGTCAAAGGTATTTAGGGTACCACAAATTTAAAGAGCAAATTATATAACTAAGCTGTATTTATGAATGTAAGAAAGCACAGAAACAAAAAGCCAAGTGCTGAGTTTCATACTGGATAGCTCATTAACTTAAAAACAGAATACAAATGTGAATTATAACCCTTGTTATTACTCTTAACTACAGTTCAGACGATAACTTGGCAGTTTGCCCACAACTCTTTTATAAACCAGTAACCTCCGGAATAAATTATACATCGTACATAATACATAATTGTCCTTTAAAAGGTAATAATTGTTCTAAAAGGTAGAGTTTGCAGTGTGTTTCACATGAAATGTATGCCACAAAGCCAGCCCAGTTGCTCAGGCTCCAAGTTCCTGGATAACTTGTGTGCTCAGCAATACTGGAATCTCAAGCTGTTGCCCCAAACCTGCAGTGTCCCATTTCTATTTCACAAAACCAGTATGTATTGTCTTCTTGTATTCTCCTGTGGTAGCTTCTTCCAACATTGGCTATGGCAGGTGCCCTCACCTGTCTTTGGTTTCTTCTTGATGAGTCCTGATGTATGGAGGATGTGTCAGCCTGGAGGGGCTCATATCCTGGGGTAATTGCTGGATTTAAAACAGAGTCTTATTCCCAGGCAGTCAGCCTAAATCCTTTGTTCTCCTAGAATGAGACACTTGTGCTTGGTTTTGTTTTGTAGGGGACACCAGCACAAAGCCAACAATAGAAACACGCACCACAAGAAACAGCCTCTTCCCAGTCTCAACACCTCTTCATATACACATGATTCAGTGTAGGCTCCTTCAACTCCTATTGTTCTTATATACATTTAACATAAAAACTCCCCACCCTACCCAAAATACTTTTTTGAAAAACACGCTTCATCATGGTTTTTGTTTTGGATTTTTTTTTGTTTGCAGTTCTGTAATGTTAATGCTGGGTTGCCAGTACAAGGCTTTGTTTCTGTGATCCAACTTCCTATTAATTCTCTTTGCTTGTAGGTATTCTTGTAAGATAGACAGCAAGAAGTTTATGTGTACTATGTCTTCTTTTTTTTCCCCCATGTTTATTTGTCTGCACAAGACACATTACAGGAAACCTTTCACACGGGAGTTACTGTGTCGCTGTAATAATTGATACTGTAAAGTTATGTGAAGGTCTTGTTGTGCTAAACTAACTAGCTTTTTCTCAGAATAAAAAGATAAATGGTGGACCTAAAAAAGAAAACCCTTTAAAAATGACCTATAGTGTAAGATCTATAAACTACAAGAAAAGTACCCACATATTTTTTATCATAGAAAAGAAAGGTTGCTATTTTTCTACCACAGTAATGGAATAATAATAATATGATCAGTTAGCAAAAACTCATACAGACAAATGTTAAGATGCTAATAGATGTTGCAAGCCAGAACTTGAACAGAAAATTCCGCTTTCCTAATGTGGATTTGCTGCCCTTCAAATGATTAGATTCTGTCAATCAAAGACTATTTTCACATATAAAGCTATTATAGTCTGATCTTCCTCATTTCTGAAGGGCAACCAAACTTGAATGCTCTTGATGATAAAATACTGGTTGCTTTATGCCCTGATTTTATAGATGGATGTTAAAACAAATTTAGTCTTAAACTTTCTGTGGAAATAATTTGAAATGCAATTTGCTATGCATGTATTCATCTTCCCTCTTCTTGCTCTTCAGATTTTTCCATTGATGTATTGATTATAGTAGATTAAAAAGGTTATCTCACACCAATTTCCACTGTGGCCCATCTCACCATCCTGTCTTCCAGCTGAGCTTACTCTAAGCTATCTAAATGAAGGATCTCCAAGAAAACACATCTCTGCTCCTGAGCTGAGCTAGCAGCCTAAATTTAGTAGATGTAAGAGTGGTCTTGGAACTGAGTTACTTTGGTGGCGTAGGGCTTGTAGGCTGCCTGCGAATACAATACCCTGCTATCCCAGGTTTCAGAGTGATGTTTGAAGTCCAAACACTTCAGTGGTTGACACTACCTCCCCCATTCTGAGGTGGTACTGAGCTTTGAGGTGACTCTAATTTAGCCGGCTTTGCATTCATGGGAATTTGCCCATAGTAAGGGAAGGCAGAGTGGGAGGGGACCCCAGGGACTGAAT
This sequence comes from Phainopepla nitens, assembly GCA_013400175.1. NCBI lineage: Eukaryota > Metazoa > Chordata > Aves > Passeriformes > Bombycillidae > Phainopepla > Phainopepla nitens. The sequence goes on from VXBQ01011151.1 coordinate 514,848, forward strand.
GCCATGGCAGTGTGACTGCACCCATGGCGGCGTCACTGCACCCATGGCGCCATGGCGGTGTCACTGCACCCATGGCGGCGTCACTGCACCCATGGCGCCATGGCGGTGTCACTGCACCCATGGCGGCGTCACTGCACCCATGGCGCCATGGCGGCGTCACTGCACCCATGGCGGCGTGACTGCACCCATGGCAGCGTGACTGCACCCATGGCGCCATGGCGGCGTCACTGCACCCATGGCAGCGTGACTGCACCCATGGCGCCGTGGCAGCGTGATTTCATCTCCCTGCAGCTGGCTGGGCTGGGGCTGTCACCAGGGCTCATGGTGGTGCAGCCATGGGAGGTGACTGCAAGGGGTAGTCCATGCAGAGAGCTGAAGAACCATAATCAAAACACACAAAAACCCCCAGGAGATGAAATAATTTTCAGCAAGCATGAGTTAAAAATCTCAGTGTTTTCTGGTATGCTGTTGCGGTTTCTTTCTGTGTGAAACACTGCATGATAATAATGTTCTTGTGTCAGCCTATAGTATTTCCTGTTGAGATTTCTTAATGGTGTTTATTAGTTTAATTAAAGAAATACAAATTATTGAAAGGCATAAGCACAGACAAAAGTAAGATTGAAGAATCTGGTCTCTGTGTTCCCTGCCTTTTTGAGCACTTGATTTTAACATTTGTGTTATGGTAACACAAACAGTGTTTGGGAGTTATGCGGTTTAGACAGATAGTTACACTTACATCAAGCATTGCACTTGCTCTGTCAGGTCTAAAACTCTTGCTGGCTTTGGTGTTGCAACTCTAAGTGATTTGTCTTTTAGGAGTAGGCCACTATTTCAGGGTTAAAAATAAGTTACCTTATGAGGTTATTGGAAGGTTTTCAGCTGTAGTGATAAAAATAGGATAATCTACTGCATTCTAGTCACTTAAAACTCACACTTTCTGAAGACATCTGTCAAATTTGCCTACTAAAGAAGTAAAAGAAAAGGTTGCAGAAAGGGTATGGCTGGAGAAAGTCCACTTCTTCCAAACAGTAATCATGGCTTTTAGCTATAGTACTTGATTTAAACAACCTGCTTTTGCCTACACTGTATATCTGGAACCACATACTATATGGAGTTGTTGACTAAGAGAGTAGATTTGTTTCCTGTCAGGCTGGAAGCAGGGCAGCCTTACAGCCAGTGGGCTCACTACCTTAGTCTGAATTTGTGTGCTGGAAAATTGGGACAAACTTTCTTCCTGGATGCAAACTCCTCATGCCCAGACTAAGCCTTGGATGGTTGGTGTGCTTGCTTTATCTTCTGTCTTCCTCCTTCATATCTCTTGCAGAAATTGGTGTGTATTCGGGTTTTTTAACATAGAGTGTTGCAGGAATGCTTAACTGCTCTGGTGCCTTCCCTGTCCAGAGGTACATCAGCAAGTGCCAGTTATCATGTCCTTGTCAGCAGGAGATGTCAAATAATAAGTAGCTTTCACCCGTGCAGCACGGTTCTTCTCCAACAATGTGGGACAGGTAATTAAAAACATCTTGGTTTTTCCTTGCTCCGTCTGTGAGGAAACGCTCTTGGTTGCCCTGTGATTCTGAGCTCGCTCTGTGTTGTGGCAGGAGGGCTCTGCCGATGGTGCTGCTCCCGTCAGCCTGTCGCAGAGCTACGGCCCCTCCGCCCCTGGCGTGAAGGGCCCGTGTCTGTGCGCCACAGACTCGCTAAAGTCGGTACCCAGCCGGAGCAGTTTGCATTTCTGTAAAGGCTTTAGTGGTGGTGTCTCATGGAGCTAAGTCTGTCTGAAGACAGCCAGAGTTCAGAGCAGTTAAAGCTTCTGATGGAGATTACCATAATTACAAGTGATCAGCATTCAGTGCTTTCTCCCCTCCACCCTCCCTCCCAGCACAGCTTGTCTTAGGTCAGGCTGCAGAGAGGCTGCTTGGAGAAAGTGCCTTCCCAGTGACAGCCACGCTCAGATGCTGTGCCCAAAGGGTGACATCACTGCCTACCTGCAAGACCATCGGGCTTGGGTTATTGCTGTATCTCCGCCAAAGGCGACTGAATTGGCACTTTGCTTAACAGTGCAATACTGATGCTTCTTACCTTCATCTGTTCATTTGTATTGTAATCACAAACTCATAGTTTATGTGATTCTTACTTTAAGTGGCGTTCCTCAAAGGTTTGCTTAAGAAGGCACCTACAGAAATCCTTCTTAGTCATTTTCCCTCAGTCACATCCCTTCCAGCACTTGCTAATGTAATAGCCAAAAGTCATGACAGTGAAAGAAGGGTTAAAGGCAAGAAATACAAGTACATCCTGGATAGATGAATCCATTTTTCCACTAATTAATAGCATGCTTCTAACAATGGAAAGCTATTAAAACATGAAAGTATGTTTTGTGAATCACATTTATCAACCGCTATACATGCTGAAGTTCCATTATTTATTCTGTATTTTTAACATAGTGTATGGATTTTTTCATTCAAATGTGGAAAGTAGCAACAAAACCCTTTTTTCTCCCCTCCACTTAAGTACATATTCATGCAAAAATGAAAATGTAATAAGCACAGTGCATTCTTATGTCAACAGTAACCTTTAAATGGTGTTCTTTAGATAAAACTCTGAATATTGGAAAAGATAAGTGGTTCCTGTATTCATCTTAGTCCAAAATCTATTCTACCCACTGCTGGTTTCTGGCATTGTTTGATGATATGACAGAGTAACAGAGTATCAGATTATCAGAAAAGGAGATTCCCAATTTAATAGTTACTTGCAGAAATCAAAGTACTTTTTTTTATTTATCTCAACATCTCAAAAATAAGTAGCTGGTAAATTTCAAATTGTGTAGCCTTCCTGATTTATCATCATATCATGGATGCACTTGGCTGTCTAACATCAGGGAATCCAATAACTCCCGTCACATAAGAAGAAAAGAGAAAATCCTATTGGATAATGGTTTGCATTCTCCCCTACAGTGATTTATTTCTGTCACAAGACTTAATTTTATCACGAGGCAGATGCTCAATCTATATCAATGCAGTACATTCCTGCATTCATTTGTTTCACACCAAAATTGTACCTGATCTATTTTCCAATGCAGTTTGGCTTATTTAGTACATGGAGTGATTAGGTGGTGTTTAATCACATGTGTAATTTCTAGTCTTCATAATTCTCAAGCATAATAAAGCGAGGCTTATGTAAAGAAGCATAATATTAAATTAAATTGCAGAGAGTAGCAGTTAGAGATGCAGCTGGTGTTAACGTTTCGATCTCTAGCATGTCATGGCAGAGCATGTCAAGTGGAATAAGCTGAGCTTACTCAGGTGATCAGGTGATCAGCCCAAGGAGAGGGTGCCAAACCTTGCCTTGCATTAATTTCTCTCAGGCTATAATGAAAAAAATGGTCATCACACCTTCTCCTTTGGAATCTGCAGCTACTCCAAATGCAGAGAGCTTGTCCTTTGTGTTTCAACGAGAAATGTGTTCCTATCAACGCTTTCCCCCACCCCTCCGTCTGCCACTTAATACCGATTATACTCTCTGAATAATCATCTTTATTCGGCGAGGCAGCTGAGGTCCGCAGGTTGGGATCCTCTGCCAAGTGCCATTACGCCATGGGAATGGGCTGTGGCTCCTTAGGCACCCTTATCTGAGCCGCTGCTGGCCCGAGAGCTGAGCCGCCTCCCTGGGACGCGCGGCAGTCCCAGGGAACGGCTGTCAGACTGCTGAACTTCTCAATCAGCAGAGGATATATGTGATTCCTGTTTTGACATTCTGCCTGGAGGACCATCTATTGTCAGCTGCTATTGACAAGTGACAGCAGAGCTGTGACTTACAGGAAGTTTATCTTCTTCTTTTCCCTTCTTTTTTTGCTTCCTTTCTCTTTTTATAAATAAGCCTTGACCAGCTGCCTCTCCCTTTGGTATGGAGTGTGGACAAGTGAAGGTAGGAGCAACCGAAAGCTTCCCAAATTTACAGTTTCATAGTAGCACTACAAGGGAATAAATAGATGGGGAGAGAGACTGAGGTAATGACAATTCTCTAAACAGCTGTTGTACGATTCAGCTTCACTACTTCAATTAATTAATCAGCACCTTGCTGGCAACTCTAGGGGAGATACTCGTTAGATACTGGTAGCAAACAGACAGTGCTTTCATATCAAATATGTTCAACAACATCTAATACTGAGATAACTTCCACAAAAGAAGGCAGGGAATATGGAGGCTCGTAAAGGTGCTCCCGAAGCAGCATTTAAAATCCCGGTCATATGAATATGCTACATATGCTGCCTACTTTGTTACTGCTCTCTGGCCTGAAACACTGTAAACTAACAGCAGCAAACTTTCACACCTTCACTAGAAGTATTTATCTGAGGTAGCATTCCTATAAATATGTTTGTATAAGTACTGTGTATGAGTGCCCACTGTTCACTGCTCCATTTGTGTAGGATTGGAGAGACCATACATTCTAAATGATTCTACTGTCTGTTTTTCTTCAGGATGAAAAATGGACAAACTTAGGTCTTCCATACAAAGACGTGCTGTAGAATGTCAAAATGTGGTTAAAATAAAAAAACTCATTCATGAGAGTGCTGAGTCTACACAGCGTGTCTAAGATTTCCCTCTCTTCTCTTTGTCTTAAAAAGGAGATTCTTTGCATCCTGCCTACTAAGTTGATAAAGTCATTCATATTTTATGAGGAATAGTGCACAGAAAACTTAAACCAATGAAATCACATGTCTACAATTGTAGTATGTTTTATATTTTAGTGCAGTCCTAAAATTGCCATTAATGAATGTTAGCTTCAAGTTAAAGACAAAACTGTATTTGAAAAATAGTAACAGCCCTGTTAGGACAAAAATTCCCTCCTCCCATCCTGATTTACTGCTAAATTGCAATTCACTGACTGTACTTCCTTTTCTGAGACCTCTTCTCTTGCTTTGTTCACTTTTCTGATTTAACCCCCTTGTAGGTTAGGCAGTAAATTGCAATGGAAATGACAGCTCTTAAGAGACTGAAATATATTTGCTGTCAGATGTTCCACACATGCTCAGTTTAATTTTTCAGTTGACTTTACTGATTTATTCGGAATGATTATAGCCTGCATATCACTTCATATACATAATTGTCACATAAATCTGCAATGTTACTGGCATGTATTTGTGTCCATTGTGGAGCATAGGGAATGTTTCATGTGGTGGTGTTTGTGGAGTTCAGCACCAGGTGGTTTTACGGGTTAGGGGTTGTTCTCAGTGTTCCTGAGGCCTTGTAGAGATGCAGTTGGAGGCATAACCTCAGGTAGGACTCACTGATGCAGTTGTAGGAACCACCAGTGCTCCGGAAGAGGGCTCAGAGTTGTATTAAGCAATTTATGTGGACAATTTATCCAGTCTGCCGCCACGTACTGATGTAGACAATTATAGCTCCAGCTCTTTAATGAAACGTACATTATGGTAGAAAGAATATCATAGCTTCTATTATACTCAGGGGAACTATAAAGAGAAATGTCCTTTTTTAAATTAGCTTTACAGCACTGAAGCTTTTATGTATTTACATGCAAGTACACTATTAACCCAAACTACTTGTTTTGAACTCTCTCTGTTGTCAGCTCTTGGGAAGTGACACAGACTGGTAGAAAACCTTCTTTTGTGCCTACCGTTAAGCATTGCTGGCCTTTCAAGTTAATGGGAGCCTGCTAAAACTTCCACTTTGCTGCAGTCATTCACACGACACTGAAAGCAGGATGCTTTCTTAATCCTCCCTAATCTGTAGCAAAAACCTCAGATAAAAAAGGACTTTTTGTCTAATCCGGCTTCTCAGGTATGGTTTACTTTAGATTTGAGCTATAAATATCTTTCTTTACTTTGTTCTTCTGAGAAGCAAACTGTCGAAAATTCTTCAGCTGCCCATTCAAGAAAGAGAGAAAAAACACTTCTAATTTGGAAAAGAGGAAAATAAAGACAAAGCTTTTGGTATGTGTCCTCCATTTGGTGAATGCATCCTGTTGTAGAGCTGCCTGTTGCCTTATTAACCCCCAGGCAGCCATGGGCATGAGGCACTCACTGCTGACTGCTCTTGAGCATCAGGGAGGTTCAGCCTCTATTTCCAAAGGCTGAAGACAGTTCCATCTGTACATGAAGGAATTGTCTTCATACATGTTTGTTTTAAGATTGAAAAATATATATTGCACATTTGCTCTTAATAATCCTTACTTACTAAAAACAGCACTATAAAATAAAGAGAAGGGATGGGAGAATGACTATGCCTGGAAAGAAATAAAATTAACAGCTTTGCCATTGACTTCTGTCAACTCAATATTTCATCTGCATTTTCTTTATCTATCATACTCCATTTCTCAGATATCCTTAAATAACAGTAGTTTTTCAGCAGCAGGCCAATCTAAACAGAAGTGGACTCAACAGATTGTTTTCTTTCATTGCCTGTAATGGTGCCAGATGAAATATCTCCTACACTACAGTCCAGTTTCTTAAGTACTGTTTCTTATCTGAGGACAGAATTTGGAAAGGAGGAGTAGTTAAAAAAGTGAAGTAAATGTCAGAGAAATTAATTGGAATTACTTGATACGAGTGGGTATAAAATTAATGGACTGTCTGAAGACTTTCCATTATTCCTGGTTTCTTTTGCAAACTTAGAGGGGGAGAAAGGATTAAAAATGGATATAGGAAAATTGCTGATGAGAATTTTCATGATATCCCAAACTAGACTTCAATGAAATGTAAACAATGAAATGTAAACAATGTAAACCAGGCTTCAACAATGACTTGTAAATCATTATTCCCTGGTACCAGTGTTATGGTCATCTCCATATCCAGATGATGATGTCTGTTTAAGGTTATCACTAAGCAAAAAACAAAAAGTAACTTATATCATTACCTGGGCTTGGCATTTGCACCTGTTTTACTGCAAACTCCCAGATTACAGCAATTCCTGGATGTCTTTGTCCAGTCTGAATCAATTTTCCTTTCCTTTGTTTTGGAAATCTACTGAAAAAAAAAAAAGCCCTTCTTCTGAGGAAAAAGAAAAATGTCAGAGCCCTGCAAATAGGATAATTCTGAAATGTGTAATGTTTTCCATGTACTTAATGCAGGGGATGGGTAAAGGGTGGATTTTATAATCCCTTGAAACTATGTATGTATATCATAGATATAAAATATATATAAAATGGGAGAGAAAAGGTTGAATTTGGATCTATAGTCACTTGGAGTCAGAGAGTAATGATGATAATGTCATCCGGTAATGAGGGGCTAATGGGGCTAAACTTCATCAATTAAATCCTTTCTCTTTTATAGATTCATAGATTATAATGCCAGAAGGGAATACTGTGATAATCTAGCCTGACCTCGTCTTACAACATATACTATCAAACTTCCCTGAAATAATTCTTGTTTGAACAAGAGCGTTTATTTCAGAAATAAAGCATCCAACCTTGATTTAAAATTGCCATGGTTGGAAATGCCGGAGAAACCTTGATAAATTGTTTGAAAGGTTAATTATAGCTGTCTGTTAAAGGGGCCCACCTTCTCTCTCCTTTGATTTTTTCTCTCTTCAGAAGGAGCTGGTGAAGTGGGGTCTTTGTGTGTTGTGGATGTGACTGGCTGTAGGTCTCCTGGAAGCTTCCCATCTTCAAATCTGTCAAATCTGATTTCCTTTTATGACAAGGTAGCCCACCTAGCTGATCAAGGGAAGCCAGTTGATGCAATCTTTTTGGATTTCTGTACAGCTTTTGATACTGTCCCTCACAGGATTCCTCTGGACAAAATGTGCAACACAGCTGGATAAACACACCATGGTGTGATGGGTGAGCAGCTGGCTCACAGGTCAGGCACAAAGGGTTACAGTGAACAGGGTGACATTAGACTGGTTACTTGTCACTAGTGGGGTTCCACAGGGCTCCATCATTGCTCTTTAACATCTTTATAAATGACTTCAGTGCAGGACTGGGAGGGACTGAGCAAAGCTGGGAGGAGCTGTTGACTCCCTCAAAGGCAGGGAGGCCCTGCAGAGAGACCTCAACAAATCAGAGGGCTGAGCAGTCACCAACCACACAGAGTTTCACATCGAGTGAAAAGTGCTGGATTCTGCACCTGTTATGGGGTTACCCTGTGTGTATGTACAGACTGGGGAATGAAATGCTGGAAAACAGTGCAGCAGGAAGGGATATGAGGGTCCTGGTCAATGGAAAGTTGAACATGAGTCAGCAGTGCCCTGGCAGCCAGGAGGGACGAGGGTGTCCTGGGGTGCATCAGAGACAGCATCACCAGCCGGGCAAGGGAGGGGATTGTCCTGCTCTGCTCTGAGCTGGGACAGCCTCACCTCGATTGTTGGGGGCAGTTTTGGGCACTGCAATATAAGAAAGATAGGAAACTATTAGAGAGTGTCCAAAGGAAGGCAACAAAGATGATGAAGGGCCTTGAGGTAAAGTGGTATGAGGAATGGCTCAGGTCACTTGGCTTGCTCAGCCTGAGGGAGAGGAGACTGAGGTGAGACCTCATTGCAGTTACAACTTCCTCATGAGGGGAAGAGGAGGGGCAGACACTGATCTCTGTGGTGCCCAGTGACAGGATCCGAGGTAATGTCATAGAGCTGATCAGGGTAGATTTAGATTGCATATTAGAGAAACAGTAGTGGGGCACTGGAACAGTCTCCCCAGGTAAGTAAGCACTTTAAGCAGTGGGGAGACCAAGGGGTGAGTTGGAGCTTCCTGAGCTAGGTATGGGTGTGTGCTTCACCTCGTCTCCCAAGGGCAAGCATAAACTTGGATAGTACAGGGGCACTCCACATGGGCATTCTGGCAGTGCTCTGCAGCATGAGGCATGTGGGATTTCTCCATTGGCTGCCTGGAGCAGTTCAGCATCCTGTACAGTTTTTAGTGTCCTGAGCCTTCCTGAGTGTTCTTGTACCATGGTAGGGAGCTACTCTAGTTCAGGCACACCTTTTATTTCAGGATATCAACGCTCCTTGCATATCGGGATGTGTTGTTATCAACTGAGTAACAGCCAGGGAGTTGTTCCTTGGTGTGAAGGGACACAATTTCCATCTTGGGACATTTTTATGCTTCAAAGGCTTGCCAGTGATAGTTATAGGGGCAAAATTCTCTTGGAGCAGATACTGTTCAGAGTTGCTTTACTTGACTGTCCTTCTCTCTTTTGCCATACTGTCTGTCTCTGCTTCTCTCCTTTGAGAACCAGTTTTACATTAGGATATGGAGCAGGGATGAGTGGAGAGATGCCACCTGAGTCCAGAGGGACTTAGTTGCCTTTGCAACTTCATTCCTAACTCAGTCACTTCCTCACATTCACCTGCTTGCACTTTCTCACAGTAGTTTCCCTGCCAAGAGGCATCCTTTGGTTGTGGCTGGGATACAGTGAACACTCCATAGTAGTTAGCACGGAGCACTGAGAAGTAAAGTGCAAACTGACTCCGTATTATGCTCATCCCTGTCCTCAACTCAGCTGCTTCTGCCACTTGCCTTTTCAGAGGAGGGAGGAATGAGATGTGTTTCAGAGTCCTTTTGGAGGTGGAGAAGAACATAACAGTGCAAGGGGTAAATCATGGATGTAGCAAAGCTTTGTCCTCCATCATAAATCCTCCTCTACATCCCAACCCATGCCTGAGCTGACCCAGGCCCATCACGTTTCTGCTCTGGAAATGCAGTGCCCATTTAAGAAGTACTCATCTAGAAAATGGAAGTAGGAAGATTTTCTGAGAGACCCAGAAGAAAAATTACTTCAGTTAGTAATTAATGATATTTGCACATGTCTAGCATTTTAATGTCATGCAAGATTTTGCAGGCACTAGAAAATCCTGAACTACTGATTTGGATGTCTTACAAACGAGGGACGTAAAAATAACTGTAGTCAAACATGGAAATGTGAGATGCTGGAGTGGAGAACCTGGCTCTCCAGGTCATGTAACACATTTCTTACCTTCCTAGAATTTTTGTGTGGCTCATCCCAGTTTCTCTTCATGTTCTGCACACTTTCTGCAAGTAGAAAATATTTTGTATTGAAAGGAGTATTTTTCCTGTAGTTTTGTGGAAAATGGTTTTTACTTTTCCAGCTGGGGTAGTCAGAATTCCATTTAATTAGCAGACCTGTTCCATTGTGAACATACTCTCTGTGGACTGAGATTCTCCATTTCATGCAGTGAGAAACAAAGACCCTCTTTTTGGCAGCAGGAGATGCTCAGTTCAGTCCCAAAAGGGCTGACCCATCAGACCCATCAGGCTGTCATTTCATTTTTCCAGAGAACTGAAATTCTAAGGGAATGAGGATTGCTTCTGGCCAGGACTTAGGGCAGCCCTTAAAACTGGTCAAATGAAGATTTTCAGTTTACATTATTAGGGAAATGAATATTTATGCTTTTTCTGTAAGCTGAAAAGCCCTGAGTATCTCAGGAGGAGTTTATGGCCTTTCATCATCTTCATTGATCAGGATCAACATTAATCAGGTAAATTAATCTGAAAACGCCTTTTCCTCTCACCATCGCAAAGCAAAACTCCTCCTGTCCTGTCCTAGAGCATTTTCATCAGATTTTTTTGGCTGAGAGCAGAAGTTAGAGAATACAGAAGTGCCAAGCATCCTCAGCTCCCAGGAGAGACTTCTTCAGCAGCCAACATTTCCCAAAGAGCTTTCCATATCAGTGGTACCTACGTGGTTCCAAAGAGTCAGTATCACCAAAACACTGGCCGGTGAACCTCTGGCTCTTCATGAAATGCCTATTACTGCTCCTCAGCTGGAGCTCTGTCTCCAGAGAGGCCAGCTGTGCTCCTGCTGCTGTGAAAGGGTAGATAAATCACGTTTTCAAAGGCAGATGGCAGTTTCTTATGGATAATGTAGTATTCCAGTAATTACTGTAGGAAAATGTTGTAATCTAATGTGTATTAATTCTGCTACTATAATCTAAAATGTATTAATGTTGTGGCAGTACTATTCTGTTTAATGGTTGCATTAATACATAGTCTGTGGGTATTACAGTACAATTGCATTTATATTGCATACTTTACCATAATATTTATGGTAGTATTACTTAAAAAATTCTGGACCAAGTTGTCTGATTTCATGGGCGGGTCCTACCACAAATGGTATTTTTCATGCCTTGTTGTAGATTATTAGGAATGTCATATGTGTGAGTCGTTAGTATAGCTTAAGTAGTTATCAATACAAATTTTATGAACAATGAAACCAAACACTAATCTCTCAGCAGTAAAGCTATTAGGATACATAATATACCATTTGTATTGAAGTTTCTGGCCACTCTTTCTTCCTATGGATCAAGTTCAGTTGGTTGTGAGAGTACTCAGGTGCTCTGGAAAACTAGACTGGTTAACATGTTTCATGAGGACCCAGGCAGGATTGCACAAGTACCTTCTTGCCCACAAAAACAGACCAAAGCATAAAAAAAAAGTTATGTCCAAAAATATCATTATCAATGTAACCCACAGTTAGTGCACTGTACTTCCTTCCATATGCATTACGTATACTATATTGTTATAGCTCTCTGCCCAGCTCTTGGGAAAATAAAGCAGCCCCAGGCTTCTCAGGTATTAATTTCTTTAATTATTAATTAACATTTTTTTAGTTTATTAATTAATATCTTTGGTTTGATTTGTCACATGCCTGTAAGATTTTGATTTCAGTTCTTCAGCCATGAAGATACCCATTATAAAGACTCCTGCATGTCCTTCCCTGCCAGGAGCCACTCCAGACAGGAGTTGTACATAGGAACTGGTCCAGCTGGAGGTACAGGGAGGCTCCACTTTGCCCACTCACTGTTTAAGAGGCATAAAATGGACTGCCCTGGGAAGAAACAAATCCCACCATAATTCTTATTGCTCTTTTCTGATCTCTGTTTTTTTTACTGTTATCTAGAACTGTTTTGCATATTTTAGACTATAACACTGGCAGGATCTGTTTAAAGACAAAATGCAAGATTTAAGGTTGCATGGGAGTATAATTTTGTACGATTTACTGTCGGGCTTTTGCCAAGCTGTCACCAGCCTAACATTTGGTAAATAACTGAATTTAGGAAATGTGCTAGCCACAAGGTATTATCCACACCAGTCTTTTTTTCTTTATCTGCTTTGAACAAACGATTTCATATACTGAAAATTTGTTAACGAACAGAATAAGGCTTATACAAAAGGGCTTAGCATTTAACATTTTCACACACTATTGAACTGTTAAACTTCAAAGATTTTTTCCTTCTGATTGCTAAGCCTTAATTAAAACAGATTGCAAAATAGTAAGTGTACAGTGAGAGATTTGCAGGAGATATTTGGAATCAGAAAATCTTAGCAATGGTTTAGCTACATTTTCTTCTGACCTGTGAGCACAAAACTTACCCCAGCTGAGGCTCTGAGAGTAAATCCTGACGGCATTAAAGTCGGTAGCAAATTCACTCAATCTCTAGAAAATAGGTCCTACAATTACAGGCTTAAGCACATTCTACTTACTTTGTCCAAGAGGAGGATGTGAGATGATGTGATGATGGTCTACAAGGTATTACCTGAAGACGATACTTTCGATAGCAGATAGCTCCTTAATCGAGGTGAAAAAGGCAAGCTGAGATGCCAGGGTTAAAAGATGATCCCAACAAATTCAGAGGAGAAACTGGCCACTCTTCCTCAGGAGTCAGATCCCAAATTTCTGTGACAATGAGTTGGTTGGGAGGGGAATGAGTTCTCTGCTGGGAGCTTTTAAGTCCCATTACAACTTCAGAGCCTTGTTGCCCCAGCAAGTGGATCTCTGCTGGGATCCTGGTGTCAGGATCTATGGAAAGTCCCCCTGTGCTTAGTGCAGTCAGAAGTTTGCCCCCAAGAAGTTTTATCAGTTTTGGCCTTGCAGCTTCCAGCCACATCAAATCTCACCCAGGCAGTGCCATTCCCATAAGCTGTGCCATGGATATGTGAGTATATGCGGCACGTCCTAGTGACAAGAGAGGTGACAGGGAGTAGCTAGAAAAGCAAACTTAAAAAGCACGTGGGTTAGACCAACCTATGCTAGGCTGCCCAAAGCTTAATGGTACCAAAACCTGCCTGTTATCAGGGGTCAGCAGATAGCAGTTACTACACTTCAGTGAGTGACACATCACTTCTGAGAAAACAAAATTAGAATTTCCTCCAGAATTAGAATTTCCTCCCCAAAGACTGCTTGGATGAGGTGGGGGTTAGTCCTTTCTAGCCAGTCCCTCACCATCCTTCCCTGCTGAGCAGCAAGGCATCTGCCGTGTGCCCCACAGGGACCAGGGGGCAAGCTTCCCATGATGTGTTACCTGGGACTTGATGTGGCTCACCAGGACTGCAGGCAAAATGGAATGAGGGGAAGTTATCCTGGCATATGACCTCATTTGCAGTAAAAAATGGTTTTCTGTAATAACACAGGTTATTATTCAGAAGGTAGAGTGGAAGAAGGATTAAGATTCAGTCATAATTGCATGTTTGGTGTTGTGTACTGTACACAGAGGATGATGTACCTAAATTGCGTATCCCCAAAGGCTTCTTGACAAACACTCTGTGAGAGTCTCCAACAGAAAAAAACCCAAACCAGTGCCTTTTAAACCTGCCATTAAAAAGGCCAATCCTATAAGCACTATTTTGTTAAAAATAGTTCTGGAGTATTTCATCCAACCATATTTTTTTCAGATCTTGTGGTTCTTTACAAAGGGCTTTAGTTCTAAGAATTTAAATTAAAAAAGTCATCGTATTTAAAGACTAACTGATGGGGATAGCTATAAGGAAAACTATTGTGAATACCCATTTTTATTCCTTATCCAAGCTTTATTCATCCCATGTAAATGTTTCAGAAGCAGTTTTCTTCTGCCTTAAGGCATTTCAGTTAATGCTTAGATATATGCTGATAAAAGCTTTACCTTATGGTTTTTCACTCTGCATTCCCTAATATGCAGCAGCAGGTTTAGGACATCAATAGGTAGCAACGATTAACATGAAAAAGTGAATTAAATCTTTTTTTCTCTTGAGAGAATTCACATTTTCCACATTGTTTTAGGAACACTTTACTCCCTTCTTACTGTCAGAGATAGGTCTCTGTTACAGGGGCTCAATAGAATTTCCCAGAGGCATATTCCTATGCCTGCAACTTGACAGGGATCATGGCAAAAATAAAATCTACATTTTGATTATCATTAAAACTGGGGACAAGTCTGTTCTTCACTTAGTGTGATGCACCAAGGTGTTCCAAAAGTATCTGCAGTATGCAGCAGTGTTTAGAAAGCAACTGTGATACCCTGTGAGTGGAGTTTGCAGCTGACAGCACTGACCTGACAAATGTGAGGTAGTTCAAAGAGACTTTTACTTACTCCAATTATTCAGTGCTGAAACTATACAATTAGTTGTAAATCCCTGGGATTGCTCTCTTCCTTCTCTAAAAAGGAACAAAACTACTTTTCATGGCCGTGTAGGTTTCTGTCGTTTGTTATAACTGTTAAAAGATCACTTTAAAATGACATGACATGCTTTGATGATTTTCATATGATATTAAAAATTGGTTATGTCATTGATTCTTTTTAATATGTTAAGAGTAATAATTATCCAGTTTGCATTTGTGGAGCCAAGTTTGTTCTAGTTGATTGGAGAAGAGGCTTTTGCATTGTGGATTTTAAATGATGTGTTTACAGGCAACAGGAGAATTTTTTACTAATGCTTCTGTAATGTTGCAGTATTACTGTAACAATACCATGGTGTATTTATGAAATACTTACATTTTCTCAAAGATTTTTCTGATAATACTGTAGTTAGTCTTTCCCGCAAGCCAGCCAGTAGGTTGACCAAGACTTCTGAGTGTGGGACAATGTGAAAAAGTGGATGCTATTTAAAAGTAGGTAAAAGAGAAAGACCCGAAGCCCAAGCAGACATAGGTTAATGATTTTCTGCAATGGTTTCATAGCCTTTCAATGTTCTCCAGTTGTCTTTTCTGCTTTTCAGTGTGCTAATTCTAGGCTGAGGTTGATATTAGTTATTTGCATGTGGTATTATTTTAATAACATACACATATATACCATAGTGCTGATCTGGACTGAGAGGAAGAAAAATGTCTCATGAAACCTACAATAGAGGATGTGATCTGAACCTAGGGAAAGTATCTAGATTATATCTTGCCCTTATGATT
This sequence comes from Phainopepla nitens, assembly GCA_013400175.1. Lineage (NCBI taxonomy): Eukaryota > Metazoa > Chordata > Aves > Passeriformes > Bombycillidae > Phainopepla > Phainopepla nitens. The sequence continues at coordinate 529,972 of VXBQ01011151.1, forward strand.
TAAACACATAGTGAACTAGTCCTCCTGAAGTAAATATGTGCATTATGAACAGAAGAGAAGTCCATGTAATTTAAGTTCCTAATCCCTAATTAATTAGATTTCTAATCCAGATCTCCCTCTGTGCAGGCTTTCAAAGGCATCTACTTCTCTTTGTTGATTACAGAGAGAATTTCCACCCTCATTTCCAAAAACGTTGATGGAGTAGGTTGAGCAATACTGGTGAAGAAAGCCTGGAAACTGGGGTAACTGGGAACAATAGGATGAAATTTTATTTGAAATGTGGAACTTAGAAATTATGCTGAAGTGTCTGTGTGTATTGGTTTATGATGGAAAGGGTAGACTTTTCAGAAGCACCAGAAAAAAGAAAAAGAAAGGGAGTTTTTCTACACCCAGATTGCACAAGGCTGTTCATAATCATCACTCATATGCACTCCTTTAAGTTTAGCTACTGCTTGATAAGTTTAGTGTGATGTCTATTTTCAGTGGAACTTCTACGATTTAATGAGTTGTTCCTTGACCATTGGAAGTTTAAAGAGAGAAAACTTTCCCAAAAAAGTAGTATTAGAGGTACTTGAGTTCTGCAGAACAACAGTGTCTTTAAAACTTAACTTCAAAAGTCTGGTTCCTGCCTGGATTTCTGGTTTGTTTGCAATCCAGTTAGCTAATCAAAAATGTGCCACATTTTCTCTTGCCTAAGTTGCAGCAGCTATATAAATATCAAACTGTTATTCTGGATAAGCAAACAATGGGAAATTTGTTTATATTGTGTTATTGTTAATTAATTTACATCCAGAAGTACTCCAAATATATATGCAAACATACAATAATCACGTTTTAAAGGCAAATGTGGGAAGAGCAGAGCTTGTAAGAGTAGCCATGTAGATAGAGAAACCATTAATGTTTCCGATGCCCTGTGGTAGGAAGAAATATATTAAAAATTGATTTTTGGTTTCTGCTTTTCTCGTGGTAGCATTTACAATAAAGGATATAGCAGAAAGTAGTCTTTAAATTGATATTTCAAAGCTTTTTATGTTGGAGATATGTTTTTCTGTATTGTTAATGGTTTTATATCACAGAGTAAAAAGGTCAGCTTCTGAATATGATGGTTTTATTCTTCTATTAAAAAAAAAGAGATGAGTTTAGCATCATGAATTATTTAAATATCAAACCAAAATATTTGGCACTGTGCTACACTAAGTGGTATTCTTAAAACAAGGCTCAGAGGAGTGTGCTGTCCTTTAAATGTAATGTGAATGCTGTGCAGGAGGGTGGATAGAATTAACTCTCTCTCACCTTGGAGCAAGGTGTTGCTTGCTGCTGTATCTGCAGACTGTGTGCAGTGAGTGATGAGACATGGATTTATGGGACTTTCACCGCCGTGATTCAGTCTTCACCCGTTTACACTTCTATAATTGAAGAGCCTCTCTTCATCCAAAAAAAGTGAACTATAATGTGTTTCATAGCCTCTCCCGGCTCATAGCCGCACTAGATTGAGCAAGCAGCCCTGTCATATTGTTTTCTTTTTAAAAGATGCTTTGGAAAATAGCAGTGCTTCCCAGCGTTCAGGTACGTCTGAAACATGACTCTGAGAAACCACAGCAGTATGGAGTTGCTCTAGACGCATTCTCATTAATCAAATCCTAACTTTAACACATTTTTTATAACTTTTGCAAATAACATGCATTTTTTGAATAATTTCATAAAAGTAGTGTTGTCAGGTGGTAAGATTTACAATGTTTTGTTCTAATTCAGCAGAATTCTTCAGGGATATGATTCTGGGTTTTTTTCTGTACAAGTATTTTTTAAACCTTCAGTACAGTCATAATGTTTTGAAGTGCTAATTGCCAAACCTCCTAAAGTGTATAAAGAATGGCATTTCATACAGCATCATTGATCATATTTTTAGAGAGCCCATTGATGGATTAATAAACCACTGTAACCTTCTGTGCAAAAAAAACATGTTGATAATAAATGGACTGTAATCTAAAAAGCCTACTGCTAAATGAATTGAAGTGGCAGCAGTAACTGAAAAACTGAATAATTATAATATCCTGAAGAAAAAACCCTAGTGTGAAAGTTAACTTTCCTGATTAAGCTCTTTGCAAAGAGCTGCTCATGGAGGTCAGGAGCCTGTTGTCCTCTGGTGGTTCCCACTGCTTGTCTTGCCAGTGGGACAGTCAGGAGGATGGGCGGCAGTGGGACTGGGCAGTCCATTCAACCTGGAAAGAGCCTTTCTACAAATATTCATTGAAATTTTTCTAATTGATGCCATTCAGTGCACTGTGGCAAAATGTTTAGTGCCTTTTTAATGTTGGCAGAGAGGGAGAGAGAGAGAGAGGATTATGATACAGTCTGCATGCAGGCTGGTGTTGAGTCAGCTTTCCCATCAAGCCATACATAACCTGCTAGGCCATTCCTCTGCCCTTTTACCTCTCAGCTTATCAGCTATGCAAGGAGTATTTCTGGAAGGGGTTTCGAGCCTTTTTCGTCACAAAGGACATATAGGACTTGGTGATGAGATGTTGTATCCCTGTTTTAAAGGCCTCAAACTCCAAGCCTTCCCATGACAGTTCTGCATTTGCCTTACTTTTCACATTTATTTTTCATGTTTTTAGGACCCAATGCTATATTGTAGACTGGTATTGTTAATGTAATTCAGTATCAGCACATGATGCAGACTCAGAAAAATAACTGTCTGCACCCTACGTATACATATATATCTATATACATATATCTACCCACCATGTCCACATCAGTTCTGTTTTACAATCCTGTGCTGTGGGAAAGGGCCAGACCTGGCCAATACCAGTCTCCTACTATACTGGTTTCCACAGCACAGCTGTCCTCTGTCCTGCCATGCAGGATTTTGGAGTGGTTGGGGTGAACAGGAGTCAGCAGGGTACAGCCTGCAGGCGACCCTGTCACGGGTGATGGTGCTGATGCAGTGGTGAATGCATCTAGTGACTTCAGATGCACAGAGCCCTTTTCAGACTGGGACTTCCCTGTGAAAGGAGGGACACAGGGCAAATCATGAATTTTTAGACCCTTTCTTTTATCGTAATTGATGTTTCCATCTTATTCTTCTGTTCTTCTAAGTTATGACATTGTGTCCAAAACGACATTATGATATTCCCTCAAAATGTCATGGCATGAATGAGTAATTTCTCATGAGCAAATCCCCAAAGGGACATTTTGAACTCTCTCTGCTCCTGCTATTGAATCCCATTCAATTAAATGTGGAAATCCACAGTCAGGTAAATGTGGAAGAGGAAAGCTTCATGGGATCTTGCCTGAAAGGCAGCTGTTAGCAGTAGCAAAACATTGAAGTCAGCACTCTTTAGTGGTGTTTCTTTTGTAAGACATACATTCAAAGAGCTGAAATCTCTTGAGATGCTTCTGATAAGCACTGATATTAAATGCCACGGTCCTATCATGCTTCTTTAAAGGTGAGCATTATTAATAGAGCATTGTGTCTTTCCATTGTGCTTCAGCTGTCTAAATTCTTGTGTTTCTCATGGTTTCTCTCGGGTGCTTTGCTGACTGCTGTGTCCAATGTACCTATTTTCTGAAATCAGAGTAGCTATGTCTTGATGCAGAAGCAGCTCTCCCCTTCTTCACTTTTAAAGAAAACAACTTACTCTTGCATATTTGATGGCTTTGGTTACTTTAGTATCTGTTTTGTAATAAAGAATTTGGGGATGGTGATGCTGTTGCAATTAGTATCATCATTGTCATCATTATTACCATCATTGTCATCCTGGGACCCAGTGGTGGCCAGCTCTACTCCAAGTCCCTTACCTTAAAATTTTTCTGGAAGGCATCTGTGTTTTGCTCCACTGTGACTGAAGCCTGTACATCTTTTCTTAGCCCTGCTTTATCAAAGCTGGTGTGATCCCAGCCAACCTCCACAAAGAAATTTAATATGCACAATGCTCAAAAAAAATCTTTATTTTCAGACCCTCAGCACACTAAATAGGGTATTTTTGGTGGTTTCTTCTGCATTTCTTACCTAGATCTTGGCGCCAAGTGCTGCAGCTCTTCGCACTGTGCGCCAGTCACTTCCACGTGAGTCTTGCAAAGAGCAAGCAAAGGCTTGGTTGAGCACCTTGCTCAACTCAAGATTAAAATGCTATTGATCAAAGTTACTGGTTCATTGTTCAGCATTTCCACATGTAATCAATAATAGTTCATGTTTACGAACAAAACTGCAAACTAATGCTGCCATTGTCTCATTTATAGTGAGTTGAATATTTCAGCTCAAAAATGGAGTTCACTAAAAGAACAGTATGCTTGGTGGACCATCACTACTAGTTTTCGAGTTGTGTTTCTCCATGAACACTTCGAACTTCCCTTCCATCCATTCTGTTCCTGTAAACCATTCCATGAAGTCTCTGTATCAAACAGATAAATGCTGGTATTATTATTTCAATAAATTACAATTTATGAAAAACTTTTGCTGAGGGAAACTTTTCACTCTCAGATTTCAGTTTTTCAAGGGTAGACCAAAGTGAGAGCCAGTGTTTCAGTTATTCATCTAAACCATCCTTACTTCCTATGGTAGCAAATTAAACAGTGGTGCTTTACATCAAAGGAGCTTGCACTTCCTTTCGCCTAGAGAAAGTGTGTTGGGGAAGGTTGCATTTGCATTCAATTAAGGCAGAAATATTGCATGCTTACAGGTGGATATTTTCAACTGTGTGGCGTCTACCCATTTATTGAAATGTATGTGAATACTACTGTGTTGTGAGAATGCAATTCTGTTCAACCAAAGAAAAGGGTGCATGAAATTTTAGTATAGACGGTTTGCTTTATCTTTAAGGAACATTAAAATGGACATCAAAAAATACAGTAATGTAGCGGGTTTAAAAAAAAAAAAAACAGTGCAAGGAGAAGCACATGAATTTGTGTGACAACCAATTTCATAGCAAAAACTTCTCAAGAAAAAACTATGTATGTCCAGTACTGATAAGACGTTGTGAGTGTACATTTTCAGATGTGGTTCTCTTAGTATTCCACCCATTCATGACAGCACTCCAAGAATAGTAAGCACAGTCACCAGCCTTCTCTCTATGAAAGGGGAATATATATAGGGCATGAAACAAAACTTCAGCATACAGAACTGACACTGCAAAGTTAAGGACCTGACATTGAAAGGAATTTGTAAAATTCCCTTTCCTGGCGCATCCCGGCACTGACAAGCCCTGTCCTGCTGCGTGCCATTTCTGTTTCCAGTGAGGTATATATTCCTGTGTCTTCTTTCAACACTGCTAAACCTAAATGCATGAGCTGGTCAGCAGTGAATAAAAATGTATCTAAACCAGCCACTGACACTCCCTCATTTAAAATTCATTTGCTGGGCACAGTTTATTTAAATTTTAGCAAAGGTGCTTTTTATCACAGAGCTTTGAGTTCCCTGCCTGAGATGTGGCTGTTGGCAAAGGGCAGCAGAAATATGAGTCAGGCTTGTAGTCGGTGGCATGAAAGAGAGAAGAGCCAGGCCTCAGACCTGTTTCTGATGGCAGCACGTCCTGAGCAGCTGCAGTGTGTTTCAGCTGAGCTGTAGCCTGCCAGTATTCAGGGCTTCTTCCAACAGCATCAGTCTGAGAGAAGTCATGGTAAAATATTAGTTCTGCACAGTTACTGGTTTTTCCCCTGAAATAATAGACTTCTTCTTCCACAAGTTATTTCTCTAATCTTGTACAGAACAGCCCCTAGTAACATGCATTTGCACGTAGGTAGACAGAGTGATTTTGAGAAGGGGTTTTCTGAGTGTTTATTTTAGACATAGGCTTACTTATGACATTCTCATGTGACATTCCTGGAGGCTTGATATTTGCGATCCTCACATAGTAATAACATTTACTGTGGTAGGTAAAACATAGCTATAATAATTATGCCTTACTGATGTTTGATGACAGGATGTTGTTTCTTTTTGTTTCCAAATAAAATCATGAGGAAAGAAAAGAAGAGCAGTACCCTGCTGCCAAGGACGGAAGGAGCGCCTGGCATGGCACAGGCTGGCTGTATTGAAGAGGCCAGCCCATGGCTGCTGCTGCTTTGCTGAGAATTGATTTGCGTGCTGAATGTGCTGTCAAGAGCCTGCCCAAAAAATCCAGGAGTCCCCATATCTATAAAGCACGAAATATGCAGACAGATGTGGAGATCAGTTGCAGCATCATTCTTTTTATGATCTTCGTATGTGTAGAAAAAGGCAGGTCAGAATACTAATTGCTTTTCATTCAATGGCTTCTTGATGTTGAGGGTTTCTAGGATGACGAAGCAAAAAATGTTAAAATCCCATGGACTGAAACCATCACTTCTTTATGGTCCATGTTTTCATACCAACCCATTCAGAGATATTGCATACCAGTATATATATTCAGAGCCACTGCTCCCTTCCCCTCACACAAATCACATTTCATTTTATTGAGATGTAGATAAATGTGCAGGGGGAGAGTATTCTGTTTTTTCAGGCCCACCCTTAATACTATTAAATAATTGTGTAATTAAAGGCTCCAGCAATTTGCCATCTCTTTTCACATAGAATTACTTCAGATGTCTGGCATACGCACTCACTCTGTTGTTCAAAGCCATTACAGTCCATACAGTCAATAATCTGCAGATTAAAAATTCAATAACGAGACGCATTAAAAATTGCATGGTTCCAATTCAGCCCATACTCCCGATTCAGGCTGCTTAGTGTTGGAAGGTGGTTTCTGAAAAGCAGGAGATGGTGCCACCATTTCAGGATGCCTCAGCTCATGCCTAACCACGTTGTAGCTGCAGAACAAGGGCTTGCTTGCAACAGCTGTAGTGAATCTATCGCTACTGTATAAATAGAGAACATAACAAATGGGCATCCATGGCAATTTCTCTCTTAAAACCAACCTCTCCATGCAGCTTGGCTACCGGGGTGTGCCTGAAACAGGCTTCCCAGTCTCCCTCCATCTCATATGGGAAGGGGTGTGGCTGCATCTTCCATTCTGAGAATTGCTCAGTGCAGATCGTTGATGGAGTCTTCACAGAGTGTTTGGTTTTTGTTTGTTTGTTTGTTTGAATTCAGCCTGTTGTTACAGATTTTGGAGAAGAGAGGTAGAAAGGTTGCAAACCATCATGCTTAATGTTTGTGCTTCCAGTTTTTTGCTGGTGTTTCTAGTAGGGGATGAAAGGGTATGAAAGCCCAAGCCATCAGTCTTGCATACGTTGCTTTTCAGTAAGTAGTCCCCACTAGGTAGAGGCCACTGTAATCCAAAATTGACATTTTCAAAATATCTCCAATCTTACTCCTGGTAGGAAAAAACTTACTACCTTTGCAGTGGTCAAGTTGTTAATGCTGAGTACAGTGAAGGCAGTTTTCCCTTCTAACAAAATACAAGGCTAGGAACTAGCTAATACACCTCACCTGCAGTCTGAGGGCTCTGTATGGTACACAGACTTTGGGAGAAGTTCTGTAGGCACGGGTTGCCTGGCTACCTTTAAAGGTCATTTAAAGCTGGCAAAATTATCGCTCTCCAAAAACCGGATGACCCTGTTTGTGAAAGGCCTTCTATCTTTACTAGGATTCCTATTCTACCAACCCAGACTTATTTTCCAGAGCTTTATCCATCCCCACCTTTTCCCACTGATGTGAAAGAAGCTTCTTTACTGTAGCAATTGTGTCTCCTTTGAATCCCTGTCAGTCTTTGCCTTTTATGCAAGAAATGCCATCAGACTGCATAGCATGCTCTGGAAGATGTAAAGCCCCTGATGGCTGTGCCCAGCACAGGCTTGACTTGACAGCAAAGGTGAAAAAAAAACCCACCACCAAAGCTACCAGATGACACTAGTTTTAATCAAGAGTGATCAAAGCAAAAAATATTTTAGACCTTTACCCACACATGATATTAAGGGCAGTTTTATCTCTAATTATGCTTCATTAATGCAATATAATACACATACTTTATATGTCTCTTTTATCCGTGGTGAAATGTTTACAGGGTGGTATTTTTTTTCTCTCTCTGTTGTGGCAAAAGGCAGAAAGACCATGGAACAGGAATTTCCTTCTGGTGCTGGGATGTAAGGGGCAAGGCAGTCACAAGCCCAGTGACAGATGAGACTGTGAACCTTGTACTCAGAAGGGCAGATATCCCCACTACACGAAGGAGTAGTCCTGTGTGCTTTACCTGTGTGCTGTGTTGCTGTCCCAGCTGTACACGTTGATGAGCAGGTGGGGGGATGCCTGGAAAATAAATTACATCAGTCTACATAATGCACCCTAAAGTGAGAGTAAAGTTTTTATTCACTGTTGGAGAAAAGATAAGGATGATGAATTTTAGTTTTGGTGGGTTTTCACCTGAACAAACCTGATCCTTTGGAGGCTAAGAGGAGTTGGATCTTATAAGAATGCACAGTACCACAGCATGCTGGTGGTCTTGGGTTCCTCTCCCAAGTGCATTTAGCCAAGCAGAACTTAGCCTGTTTATCCGGATAATTAGAATCTGGTTTTCTCTTTAATATTTACTAATAACACCATGCACTTACAAGGCCTTCCAACCAAGCACTTGACAAACCTTAATGGAATAAGCCTCACAGTACTCTGGGGAGGGAAGTGAATACCATTTTCTTTATCATGCTGAAAGAGTAAGATGATGTAATTGTACCTCCCTGAGTTTATTTATTTCTTGTCTCCCATTATCTGTCTGATAAAAACCACTAAGTAGGGAAAAAAATCTATTGTTTTAGAAACCCTTCTGGTAGTTTAACTATAATCTAAGACTAGTAACTAATTTAGACAGAAGCATAATTAGTGTAAATGTTTCCCGTAACTCCCTCTGATGAATGCCATTGCATTTGGATATTTGCTTGTAGAACATGCAGCTGAATAGTGAAGAGGTTTTCTCTACACAAAGTGTGTGAGCAGTGTCTGTGTATGGAAGGAGACTTAACTGGGACTTTCTGATCTTGAGACCAGCTGTTGATGAGAAGTGGCAGAGCCACATGAAGTGTAGGTTGAGTGGGGCACCAAGAGTACACAGGATGATGCCACAGGGCCAGGTAAGAGGTGCTGCAGGAGATAGGAGCAGCCCAGACAGATCAACCATTGGGTGAAAGATGCCAAGGGCACCAAAATGTCATGCTGTAGTTCTGACTGGGAGGATAAGGAGTAATGCGAAGGTTGTGTGAGATGCTAGTGGTCTCTGTAAGGCACTCTTTGTATAAACAGCTTTCAGAGGAGTTGAAAGAATTGCTGAAAAAAAAGACAGGAAATGACTTGTATGAGTGATGTATACTGCTGATGTGAGTTGGGGCAGACAAAGAAAAACTGCAAGCTTTTCTTCAGTACCAGTACATGCTGGGCTTTACAGGTTGGATGTACTTACCATACCCACAAGTCTGTCATCTGCCCGTGCAATTGCTGGAATTAACACTGTGCTTTATGCAATTACAAAAAAGTATATGTAGTTTTATATCAAGCTGGGACAGAACTTAATTAGTTCTAATTTGAAGGTAATGCATTAATGGCAGTATTTGTCAGATGGGTTTTTGCAGTGTGAAAGCTGGTAGGAACTGTGGGAAAACAATCCAGTGCAATGCTTTATTTTCACATTCCAGCCCAGAGTGCCTTCTGATACAGCACAACAGCTGAAATGCATAAGGGAAACACATTTTACTTCTGGCTCCAAGCTAATGGGCCTGACATTCCAATCCTGCATTTTAAATGACCAGGTGTCCCCTCACTTATCTGCCTAGTTCATTGTCAAAATGAGGAGCTTCTCATACTCTGCAGAGTTCATTCTGTGTGACCACGTGGTATGTGATACCTCCCCTTCAATCACCATGATGCCATTTATTTATCTTTCTTCTCTGATCAGACAGAGAAGGAAGACTTCTTCATATTGCATATTTTCTTCCTGTTATTCTGCCCAACTGATAACTGCCAATACTGGGACACAAGCTACAGCAGTCTTGGGTTTTGGACACATCACTGCAACAAACTGGTTACGTATCTTCTCATTAGAGCTCCTGAGATTTCTGCACAACTCCTGTGCATCAAGATAAAAATACTTAGGCATTTGCATTTTAACAGAAATATCCTCTGTCTTTTAAAATATATTTTAAAATAGCCACATATGAATGAAATTATCGCAGCAAAACATTACATCAGATAAAAAAAAAATCTCCCTCCCCTCTCCTTTCTTTTTTTCTTATAAAGGACTGCTTTCCCATCTGCTTCAGATAGGGAGAGCCTAGCCAGCATGCTGGACTATCTGTTAATTAAAGGGATTTTCTGTGAACTGCTGCATTCAAGCTTTAATCTAGAAATGCATGCATATACATATACATACATACATACCTATATATATATAATTTCTGTAATAGACATATATCAGTACTCTTTAAAATACCATTATAGAATTGAAAATAAATCACCACGATATTTTGATTAATTCTTAATAGTGTATCTGAAATATTTGTTGAGACCTCGTTAGTAGGCATTGGTTCAGACTCTAAACAAGGCAACTTAGGGATTTCTGGGTTTGGTTTGGTTTTTTGGGGCGTCTTTTTTAGGTTGGTTTTTTTTTGGCCATTTTTTAAAGTCTTTTTTTGTATTTTATGATGATGATGCTATTAATACTAATAGTAACAATAATTACAAGAATAGGAGTAGTAACAACTGTTAATCTAGGATAGCCTGTAGAATAGCTCCCCTGCACATTTAAAAATTCTAAATATAATTTAGTTTGAGATTTTTAAGCCATCATAAGTAATTTTTATTCATTTTGAACACAGTTCTAGTGCTATAAATCAGTTTTGTTTAGTATTCACTGCAGATAAGGAAATGTATTTCCAAGGGTTGTAAGATGCAAAAAAATTAGCAGTTTTTAACAGAAACATAAATGTTATCTAGTGTTTTTAATACAATTAGAAAGTATCAGCAAAAAATCCTAGCCTTGGATTTGTTACCCATTTCATATAATTCATTACAAGCACTGCCTAATAAATTTAGCAGTTTGAAATTGATTTATGCTGAACCTTTGTAGTATTAACATTCTTGTTTTATAATTACGAGCAAAAGGAGCATAACCTTTTCCTAATATATGGAAAAGAGATGTGATGTTTCAGAAAAAAAATCACTGATTCTACTTTTCTCTGTGCCGTTAGCCTTGCTCTTGGTTCTTCAGCTAATGCTGATGCACAGTGACACATAGTGAAAGTACCAAGACTGCAGCAAAGCTCTATGATTCTGTCTCAGTGTTGGGAATACAACATGGTCTTTTGGCACATTCTAGAAAGACTGAAGGAGCTTATGGATCCTTGCAGGTTTATGGGATCTTCAGTAGTACAAAATCAACAAATGCCTTCGTAATCTCTACTTTAAAATGTTGACACAGTCAAATAAGGCCTGATTTTAAACCACCCTGAGCAGCAACAGCTACATGTCTTTGTTTTTTAGAACCATCTTCAACATAGTAGTTCTCACTGGGAGAAATTAAGTATATTAAGATAAAAGGGTTTTATATTCCATTCTACCTGTGAAAGCTACCATGTACCTGCTGTTGTTCTGTGTTGATCCTGATGCTGAAGAAACATCAAAGATTTTTTCCCCCTCCATTGGATTGCTGGTATCTCTTTACACCTTACATTCCCATTAATATAGTTACAGGGGTTGCCACATAAATCCCCAAACAACCTACATGCAGTTATGCTGTCTATTTAAAGGGCTGCTCCCTTTCCCAGCCCCATCCATCCTTTGTCTGCCAAGGTCTCCACAAGTGCATAACAGAGCTGCTGTGGACAATCAGGAATCAAAAGCTGGTCATGAAATAGTATAGAGTTGCTATTCTGTCTTAAGAAAAAAAAAAAAAAAGTTTTTTTTGTGTTGTTTGTTTTGGTGATTTTTTGGGGAATTTTTTTTTTTTTTTAAAAAAAAAAAAAAAGTTTTTTTTGTGTTGTTTGTTTTGGTGATTTTTTGGGGAATTTTTTTTTGTTTTTTAATACTCTTAAGTCCTGAAAGTCAGAACACAGGCAAGGTTTTCCTCTTAACAGCAGGTCAGCAGGTGAGCTTTTTTTTTGTCTTTTCTTGGCAAAGTACCACCTCCCCATCCCAAAATTATTGAAAAGCATCCAGTACCAAACAATGAAGTGAGTAGCTTCATAAGAAAAATGGATAAAATGTGAGCTGGAAAGAGAGATTTCTGATCAATAACTCTATTTCTACAAAAGGATGACTTTCTATGAATACATTTTTAATAGGCTTTTTAAGAAACACCCTGGAGGCACCCATCATGACAATGGAAAGCAGCTGCAGCTTCCAACTGATGTTAAAAGACATCTTTGCTTTGTCTCACCTGGGTGCTGTATGAGGTCCTAAAAATACCTACAGATGCCTCATCCTCCTCTCCTACAAACCCTCTGGATTTTGGGAGCCCCTGCAAAAATAGACTGTGCCATGCATAATGTCTGAAATCTAGAAGAGCATTTAATTTAGGTACATGAATAATCCTGTTGAAGTAATTTAAAGTAATCGTATGCTCAAAGTTAGTTGTGTGTTTAAAAGCTTTGCTAGGCTGGGGCATGGCCTGTCCCCCTCCCTTAGCCACCATACAAATTCAGATCCATTGTCAAGAGATGTACCACATCTGGCAGGATTGCTTCCCATGCCTTCTGAACTTGAATCTTGTCAGCTAGTTTATATTGTAGCTTTTAGTATTTCATGCCATGTGAAATATCCCAAAATATTGAAGAGAAGGTTCTTAAGAGATTAAAAGCATACAATGTGAATGATGTAAGGGAAAATTTCAAATATGACACAAGTAATAAAAAAGTAATTAAAGAAATTATTAATGCTAAAACCAAGTATGTTTTGTGTTATGCAATCATATGCCTGAGATTTGCCTATTACCAAAACTGCAATACACAGAAACAGTGAAAAATCCCTGTACATTGCAAAGCTGATAGAGTGCAAAATTTAAATATGTTTTTTTTTGTTGTTTTTCCATCCACATTCAGTATAGTCAGTTTCTTCTAAAGGCCCTCCCTTTTCTGTTCTAGTGTCCTGTGTTCCTTGGTTTTGTTTTTGACTGTGTTTTTTGAGAAAGTAAACATCCTGGATACAGTTTGACAGAAGATATTATCACAGAGATAACATACGTTACATTTAGAAGCTGATAAAATGGATTTGGATTTCCCTTGCTCTGCTGCAGTGTTGATGATGTTTCAGAAAATTTATTATAAAGGGACTTCTTATTTTTTTATAAGTTTAGCTATTTTAGACCACTGTCAAAACCTGGCTTTGAATCAATGTATAGGTGTCAGAAACGTGTGATACTAACTCTCTCTTGCCTGTACTGCAAGAGAAATACACTGTGTTATACCACAGTTTGTGAACTATACTTTATTATTTTTTTGAAATGCTATTATTTGCCAGTTAATTCAGTTTTAACTGTCCATTCAATTTCAAAAGATAAGTGAGTTCTGTTTACCCAATTTCTTACTGGGTGGATGTTGTGGTATATGCCAAGTATATTTATGGTTCAAAAGGATGATGGTTCAGCAAACTTACTGCATAATAATCCTTACTTCATTGTTATACTGTAAGTGGTTAAAGCCAAGCGTACATGAATATATAATGTGTTTCTCCAGTTTTGTAGCATAGCAATACATTATACCGTTGAGCTACTAAGACATTTATTCCAAAGGAAATGCAGAGAGTGATTTAGAAATGCCAATAACAATAATGCAATTACAGTTGCAAAACATCTTAGTTGACCAAACAAATCTTTTCTAAATGCACCTAGAATATTTCTTTAGCACATTTAATTAAGTATATATTCAGCATATTTAGTTTAGGACCCAATTAAGCACCAGAAGCATAGTGGTATAAAATACAGCACTTGCCTTCCAGGCACTCTGACTTAAATTCAGCAACAGTTGCATTTGAAGCTGTAAGGCTGCTACAGAGAGGGGAAAGACAATGCACGCACGAGAGGCCATATTGCAAAGTGGCACTGGTATCTACAGTAATTATAGCAATCACTCAGATGTTCTAGCAGTCGATACAGCTGAACTTTAGACAGGTTGCAGCTCTTAATTTATTAATGCAATATTTTTTCTTTATGAATTTCTCACATCAATCTCCTCCTTGTATGTGTGCAATTAGTTGTGTTAGATTCCCTTCAACTTTTTAGGAATAGATCCTAGTGCAGTATTTACAACCATCTTTGCATCTCTGGTTTGTATATCAATATGTCAAGATGTCTCAGAGGCAAGGAGCAGAACACATGCAGCAAAAGTGACAGTGACATGAAGTTACATCTCTCCAAACACTAAATCATGATGGTGAAGAAGCAGAAGACTTTGACAATAAGGTCTAAACAGAAGGACATTTTGACCTACAACAAAACAGCAGATTAATGACTTGCTGATACTAACTGGCCCTATTTCCAGTGGCTGATAAAAAGCTGCTGTTGATGTTTGTCCAGCTCCTGTCCAATACGGTCTGGGTGCCAGGCAGGAAGAAGTGCCCAGCATGCATGCCAACAGTGACTCTCACTTGGGTGGACAAGGGGCACTGTCCAGCTTCTCTTCCAGCCAGGGTCGCACGCTCACAGGCAGTGCCAGCTACCAGGCAGTGTTCATGTGTTCCTGCTGGTACTTTCCAAGGCACTTGCACATATGCCAGGAAATCACTTGTCTCCTGTAAAGAGAAGCAGCACTGGTGGTGTGTGGCTGTCTGTTTCTGTCTGGCTGCCCTCGCTCACAGTCCAGTAGAGTGGCTCCTTGGGCACAGGGCTTGTCATAGCTTCATCTTCCCCTGGCATTGTCATGGCCAGCAAAGCTGTCAGTTTTCTTGTGCTGTCCTTGTTGTGGTGTAAAGCTTTTTATCAGGGTTAGAGCAGCAAGGGGCCTTTGTGGTGAGTGATGCCCACAGAAGTCCCTTTTAGAACTGCTGGGAGGGCTGTGCTTGAGTTCAGGAGTGGGTGCCACCACTGGGCATGGTGTAACTAACGGCAGCGGCTCTGCCATAGAAACAGAGCCGATGAGATCTTGCATGACTGCCATAATTGATGTGTATTTTCAGGATGGGCATATGGTACATCTTTCTGAGATTTTTTTTTTTCATTGTTGACTGATGGTTTCTGTTAGAGCAGCATGTCCTTAAACTCTGGTGTATGCTTGAGGTTTAGGTTAGGCAAACAATGGCAAAATGGTAGAAGGAAAAACCTCTGAATGTCTCATAAAGAGTTTCTTGCCCTTGAAAAATTGATAGGCTGTCATTTAACCTTGTGGCACCTCTTCAAGCTGTCAGTCAAACACTAAATATTTGAGACTTTTGAAGTATGATACAGAGTAACAAAATGGTATCTGCTCATTCAGAATTCTGAGTATTGGATTAATCTCTTGAAGTATGTTGATAACAGATGAAATAAAAGATCATATGGCACAGATCACATAGGGTAAGGTTAACCCCAATGTCCTGCTCAGTGTCCCTTTTCTCGTTTAATGCTACTGCTAATTAACTGGCACGAGATTTTGCAGCCGTATGTGGGATGTTGCTGAAATCCTGCTGACTTCTGGCATACCTTGATACAATTCCTACCTGTATGGTACTGCCTGGTTTGGTTTATTTAGTTTTGTGCTTGGGGCCCTTAGTAATAGGCTCTTAAATTTACCCCTTTGTCATGTGCTTGCAAGTGAGGGAGGTTCCATTGCCTCATCAGGAAGTTGGTGAGCTGCTCTGTTTTTTGGTCTCAGTTTGCTTCTCTTGCAGCAGCAGCAGAACAAGTCAGATCAAACTGAATAAGATACAGCTGCTAACATAGAGATGCTGGTCTTCTCCCCAAGTTTGCTTTTACATTTTGCACTTCATGCAAAATATATCAAGGCTTGAAATGGGAACTGTGGCACAGAGCCCTTACTTTGTTATAAACAGAGGGATGATATTTCATGGGAGCAAAGCTGTGGTTTAAGTTTAGTAGATTGCAGAGTAAACTTTTTTCTCTGAAATTTCTTTTAGTTTCAGGGTAAAATAATATTTTTTCCTTGCTAAGCAAAGGAAAAGCTTCCTGCCTTTGTCTAAATACTTGCATTTTAATATATTTATGTCTTTATTTTGAAGCAGTAAATGCCAAATACATTTATGAGTCTGTGTATTCAAGAATAACAGGAACATCCCAGAGATCTGGTCCCATTTTTCTTCTGCTTATGCTATTTCCAAGGCTTATTTAGTGATGTGACCCCATCAAAAATACTATGCACAATTCAGGTCGTTTGTGTGCACAAATGATAAATTCAGTTTAGAATGGGTACCAAGAAGATCAGAGAAATGGAGAGCCTGTCTTGTGAGAGGAGACTTAAAAGAGCTTGGCTCGGATAGCCTAGCAAAACAAAGGCAGAGAGAGGATCTGATTGCTTACCATAAATACTTCAGAAGGATAAACACCAGGGAGGGAAAGGACTGTTCAAGCTACAAAACAATGTTGCGACAAGAATAAAAGGGTATAAACTAGCCACCAGTGAAGGCAGGTTGAAAATTGGAGAAAGTTCAGACCATGAACAGTGAAGTTCTGGAAGAGCCTGCTGCAGATGGTAGCAGGGGATTTTTCTTATGGAAGCTGGTGATTGCTTTCCAAGAGGGAATGCATCACAGTGTAGCCTGTGACACCAGGGGGCTGGATTTGATGACTGAGAAGATCATTTTCATTCCTGAATCCCTGTTGCCCTATTTAGTGCAAGGTTTGTCTTGTACAGATATGCTGGCAGGGCTCCTTTCCCCCTCTTCCATGTAAGAGGGGTAGATACCAGGCTATGACTTGCTTTTCTCTCTGAGCATCATACTTTTGAGATTAGAATCAAGACTTAAATGACAATACCAGAATTCTTAACACTGTCATCTTTCAGAGAATGTTTTCTTTTCATCTCTTATTTCCTTTCTCACACACATGTGATGCAGGGAGACGTTGCTCCTTCGTATGCCAATGTTACTTTTCTTTCAGCTTTTTGGCGTGCAAAACTAGGAAAGAAATTGTCCTGGTGTTAAACTATAGACCCAGGGACTGAGAAATTCTGCTCTCTACATGTAGCAGTACAAGGCTATTCTTCAACCTGAAGGAGCTATAGAAGGCAACACATTATGTTGGCAATTGTTGCAGTGACTGCTGCATCGTCTGGCAAGAGGCTCAGCTTGATGTGGA
The DNA here is from genome assembly GCA_013400175.1 of Phainopepla nitens. NCBI lineage: Eukaryota > Metazoa > Chordata > Aves > Passeriformes > Bombycillidae > Phainopepla > Phainopepla nitens. Next base: position 547,146 of record VXBQ01011151.1, read on the forward strand.
CAAAAAGTGAATTTCTCCTTTGTGCCTACATCCTTAGCTCCCTTGTGATGAAAATAGAACCTGCTTTAATCTTCCTGAGGCTGACGGAAAGATATCTTGCAGACTGCAAGTCAGCAGTTGCCCACACAATTGTTTGGCAAAATCTATTTTTAAAAGTCCATAAATTCCCCAACTAGACAAACCGGGATCTAACAAAAAAACGTCGTCACTAATGTGCTATCCTTTTAACGAAAGACAATACTCTCTCCTCCCCTCCTTTTCTCCTGTGGAAAACCTGCCTGTTTTAAAATGCGCGTGCCGAGTGCCTCCGGGGAGCGCATCAGGCGGGCCGCTGCCGCTGCCGCGCTCTTGCCTCGGCGGCGGTTCGCAGCCCCGCCGGTGGTCCTGGGCCGGGCCGCTCCCTGCGCCGCGGAGGGTGCGGCGGCGCGGGCAGGGACGCGGTCCCCGCGGCGACCCCTCGGCGCGTCTCCTGCGAGCGGCCTTCCCGCCGTGCGTCAGCAGGGCTGGAAATACCAACTAGGAAATCGGGTTAAGCCTCTTCACGGTTGTCGTTCCCCTGCGCATACCCTTCTTTTCCTGCTCGCTGGAGTGCGCTACGTGGGGAGCTTTAGCTGACTGTGGAATCCACCTCGTAGGTTTTTTCACTTATTAAAGTTGCAGACTCAGAATGAGTTAAAATTACCACTGTTCAAAAACCTGGAAGATGTAAGAACGTACTGTGCACATGAGTCACCTACGCTAAACACCTTTGGAAAATATAGCCTCGGGCTTTGATCTACAGGCTTGTATTATTTTTCCTATATTTTAAATGATTCACAAGTGGTTTTCAGGCTGACCTAAAGGTCTTTTATGCAGAAAATTGTACAGACTACCTGATTTGAATCTGTAGTGCAGAAGTTTTTTTAACTCTCTAGCTTTACATGTAAGAATTTCATATGTGAAAGGGTTATTCGTGCATGAATGAGCTTGCACTTCAAACTTAAACTGTTTATGTAAATAGGCAAAGCTTACTGTACCTCCTCGGTGCAGAAGTCTCCTTTTTGAATTAACAACTTCCCCCCCAAAAAAAAACTCCCCTGCAAACCTAAAACCAACAACACAGAATGAGAAGAGATTATGATAGAATTATGGTTTTCAACTTGTATTATTATATGTGCCTACATTTAGATTCCCAAAGGGACCAATTTACTAATATTAAGTATTCTTGCAATAAATGGGATGTGGTAAAGAGAGCTGCATATATTTTTTTTTTTACTTAAGAGTTGAATTTCAAATGAATGATAGTAGCACTGGAGTTCCAAATGAGTGAGACTTTTTCCTAAACTTCTTATTAATTAGGAATTTTCATAAGGCAAAATATCTGCATTAATTTGCCAAAGGGAGAATAAAGATTGGTGTATTGCAGTACTCGCAAACTCGTTCTGGTGGTGCTGCAATGCACAAAACTTCTAATAAATTGTGGGAAATGATGAATTTGACAACAGGCAATTAATGCTAATCTTTCCCTTTGCAGGGGTACATTTTATGCTGGTGTTATAAGAGCAGAATTATTAACTCTCCTACTTTGCTTTCAGCCATACTGCATGCAGCATTCTGCAGTATGTTGTAGTAATGTATAAAATGCCCCCTCAGTATAATGCTTGCGGCACACAAACACCAAGTAAATGGATTTGGGGATGATCCTTTAGATAGCAGACCAACTAAGACTGCTTGTTTACTTTTACTGTCCCCTTTGTAAACTCCTTGGCTTCAGCAATGAGAAGATGCTTTCAGAATAGGTTGCATTGTATTCTTGAGCAGCTCATTGTTGTGAGTCTGAATTTGGATGGATGTGATTCATTTTCTGAGGAAAAGAACTAAACACTTACTGAAGTAAATGGCAGCTTTTTATAAAACTAATTATTCAAATTTTACTTCATATATAATTAAAATCATGTTAAACTATTGCAGAAAAAACTGCTATAATTTCTTGTGTTTATAATGGTGTCTGGTTAGTAAACTCTTGTTCTTCTGAATACCCCATGCATGAAATAGAGCATGGGACACATTCAGAGTAATTGTGAAATTATCTCAATGCAGAGCTGACATATATCATAAAAATAAACAGCTTAATGCGTTTGCGTGCATTTTGAGTGAGAATTTAACTCAAGTCCCTATCGTTCCTGTTTTTAATTTCTGAGCTGTTTCATATTGGAATAGACCGAGGCACAATGGGAAACAACAATAATATTTAGGCATTGAATATTTGCAGCTTTCGTTCAATTTCTATTGCCATTTTAGTTGGTAGGAGAAAAGATATGCACACATACGTATCAGATTTTTTGTTTTTTCTCCCCTTCCCTCCATAAACAAATTCTTTTCTTTGTGTGTATGTATATACAAGTGTAAAGATACAAAACTCCATGTGAGTTCATACATTAGTGCTGACTGACAAAGCCCAGTTTTCCTGACCTGAGCCATGGGATTACCCATGGCCACATTGTTTGGAGCAGAGGTTAAGGAGCTGGTTTAGCATTACTGTCATTCTATATTGAAATTAATTTCAAAACTAATTATAAAGCTTGCTTCTACTATTCCTTTTCTTACTTGTGAATCTAGCTGCATCTTGTGTATTTTTAGATTATATATATATACATACATTTTTATATGCATTTTTTATTCTCCTGTCTTATCAAAGACCACCAACAAAAGCCATGTCCTGCTTCATTAGCTAGAAGTGTCAAGATGCCAGAGGCCCATATTTGTGGATTACTTCATCTGTGGTTTCAGTAGCAAAAACAATAGCCATCTACATTTGTTTGTTTACCTTTATAGACCACTGTAAAGCAGTTGCTTCTGTTGTCCTGTATGTCTGACATGAAATGATTCAAGTATTGCATTACCTCTATTGCCCAGTAGTCACTGGGCCATCCAGTGGGCACAGCAAATCGTGCTCCTGGTCTAGCTCCAATAGCTGAGCTGAACCCAGGGGATCTTGGCATGAAAGAGGAAATTGGAAAGAGGAAATGGAAAGAGGAAATTGCCTGTAGCAGGCTGGAGAGAAGGAAAAAAGTCTAGATGATATTTCAGATTATGTTGATTGGTTTCTGGAGTGCTAGCAGGTTTTTGTACATATAAGAAAAAATTTCTCATGTGCCCACACATGCACACAAATGCCCCATGGCATGTGTAGGTAATTTCTTCTGTGTTCAAGACACCAGGATATACCCACAGTTCTCAGCCATTATTCTTTTGGATTCTCATATACCAAGTCCAGTGGCAAGCTCCATATAGCACCATGCCAGATTCTGCTGGAGCAGTGGGGAGCCAGAAGTGGACCTTTGGTAAGCCCAAGTAGTTCCTTAGACCAAAAGCCCCTCAGAGGAATATTCTAGACATGAGCTTTTCAGTGAGGGAATTAGGAGGATTATAAAGGTGTAAGAGGCAGACACAGTCCATTAGGTCTCCCTAGATGAGTAGCTCTCCTCACAATACACTGAAGTGGCTGAGGGAGGGGAGTGGAGGTTTCTGTAGCAAATCAGAGAGTTTCTCTGCCAGCAGCTAAATCCCATATGGGAGCATCAGCTGCACTTCCAGACAGGAGTGGAGTCCTGTGGCTGTTGGAGAGATAGTGTTAGTTCCAACCTTAAGATTGCTGCAACTCCCCACAGGGCTTTCCAACCAAGAATAAATCTGTTCTTCTCTGACACAAACTGCTGAAGCTGGGTCTTCCCCATCTGCACAGTGCCCCTTTTTCCCCTGAACACAAATAAGGCATCTCTTGCCTTCCAGAGCTCCTGTGGTTCAAGCAAGAACTGGTATTTTCCACTGGGTTAGGTTCTGTGAGCTTTGCATATTCTTTTCCCTGCATTTTGCTGTGCAGAGCCGCTCAGGAGATGGGGGACATTCTTACCACCTGGACATTGCATACATATGGTAGGGTCTAGGACTGCTTGTTGAGTTCTCACCTGCAATGTTGTTTCACATTTGTTAGCAGTCTTATTTGTGCTGCATCTTAAAAGTCACTGCAGTGCTCGCTGTGAAGGTGCCCCATAGACGTTGATACTGCAATTTTTAAGGAGCAAAGATCATTACATTTCTAAATGTTCATTTAGGATTCTGATTTAAAGCCAGAAGAAAAACCTAAAAGAGTCTAAGTTAAAGCAGGAATAGTTCCATGCTAGAATAGCTGCAAATAGTAAATTATACACTCAGTTACGTTTGATTGAGAGAGTTTATTGCTCATGTGAGCAAAATGTCTAGCCCCAGGCACTGTGTAGGTAGTTACTGCGCAAGCATACCACCTGCAGTCATGCCAGAATACCCAAACCCCCTGATACTACAATGTTTGCTGTCCTGAATAAGAATTGGAGGTCATGCCAGATTGCGTTGCAGTGGACTAGAAAAAGGCCACCCACCTCATTTGCACTTGTGCCTTACAGTAATAGGTGCTTGAATGTCAGTGGGTGGTGATAAAAGGCTAATTTACTCACCCCCAGTGCTGGGCGCACCCCCTTTCTGCACATACAGTGGAGATCATAAAGTCTGAGAGATTGCCCACTGTATAGAGGCTTTTTAAAAATATTTTTTTAATTATTATTTAATCTTGTATGCTCCAGTTGAGCTACATTAATGGATTAGAATACAGTGTGATCTTAGGAGAATTCCACTACAATAGATAGATAGTTGGATGGACAGACAGACAGATGCAAGTTTAAAGCACAAGAGGATTTGCATATTTAGTTCTGCTTTACAGCCTCCTTTAGAGAGTGGGATTAATGATCTGCTAAATTATCACAGTTGAGAGTCTTCAGCATTAGTGTGAATGCATATCCTGCTAGAGCTGGTTTTACAACTTTTCTAGAGACATTTACAAATCTTACTGGGGACAAGGCAGGGAGGGGAGCGGGGGATATCTGGTTGTTGACAAAGCAGCTGGTAACTCAAGGAGAAAAGAGAAAAATCAGAAAACCATCCCTTTTCTGGCATGTCTAAGAGCCTTTCCATCAACCCACTGCATGCATTTAGAGTGAGAGTAGGAAGAGTGTTCTCCAAGGACTGTTCGAGTACTCGAGATGCAATGTTAAGCACTCAACTGCAAGTCGGCTTAGAGAAATGTCTTCCAAAAGCATTTATTTGAAAAGGGAAAAGCTCATGAAGGCAAGTGAACTTAACATGTCTAGCGCACCTTTTGGTCCCTGATTTTAAAGATTTTGAAACGTGGTTGAGTAAAGGGGAACGGCAGAGGCAAATGCAACTACTGTCTTAGACAGCACCAGCCTCATAAACTTCCTTTTGATGTATCCATTAAAAGAAAGAACACTACTTGGCACATTTCTTGGTTACACATATTGCATTCTTTGGTCCCATTAAATAATAATGAATAATAAATGGCATAGTTTGGAACAAAATTCTGCACAGCTCAGTAAGAGATGTGGGCAAACATACCTTCTACCTCTCATGGAGGGAGATGTGAGTGCATCCTAGCACCCTGCCTAGGGTTAGAGGACTTAAAAAAGCAGGGAGCTGTTTCACTATTGTGTAACAGCAGTTTTGACCTGCATTAGCAGAAGAGAAAACACACAGGGGTTTCAGTTAGGTAGGAAAAAAAAGAGTGCTGGCTTCAGAGATGACACCAGCAAGACTCCCCGTGGTATCCAGATTGTATTCTAGAGGAGATTGTTCACAAAAACAGTGCAGGAACTGAGGCCACCTAATCTTAGGAAACAGATTTATGGCCCTAGATTTGGTCAATTTAAGTACTTAAGAGCACAGTTGGTTTTGGTTCTCTGTGCAGTGAACAAAACGAGACAGATATGTCCATAAAGTGATTCAAGTTTCAACTGAGCCAAGAGGTGCCAGTTTATGTGCAGTGACTGTATGCAGCCCAGCCTCTGTACGTACGTCTTAGCGAGAGTGCCCCTTTTCCTTAACTCCAATTCCCAGGAGAGCAGGTATTTATATAATACTCCAGAGACTTGCAAGTGCCAGGGAAGGAATGTCTTTCTATTATGCAGTTTTTCTCTCTGCTGAAGGTGTCTTGCTGAATGAGTGAGAGACTGATCATCATTCTTGGCAAGCCAGGGCCTAATCCAACCATCCCTTGTCTTCAGGACAAGATCTGTATGAGCAACTTCTGCAGCTGGCCTGAGCTGACTGTTGGCAGATAGGTACCAAACACTTGCTTTTTTCTCCCTTCTGTTTGGAATGCCCTAGCTTCACCAAGCTTGTTAACCACCATCCTTTTTTTTGGCTTAGAGGGTTCTTATATGGGAGTGTGTTAGGTGCCCAGGCAGTTTAATGTTACAGAGACAAACACTTACCGGACACTTGGCAGTAAGATTCAAAATCCAGATCTCCTCCTCAGGGGGCAATACTTGATGGTTTATGGTGTACAGATGGAGTGTGATACAATTTATAAGGGAAGAGATAATTCAGAAAAATAAAGCAAAATATATTTTGGCACTGTTTTTCCATTTTCTTTTAACCTCTCTCTAATGCTGTGCTTCCCTGTCTCTTTTTCTTTCCTCAGTTTTTTCACTCATTTTACCTTTTGTCTCTTGAATTCTCTTCCTTCACACAGCAGTTCTTTTCTACATTTCCTTTTCCTCTCCTTGCCCTTTCCTCAAGCTGATTCTCTGCACTAGCCTGCTCAGCTCTTCTCATTTCTTGGTGGTGTAACTGTCCCCCTTGCCATCTCCAGAGAGTGGCTCCACACCGTGTGGCCAAGCTGGCAGCTGCTGGAGCTTTGCTGTTTACTGAGATGCACCCTGGTAGAGCCTGAGAGTGGAGCCGTAGGACATGAGCCATCTTGTGCCACTGGAGCTCTGGCAGGATAACATGATACTTGTCAAGAAAGATGTCTTCACATCTCTTGTAACACTGGAATGGATTTCCCTTCATCTCTTCTATAAACTAGGGTATCTATACCATTTCCCTGGCTTGCTCAGCACCAGTTTATAGCCTGCTGCTGGATTTGGCTTGCTGTTAATAATTATTTGTACTTATTTAGCCTTCTGGAATACCAGGGCATGATTGTGCAGGAAACTTTACACCCACAAACAAAAAAAGGCAGCACTCTTGCCTAAAAAAGAAAACAGCAGGCAGCTATTTGGGGAGATCACATTAACTCCCCCTAGGCTGACGTGGCAGCTAAGTGATGAGTAGGAGCTGGTTCATAAGGTACAGAGGAAGTTGTTCCCTGTCTCTGGGGCTGGCCGTGGGCACCTTTTGAGTGCATTTTCTTTTTGTGTGTGTGTATCTTTTAAGGCATACAACAACTAACTCAATTTTTTTTTTTTAACTCAATTTCTCACTCAATTTCTTTGCTTCTAATATCTCCTTTTCCTTTTTTGATTGCCACAGTTTGCCCACTTTTGCCCTCCCTGTTGCAGATCCTCACAGCCTTGCTGCTTTTCCTCGTGGCATCCGTACCCCTCCATATTCCTGTCCCCTGCTCTTGCCTCCTACCGTCTCGCCAGCTAGGGTCCCTCCTGCTGCTGTGCCTCTCTGCTCCTCCACTTGGCTGCCTGCAACAAAGGAGGCAGAGGAGAAGCAGGAAGTATTGTTCAAAAAAGGAAAAGTCACCCTGCATGCCCCGTGCCAGAACATCCCCTCTGCAGGGGATGGCTGTGGGGTGCTTGGGGGAGCAGGTAGTTTCCCACTGCCCGTGGAGGGAAGGGGCTCTGACGCCAGTGCACCTTGTGCTGGTATTAAACTATGTAAGCCAAAGTTCAGGTGAAGGGCAGCCATGTAGCCAGAAAGTCATGTGGCTCTCATGTTGGTTAGTATGTCACTTTGAACAGCCCTTATCTGATATTATTATGACTAACCCAGTGCTGACAGCATGGAACAGATTACAGGAGCCATGTGATGATTATTTAAGGCATCGCTGAGTGTAACAAGCGGCTAATATTAACCCCTTCTTTCCAGAGCAGCTCTCCCACCCTGTGAGCGAACCAGCAGCAGGCACCTGCCCTGCCCCACCCTTCCCTTCCTGGGAGCGTTCCCTCCCCACGCTTACCTTGGGTGCTTTATTTCCCACAAGGCTATTTTTGAGTCATTCCTCTCTTTCAATGTGGCATTACAGTTCAGAGCAGTTCCCTATGATTGCTCTTTTATTATTTTTTTTTAAATTCTATTTTGTTTGGTTTTTTCTGCCTTTTTTTTCAGAATATGAAGGATCAGTTATGACAGGTACCCATATTTCATATTTCCTGTGTCAGCACGTGCCAATAAAATTCAGAAGCCTTTTTGTTTTGTTATGGTTGATCTTTAAAGGTATTGAGAATGACGCTGAAGTCATAGCTGGCAAAATAGACCTCACTGTTCTACATAAATGTCAGCAGCGCCAAGGCAATGCGTTCCGAGAGGTAACAATTCGTGCGCTCACGGGGAAGGTGAGGTGTGCACACAGACTGTACCCTTTAAACAGGCTGACACCTGCACAAGGCATTTCAAAAACAATGCAAAAAATGCAGGGTTATATAAAGCATGACAGTGGCCCAGACTGTTCAGCCACTTCCCAGATGTGTTGAAAGCTGTGTTATAAGGATCCTGGATGAAAAAGCTTAGGCTCTTGGTGGGGACTTGGGCCATGGTGTCTTCCCCTCATGAAGTAATGTCAAAGTTGCAAAGAATTTAAATTCCACACCTGGAAATCCTGGCCACATGAGTGGCATTGTGTATGTGGTAACACAGAGGGTAACATTACACCAGCAGCTTCTGGAGTAAAAAGGGAAACACTGGTGGTATGGGGTTCACAGTGACCTCCCCACGTGGGCCCATGTGCTGCTGGGCAGGAGTCACTGGCTGTCTCCCTTTGGGGGCTGCCTGCAGCCACCCTGTGCCACTCCAGCAGCATCCACAAGCAGGGAGCAGGATGGTATAAATTTATCAGCTTTCTTTTGCACAAAGGGAAGATGTGGGATTATGAAATCAGTGCGTGATTTCAGCATTGTGAAAGCCTTTTCCGGGGCTGTTAAGCCAGAGGAGGTTTGCCCGCTGGTTTGGTTGGGAGCCAGGAGAAAGGCCAACAGAAAGGTATTGTGTGAAGAAGAAAGCGTGCTACTCCCCTGGTCCTCTGTATGGAACTACTTTCTCTTCCTCTCATGTCTGCAAAACCTTGAGAAGAAAAAAGGCAGAAAGGTGGAGAAAGTCTGGAGCAGAAACGCCAGGTAGCAACCCTTCCCTCCATTTGGCCAAACCCAAGCGTGATTACAAGCACTACAAAACATGGTTGAGACTAATTACAGCTGAGACTCAGAAGGCCCATAAGCTTTTGGAAAGGGGTTAAAAAAATCCCTGAGCACACTTTGTTTAAATTAAAAACAAAAAGAAAGGGAAAAAAAGAGGCAAACGAGAGAAACAAAAATCCCCTTGGCTCTACCAGCAGCACATGCACAAGTGAGTATGTTGGCAGAGAGCATCCATGTGGGATTTGTATTGCTTGAAAGGTAGGGAGAATGACACACTATGAAAGTGCAGGAATGCCTGTGCTGGTGAGGGACTTTGTTCCCTCTTCTAACAAAGCTGAAAAAGACAGAGGCACCGGAGTAGGGAACAAGTGGTTGAACTGTGTAGTAGTAATAATCATAGTAGCAGTGACAGTACTGATTCTCTGTGAGCTTTAGTCAGTGCTTGAGCCCATCTCTCAACACACTCAGGCATGCTGGTCACTTCACTGTGCCTGTCATGTATGGGAGTTGCTTCCTCTGTGACACATGATTGATAAATTGCTAATGCGCAGATTTGTGATGAGCTCAGATCATTAATAGTTTGCATTGCTTGGAGATCCTCTATTAGAAAGTACACACAAGGCTAAATCATTACTTGTTTCTTTTCTTGAGCTGAATTACTCACTTTTTGGAAAAAACTATTTTCTGCAGATGCTCTATGAAATGTTTGTCCTAATGCTCATTTATCGTGACTGGCACTGATGGAACGAGTGCTGGTATGAAGCAGATGTATCTGTGTAATAGTTTACTTTGATGCCTCCTTTAAGAGGCTTCATAATCTTTATATTTTACTACTGGGTTTGGAATTTTATGCTCCTTTAACAGGTGTATTACCTTGATCAGATGTTTTCATTTTAAACTATTGACTTATGAGCACATGGCCTGCAGGGATTGATGTGCAGCAAATTGATTCCTTTTAAAAGATTTATTCTTATATTCTCTTTTTATTTAGTGCAAGAGTTCACAAGAAAACATAAATGATTGATAATGACAGTTCATGACTAAAAATGCAATTAAAACCTTTGTTTCCCTTAGTTTAAAAGTAGAAAGAAAGCAGTAGGGATGGGAATACACACAGAAAGATCCAGTCTAAAATCAGATAGAGTTTTGTTGTCTGGGTTAACATTTAACAAACCCCACTTTTAAAATGTTTCTTCTCCACTCACAACCACTATTGTTTTTGTGCACTTTTATCATTCAAAGAGTTCAGGCTATTTGAAAAGGATATGTACAAAGATTACCTTAAAATGACTCATTGTAAAAGCTCCCTACCTGATGAATTTGTCCTATCAGAACGAACATCTATTTTAATAGAATCCACTAAAAAAGCTCAATCTGTTCATCCTGTGAGATGGAATGCAGTAGCAGAGTCCTGCCATGAAAATAGCTTGTGTAATCAGTGGAATATAAATGGCAACAGCATCTTGTACTCCCTTTTATGATGGTGGAAAGAGAAGGAATTCAGTGGGCAGCCGTATGACCAGGTCCTGCATGACTGAGGAGCTCACATTTTTGCATTGCGCTGTAGCACAGTATCTTGTGTGTCCAAGAGGAGGTAAATTGTTCCCATGCCTTGTGACCAGAATCTCTGTCTGGAGGAAGAAGCAGAATAAAGGACCATTATTTTATCAGAGGCATTAGAAATCTGTGTAACTGATGGAAGCATTGATTAACAAAATATTTTCTCATAATGGCTAGTACCTTTCTGAAAGTAAGAGTGGGGAAACTGCTTGAAATAAAAAACTGCGTATATGTCTGGCAGCTTATATTTTGAATGCACTGCCTGTGCCGACAGAAGGGGCATGGATATGACAATTACTGAAGGCTTAGTACCAGGATAAATTTAAAGCAACTTTATTCTATAGTGAGCCTTCTGCATGAATGCATGACTTGTGTTGGTGCCAGTGTGGGTGGCATTTGTTAGATTCTGGAGTCCAGTCTGTGTTGCTGCATGAAATGAGTGTGATGGGGTCAGGTCAGTCCTTGCTGAATGATAAGCCACATCATAAAGCTACTGTAAATGATTCAGCATGGTTTAGTATTATTTTCAGCCAGTGCCCAGGAGAGGCCAGGACTGAGCTAGCATTAAGAATGAATTGTCCATGCTTCCCACTCTTATATAACTGAGGGTTCAGGTCACAGAAAAGTATGGCAGGAAAATAAGCACAGCCTCTTTTCACAATGTAGATTACTTGCCTTCCTTAAACAAAGGTTGTGAACCAGGGCGGAGGTTTGGTTTTCACAAAGGATCTCAGAACTTCCTAGAGAAATTGAGTTATGATTCTGCAAATTGACAGAACTTTAAGAACAGGTGCTGAATACCCGTTATTTCGGCAGTGACCGGAGTAATTTGCCCCATTTTTGCAATGAGTTCACATGCTGAGGTTGCAGCTTTTAATTTCTAAGTGGATGTAATGTTTTAATTTAAAGCCAAGAATGCAGTTGCAGACAGGTTATTGCTGCAGTTGGTGACTATTGTGATCTTTTTTCTTTGATCTCTTACTAAGGCACCTTTGCAACATTAATTTGATTAAATTGTTGTTTGAGGTCATACCAAATTGCTCTGTTCTTTTGTTGTTGTCCAGAAAATGTTCTGAATAAGTTACTCATGTAGATACTTAGGTAGTTTTTTTAAGTGTTTGTAGAAGGCTACAAAAAAGGAAGGCTGGGATACAGGACTCCAAAAAAGGAACAGACTGAAAGAAAAGAAAGAAAATTTGCAAAAAAAAATCCAGAAACCACAATTTCTTATTGTCTAAATTAATTTTTAGCAACTACAGTTAGGCTGGACTGATGGCTGTGTGATTGCTCTACTTCATTCTGTAAAAAACAGTAATATTGTGGAGTTTTACTTATGTACCAGGAAAAAAAATAAAGTAAAGCTCTGTGTGCTTCAGGCTTGGCTAGCGAGTCCAGCCAAGAGCAGATGGAAACTCTGCCAAGCACTTTTTCATTGAAGAGTTTTCTTGAAGCTTTAAGAGGGGAAGATCAGAACTTTGCAGACAAAATTGCTGATTCCTGTTTAGAGTGCTGCTCTCTTTCCTGCATTTAGGGCCATCTTGCAAATATGGGCTGGACATCTGGCAAATATAGGCTGAGTTCAGTGGGTTGTGTTTGTCTGGACTACTCATGCATGAGGACCATTTGACTTGGGACTGAAATAAGCGATATCTGATGGGCTTTGTACATGTATTTTTAGGGGTTTTGAAAGCTTGGTGTTTGCATTGCTGCAAGACCCTTTCAGTCTACCCCTGAGTAGTAGAAGGTCCCATGTGGAAGGCTCAGTATTGTTCATGTTACTATCTCATGATGGAACTTATTCTATTAGCTATAGTGTACTAGTCCAGGCCCCACACTGGAGCTCTTCTTGACCAATAGAAAGGTCAGTATCTTTTTTTCACTCTAGTTCTTCAGCAGTTATATTCTCCTTACAAGTACAAACATGCTCCTTTACTTGCAGACTTTTCTGTCCTTTAGGACTATACAATTATTTCAGAGGGGAATGTATCCTAAAAGACAAAAATTTTTTTTTTTTTCTGGTTTGGGTCTCTTTCCACTCTTTCTTATAAAGAGATGCCATGAAAAAGCCATGAAGATGGAGTTCATTATGTTAATCCCATCTCTAAAACCACTGCTGTGCTGCAGGCCTTTGTTGTCAATAAAATGTCAGGCAATGGCATGTACAGCATGTTGTGCAGACTTCAAAATGCTGCAGCTGTAGGACTGCACTGTGTTTTCTACATGAGAGCTGAGAAATATGGGAGGGATTAATATCAGGTGCCCAAAGTGTTAATACTGAAAACCAAAGCAAGAAAAAGCCGAAACCTTACAAAGAGTTTTCTTCAGCGTATTTGTAAAAATTGGTTGGCATTCTTCATAGTTTGAAAGGCATCTGTTTACCCCTAGTTTATCCAGGAAAGCTGGTGTGGTGGTTTGCCTTCTCACAGGGGCAATATCCTTCCATGGCATTGGAGAGCATAGTGGTGCTATAATATAGGTATAACCATTAATTTGTCATGCTTGTGATAATATGGGAGGCAGGTGAAATACCAGAAAGCAAATTGCCTATTTTAATTCCCAGAAAAGAGACTTTTTTTTCAGCACTGACCCATTTTATGAAATCATGGACTTCATGCAGTAAAGGACCTGATGCTTTTCTGGTACAAATGTGACTAGTTTGTAGGTCTCCACACCTGTTGTGGGAATGTCTGGCTGCAGGAAGGTGAGCCAAATACATTAATAATATGGCCCTCACCAGCAGAAGCCAACAAGGAAAATATTACATTCCTAGAGATGTATTTTGTAGGTGTGCTACAGAGACTAAAGGACAGCACTCTTTTTGGTTCGCCCAAGCACTGAAACAGGAAAATTTGCCAGTCTGGTCATGGGGTAAGAGAGGAAGGACTGTTAAGCAGATAAACTGCTCCCATCCTAATTCTGAAATAAGTATCATACCTGGTTTCTCAGACATAGTTTTCTGAAAGTTTTCATATTTTGTTTGAGGAGTATCACCATCTCTTCACACATCAGTGGTGTGTTTTAATACCAAGTCTATGTTACAGATCAGTTACTACTGATTTTCAAGAAAAATCAAATACATTAGAATGAGGACTCGCCATACTGTGCTAGTAAAACTTTGGAGACCAGTGACTTAGTTTAGGATATAAGAGAGATGAGGGTTGTCATGTGGAAGTAAGCAGGATGAGGGATGATAATTGTAATCTCAGGTCATGTAGGAAGTTCTAACCTAAAACCTGACCCCACAGCATTTTCATCTCCATGCTGCTTTAACACTGGTTTCAGTGACCGGATGTCAGAAGGAAGAGACACGTTACTGTTATTATTTGATACATGTGAGTTCCTGTGGCCTTCCTGCTCTATTTGCCTGGATTGAGCTTTGCACCGCAGGCCAGGCACTCTGCTGTGCGACTCCATCCACCTCTCCCTGGAGCAGCATGCTTAGGTTTCATATAATTACAACTGATGTCTCTCAAAAAATATTGCATGTTATGTTTTATGTTCCTTTTTGACACCTTGTGATAGCGTTTCTTACTACAAATCACCATGTTCAAAATGTGGAAAGATTGTAGCTGTAAAATTAATTTCATTTGTATTTATCCAGGTGTGGGTATTAGGAATCAACCAAAATCTAGCATCATAAATCCTCTTCCAGGAAAGAAAAAAAAGAAAAAGTTAGTGTCTGCATCCAGGGTTTCTCTTGTCTTCCAGGCTCCTTTTTATTGTTTCCCCCATCATGCTGGTGCTGCCAGGTTCTTTACAACTGTTCTCATTTTGTCTGTTGCTGGCTTGTTTGCTGATTCAGTAACTACAATAGCGTACCCTCCATCCTTTTCTCCTTCCCTCCTTTCTTCCCTTTCTTTCCTACTTTCTTTTTCTCCAGTATGGGGGTAAACAACTTGAAAAGTACTTTCATCAGCTCATAGGAAGGTTACTCTTGCAGCAAGTTCTGCATCCAGGAATACTGTGACAAAGTGTTTTATCAAACATAATTTTTTTCTGTGTGGAGGCATATCTTCTTGCGTGCAATATCAACAGAGATGCTGTCGTTATGTAGGGTTTGGGGCTGTTACAGGTAACTCTGAAGCAACCTGCATTTACAGAAAAGTAATTCTTCTTCTTCTTGGAGAAGGATCTGGGTTTAGCACAGGGAGCCAGAGCTGTTGACAGGGCTTTGGTAGGTGGTGTGGTCTGTTGGGCTAAGTTAGGCAGCAGCACAGGACTTTCTAAGAGTAGGTATGAGGATGAAGAGGTGCTACTTTTGCACAGAGCCCTTGTGACTCAACTGACATTTCTACTTGGAAGAATTCCCTTTTTAACGGTGAGAAATATTTTAGTTTGTCTGCTTGGCCCTCTGTGATATGTTCCTACCTCACACTAATGCCAGTCATATCAGATCGTTCTAATTATAAATGTGACAACTCTGAGAATTTGGATTTTAAAATCCTGGGGAGTTTATGGGATATTTTCTGACTCCAAACCAGAAAAAGTTACTAGTAGACTTAACCAGGTTAGAAGGCAGTGTTTTAGCCACGCAAGTACCTAGTCCGCCCCTGGATGTGAGCCAGGGAGTACATCTGCTATATATCTGAGAGAGGGAAACGAAAGGATCCTATGCTGTGAGATTGGTATCAGCAGGGTCCCCTGTTTCCAACCATGCTCATTTGCTCTAAGTCATGAAATTAATTAATGGAGAAAATTTCTTGTAAAATAGAGCAGCAGTTCTGATTTACATGACTTCTGTGCATTTGCAAGTATTTTTTTCCCCCTATGGCTAGAGCTGTATTATCAGGTTTTGTTCCAATAAATGAACTAACGCTCATGTATTAAGCGGAGATCTCAGGGAATCCAGTCTCTTCAACAGCTTTGGCATTCCCTCCTGTTTATTTATTGGTACCAACGAAGATGCCCCCCTGCTCTGTGCCATCTTTCCCCCACCAGCTTAGCTACTAAGCAGCCTCTTCAGTGGTGGCAGTGAATCAGCACTTCTGGCAGGCTTGTCGCTCCCATGCTCTGCCTCGGTACATGACTCCGGTGCGGCACGCAGACCCCCTCGCTCTGCCTCGCTGCTGAAGGAGCAGGGCTCGGCCCTTAAGGCACAAGTTTTCCTGCAGTTTTGAAAAACAGCAAATAGTAGATCCAGAAGTTGTGCTGGGTTTTATTTTGCTTTAGAAGGAGAAGCTTTTTGCTGATGGTGATCAAGGGGATATTTACAGCCTTTTATATTTAAAAACACTGTGTGGGCATTCAGGTAATTATTAGTGAGTGTAATAAATATACTAAGAAATAAAAGAAAAATTAAGCTAGCTACACTGCACTTGGAACAGATGAACCTTGTAAAATTGACAGACATTTGAAAATTTTGAGAAACTCTCTGAAATAACTGCAGAAGATAAACAAAAATCCAATAAATGCAAGATTGCTCTCTCCTCTCCAAGTGTATTTGCAAATCTTTTTTTAGGTCATGTTACCTAAAAAAAAAAGGAAGAGAAGGGAGTTCTATTTATTTCATTACAAGCCTGATTTTCAAACTCAGGAAGCTCTCTCACTCCAAAGAAAAACCCACAGAAGATACTGAGGTTCTCTCTGAGCTTTTGGTAATGTTCCCCAAATTGTTCATATCTTCTTCAGTTTGGCCATACAGAGAAAGAGGGTGTTTGTAGACCTATTGCTTTGAATGAATAACACTTGAAACCACAGCTAATCTCATGGAACAAGTTGGTGAATAAGGTGTTGAATTAAGGACTCAGAGCATGGCCCATGGGAAAGGATAAATCCTGCTTCACTGGAGTTTGTGGTAAGGCTGCTATTGATGGGGTTGCAGAAGGGCAGGATCAGGCTCTATGTTTTGCTTTGAATGCATTTTTCTTAAATGGTGAGGGAAATTAAAATAGTTTGCTTCCAAAAATTGTTTTCTCATAACCAGTACAATAGCAGTATGCAGACAAACTTGGAGGTCCTGAGCTATATTTTTGTTGTTTTATTGTTGAATATTTTTTTCTCTTTACATTCAAATCTAAACTGAAATGTTGGCTGAAATCCTTCGAGTGTGTTTTCATGTATGGTTCCATAGGCATTGTTTTCCTTGATTTCTATTGACCTAAAAAGTTAAATAACTGAGGAAACTGGAACTATCTAGTATTACTCCTCTTCATCAGATAATTGGTGCTTTGCAGGCCTAATATGCAATATGTTGATTAGTGCTTTTGTTGTAGTAAGGAGTTTATTTTTACTGTACATCAAATTTACTACAGATTAGGCTCCTTTATGCAATTCATTAGATGTCTTGGATGTGGTTTTCAAAGTGATGTCCGGCTTGCCTCTGCTTGAGAACTGGGTCCTGCAGAAAATCACGGTAGAATCTATGCATGCAATGCCTGTCATCCTGAGTGAGACACTGAGGACTCCAGGGTTCAAAAAGAACTCCTGGTATTGGCTCTGGAGTGCCTGTGCTCCCAGGGTGATCTAGAACAGACTCTCCTACTTCTGTAGGTGGTGCAGAGGGAGTGCCCCCCAGCATAGGTGTGCTGGAGTGTGCTGCACATCTCAGATGGCATTGCTGTGCGTCCGTGTGAGACAGCGTGTGCTGAAGTTTGCTTGCCTTAGGTGTACAGTGAATTGTATGAAAGAGTGTGTTGGCACATAGAGTCATGTGTGAGTATAAATGGAGCCTGTATTTTCAAAATGGTCCATTGTCTTGGGGATTAATGAGAAACTTGATCATCCGGTTATTGCCTGCAGCTGCATACCATGTGAATATACCATGTACTCCATGTCTAGTGGCAGGGGTGTGTTTTTTAAGTTGATGGTTGTGGAGAGGATTACCTTTTTTAGGTTTGCTTTATTAAGCCAATTAGAAATGTTCAAGACTAGGAGATGTTTTTCCAAGTCTTATGATCCTGTTAGTTAAACAACAGAAGGAGAAGTGAAGCAAGTAAGCAAGCAGACTACAGAATAAACTATGTAAATAAAATACAGTAAGTAACTTTTGGTCAGGTAGCATCTTGCTGAGCAGTCTGATTATTGACTACCCAGCCAGTTCTGCTGATATGACCAACATAAATTCATCTTTGCAGCTTTTTTTACTGATGCCAAAAACCAGAGGAGCTCTAGGAAAGGAGAACTGGATTCAATTCTGGTTCATGAATCACATATTGAATTGTCAGGAAAGGAACAAATTCTGCCCCAATTGCCACTATAACTATGATAGGTTGTACTCGTGTGCCTCAGGGCAGAATATGATCTGAAATGAAATAGATGAGGTCAAAATCTGTTTTCATTGATCACGGAGAAGGCAGTGAAGCTGTAGAGGCAAATGTGACAGCAAAATATTGTCAGCAAGGCCATTCCTCTTGCCATTGAAGCATCATGGCAAAAAGGCTTTTTGATTTTCAACTCCCATGATGACTTGGTTGGATTGATAAAAAAATAATCATTCTGTAAGCAAGTAAATTGAACTGAAAGTAAGACCCGATGATTGACACTGAGTTGCAAGATGCCATTTATTTAAAGTCTTTCTGCACGGAAGAAAATAGGGCCATTTTGTTTTTGTTGCAGAAAGTATTAATTTTTATTTTCTTTTTAGTTATATTTTTAGAATCTTGCAAAAGGGAGACAAGGAATGTGGTTTCAGGAATAATCTTTTATTCCATCAGATATATTCTGCAGCCCATTCCATAAAGATGACAGTAATAAAAAAGCAAGGGACACAATATAAGAAACAACTTTCTTTCTGTTAGGGTGGATGGCTTTATAGAATAGATACTGAAGCAGCAAAGAACTGAAAGTGGTTTCTGAGAAGTGCTGACCTCCTTTCGTGCCACTTACTGTGAATTAAAGCTGTGAGTGAGAACTAGTTTGGGCATGTGGTACAGCACTTAGAGCAACTGCTGCCAAGGAACAAGATTTGTGTTTCTAAGGAAATGCAACAAAAGAGAGTGGTTTAAGAGGCAGTGGCTGTCGCTTTGTAAAAAAAAAAAAAAAAGAAAAAAAAAGTAAAAGAAAAGTATCTATTTATGTACAGATAGGAAAAAAGGCCAGACTGGGTCATTCTATATGCAGGTTAGCATACGTGTGAACTCTTGTAATGTGAGATTCAGAATCAAACTACTGTGGATTGTGCAGGGTTTAGCATATCTCACAGTGTTAGAGTTTACAAAGTTGAGCTAGCTAAAAGCAGTTGTGACCTGCTCTGTGCCTGCAATTGACTGTTCTTTGTCATTCTTACAGGCATTATTAGTAACAGTGATCTGCTATAGGAAAGGGATACATTTAGAGCAAGGAAATTGGGTTTTTGTGGCTTTTTGGAGCTTCTTTCTTACGAAACCAAAAGGCAAATAACTTCAGCACTTCTAAACCAAGGCTGCCAAACAGTATCACTTACCACTACCTTTAAGGTTATAAATATCTTAGGACATGACATCCACTCACTGATTTGTAGCAAAGATGTTCTGAGAATTGTTCATGCACTGCAGTTTCATTAAGGGTTGAAAACTGTAGCAAAACACTGAGGAAAAAATATTGCTATATTTACACAGTGTCTTAACTCTTTTTTTTCACCCCTCCTGGGTTGGAAAGGGAACCACCTGTCTCCTTTGCTGATGTCAGACTGCTGCCTGGAGACATGGTGCTATTGGAAAGCACACGATACTGTACATATTTACACCAAGCTTGTATCTGATTGAGATTGTGCTACGAGACCTGTGAGTTCACAAGTTTCTTCATCATACTCTCATGCATTAAACATGTATTTGAACTCTGGCTTGAAAACCGTGTGATCTTATGATAGATGTATTTATGTAATAGTTAAATGAATGATCATGTGCTCTCCAGCTCCTTTTCCATGCAAATGCAGAGGAAATTGAATATTATAATATTTCAGTGAGATGTCCTCAATAACAAATTACTGTTTAAAATAACCAATATTTGTATGTATATCAATTGCCTAGCAGTTATTTTTGTCTGCTATTTGCATGATATGGAAAAGATTTTTTCTAGCAAACGTTTTAAGCTACTTGGTGCTGCTTTCCTTTTGGAATGATCACAAGGGTGCACATTTAGGGATGTATTTTCCATCTGTTTTTTTGAAGTTGGCAAAGCACATAATTTGGAATAGAAAAGAAGTCTGAAAGTACCTGTATTTGAACGAGTATGTGTTTGAGCCGTTCTAGGAATTCTTACTCTGCAGCAGTTGGTAAAAGTGAAGGACTGTATTGTGCCCTTGGATGCAGGATGCAGGCAGGGCTCAAGGCCAGTAGGAATCCTATGGGAGAGCCCAGGGGCACACCACAGCCCCCTGAGAATTTTGCTGCTAGGTTACCAAGGCAAGAAGCTGAAACGATCAGGGGAGCTCTTTGAACTCCGGCTGTTTGATGTGGTCCTGTGTTGTGGAGGTTTGTTGTTTGAGGTGGGTCCTTCTGCAAAGGCTGGGCTTCAGCTTCTCTTCATACAGCCATGAGTGATGTGCCTGATGGAGAGACTCACTGAGTCTTCTGTGTCCTGCAGTGGTGGGCGTGGGGCTGCCAGTGCAACCTGTTTGTGGGCTTGCTCAAACATCCCTGAGGCTTTTGCCAGACCATGGGATCTTGGTAAGCAAAATACAAGCTTTGCTGCAGGTCTGTGACCCATGTACAGGCTGGGCCTGAGCTTCCATGGAGAGCAGCGTGATGGTGATTCTTATCAGAGTGGGGATCTTCACCTGGTGAGCCACAGATCACCTACACTTCCTCTGCTTGTCTGTAAGCATTGCCTTAGCTCTTCACATCAGCTCACCCTTTTGATGGGACTGCTTGTACTTGGTGAATAAGGGTGGCAGAATCTGGCCCTGTTGCTCTGTCAGTGGTTGAATCAAGCTGGCCACCATTTAGTAAAGTAATTTCTCTTAGTTGGGCATTTAGAAAGCACCAAGGTACTTGGGGACACTAGTGCTCCTGGGAGTCCATGGGACTGGGAACAGCTAGGTAAAAAGAGCTCCAAGAAATGTGAACTGTTGCTGCAAAACCTCTCTAAGTAAAAGAGCAGATTTCAGGATAGTAGCATGCCTGGGGTATCAGATTGCCCAAATTAAGTTCTGAAAAAAGAACTGGATTTCTTCTTGCTGAGGTCTTGAGAAGATCTAGTCAACACCACAGCTGTTGAGCTGCTTATGTCTTCTGAGAAGTTCAGGCACAGTTCCTAGGATGTGTAGGTGGTTTTCACCTGTCAGCTGGATGGGTATTTTTGGCTAAAGGCTGTTCCAGTGGAAAAACTCTATCAGTGGGTGTTGCTGAAGACAGTACTTCTGGATCACTGTGAGAACTAGTTCATTGCTAGTGTGCACCAAACACAGCGGCACAGGGGATGTCACTATCTCATGTTCCAAGATCTCCTCACTCTTGTTATTTTTTTAATAATTTGTGATTTGTTTAGTGTAGTTCTTCAGTGATGAACTACACTGTATGTTAGGGATTTTTTTTTTTAATGGAGATTGAAGGGTAAGGAAAACTGGCCTTCTCTATGCTAGAGACAGGGAAGTTACAGCTAGAAATGAATTCTTGGGTCTTCTCTTTCATCCTCATGTGCTAGCACCATTTTTTTTTTTTTTTTGTATACTAAACAGAGTGTTCTAATGTATGATTCATATTAATTAGGTTTCTGTAAAGTACCGCATACCTCAACTTGAACTTAACCAGAAATAAATACATTGCCATATATTAACATTTTATTAGTTGAGAAGAATAGGATGAAGGCACCTATGTGAAATCCAAAGCATGAGCTTCAGATTGAATTAATGCCAGCAGTGCCTTGAGATTAATTTGGTTACTATGGGTACAGAAAAAGAAATAGTATACCATAATGTAACTATGTTTACTGATTAATTTCTGACATTAAAAAGTAAAACAACATTCTACATGAAACAACAGCCTTTTTTTACTTGGAAGAAGGTGGGTACATTTTAGTAATGAAAGTGAATGTTGCCCTCTGAAAAGTGCCAGTACTCGAATGGAAGATGAGTGCTGTTCTTATAGAGGATCTGCCCCATCACAAGCAGCAGAACTGCAATACACCAGAGGAGACCTGAAGCAAAAAATACTACCAGCCTAGGAAGCTGCCGGTGTTATGCAGCTTCTCATTAAATATCTCTTGTAACATGATAACATCTGTTTCATGTACCATTCAACTGGTCAAATATGAGTTTCTATCCTATGCCACTTCCTATCTCATCAGTATGTAGGAGAAGGAACAAGTTTTGTATCTTAAGATGTTGAAAACTGAGTAATAATAAAATAATTCAATAAAAATACTATATATTTAGAAAGCAATTATTTTAAGAAGTTTCAGTTTTGACATGGCTAGATTAAGTATGAAGCTTTTTGTTTTTATACTTACTGTCAAGAATGTTGTTAAATACTGATACCACCTCCTAAGAGAACAACTTTTAAATACCAAAATGAAAAGGATAAGCATTAAATATTTTGGTAGATATATTGTGCCATAATGTATACTGTCTTGTTGTTAATACAAGGCACAGTAGGGCTTAATTAAAAAGTGATTGTACGATCTATCACAAACCTGCATTAGGGATATGGATGCCAAGAAAATTAAGTTGAATAGGTGGTGATAATGAAATCGATATTTTATTGAATAGCTTTTATTCCTATGCTTTTGTGTGCTATTCTTGCCTTCCAGTCAGCAGGTAAGACATTTTCCATCCAAAATTCTTTGAAGGAATTCATTTAATCTGATGCTGCTTTCTTTCTTTATTTTATCCGTGTAAGTTATTTTATTTATTTTTTGACAGAGTAAAATGCCTTGACAAACTTCTGACTCTGTCAGAGCGGAGCATGACAGTAAACAAAGAAAAGCAAGTCTTTATGAGCTCATTCCTGCTAGGAGTAGCTAGCTAACAGCTGGTACAAGGGTGATTTTCTATTTCATATAAGCAAAAGTCACAGTCACTCAAAGTCTCCAGGGCAGCCCCACAAACAGATTTTCGTACAGATTTTTAGTACAAATTTCTCCTATTCCAGCTCCTAGTGTGGCTTTAGGACCTGCTAAGTAAAGTGTTTAGCATTAGAGAACAATGAAATATAGTGTAATACCAAGTGAAGAAGAATAAAACAATAAAAGTAAGTATTTTTACAGCCTGGGCCAAAATCCCCCTTGTTATAACTACATCAACTTAAATACTATTGATTTTTCAGGTACCACTGACCTGAAATTGCTGGGATTGTGCTTGGGATGAATTTGACCTATACCATTAAGGCCAAGCAGAATCACAGTTCTGAAAGTGTAATGCAAAGAAATAGTTACCGAGTATTCTGCTATCTTGTAATTCTACACCAGCCACTCAGTTCAGTGCACTGTTGCAAAATCTCTTCTTTAGATGGGTAGAACTGTGTCTGCAAGCACTGTAGAAAACAATAAAAGAGCTTATTGTTCTCCTTCATATTTTTAAGAGTGGTGTGCTGCAAACCAGACAGCCTGTGCTTTCTGAACAGAGCTGCTGGGGCAGCTGGCACGGCTTCATTTTCACATCCCCACTTACTAGGTTCAATGTTGTCAGTGTCCTTTTTGTGGCAAAAATCAAATAGCCAAAAGTGAAGGCTGATTTTCATGATTCTTCTGCTTGTGCATCTCAAATGGACACATATGACATATTGCAGTGCACTGCACATTGCAACTTGCAGCTTGTCTCATGCCTGGGTGCAATAGGCAACATGGGATAATGTGCTAGAGGAGAACACAGGCACAGCACAAGGCTCTTGAAAGCCATGAGAGGCACTGAAAGCTTGCATTCATGGTATGCAGCAGTATAGATATTTGAGAGGTTAGATTCTGTCTATTTTTAGGTAGCCTTCACATTGGAACTGATCTAAAAATGAAGGGGACATAAAAATTGTGCTCTCCTGATTTATCAGAGATTTTTTGACAAAATGCATTAAAAAAGGCTGTCCTCTGAATCAGACATTTTTTTCTGAAGTATGGCTGTGCTTCTTATTTAGAAGAGGAGTCTTTATGTTCTTGATTAAAATGCCAGTGCTGTCTATTTCACTCCAAGATCAGCATTTTCAGATTTTAGCAAAGTTAAAGAAATATGACTTTCCTACTTATTGTTTGGGAAGATTTATTCACTTGTGTAAATGAATTTTAAAAAATTGGCAAGGCCTTTTATCTCGTATAAAATAAATCTGAAGATAAATGATCTTTTCCACTAACATCACCTATCATTAAAGTGGCTAAATGAAAATCAAAATGTGTTGCTATTTAGTGCCTGCTTGCCTTTTTACGGGAGATGAAATTGAGCATGTTTACTGGGCAGGAATTGTCAGCAATGCTTCGATTTATAGCACTGTCCAGGATATAAATTAACAACCACCATGTGTTTTCCCCACTCTCCTTGGAAGATGGTAGCCCTATCTCCCAAAGTGTACATCTCCAGCTTGCTGTGCATGCTTCTACCCTTCCTTAAAAAAAAACCTGCGAACAATATAAAATTGTGTTGCATTGAACTGAAGTGCACATATTTTTCGATATCCCTGTAAACCAGAGTGAAAACAGCTGGAGGTCTACCTCCAGAAAACCCCCAGGGATGTGTCACGCTCATTTCTCCAGTCTGTGCAATCTTGGCTTAATAAATTGGTAATAATATTATGATGAAGGGCTCTTTGGGCTTAGTTTGCTGTTTTTTCAGAGGTTTTTTTTTTTACGTAGCAACTTGCAACAGAAATTATCTTCCATTCCAACAGTCTCCTATTTTTACTTGGTTCTTTGTTCCTCAGAGAGAAGGGGGAGTTGCAATTGGCAAAAGGGAAAGGTGCACTCTGATGAAGTCTCTGTTTCAGTGTGAATCCTACGCAGTCCTTTCAATGATTTTGGTTAAATGCACTGGCCTGACTTGCACTTTCATGTATGGAGTTCAAAAGAGCAGGAACAACAAGTAGTGTTTAACTGAGCCAGATTGCTGGGGAATTTCACAATGGTAGAGATCCATTCGGGACAAACATAGAAGTAGCAAACTTGCCTTATTTTTTGGTAGACATGAAGTAATGAAAGTACAGTTACAGCTCTTTCGAGGAGGAAGCATGAATCTTGCTGGTACCCACTTAAAAATAATATATAATCAATGTCCCACGGCAAAGATGTTCCGGAAATACTAAATTTATTGAGAAGAAAGATGTCTAAAATGGTGATAGCTCATGCAATCTATGTGCCTTATTCCTGTTGTATTTACAGGGGAAAGCTGGGGAAGCCTGAATATATGAAAATAAAAAATAAAAAAATAAAAATAAAAAAAATGCTGGAAGAGTTTCTGGTTTGAACTGTCTTGGTCCCACCTTCTGTGATAAGGTCTGATTCAAAGCCAGCCTAAATCCATTTAAAGATTTTCATTCTCTTCCAAAGGATTTAGAGCAGTCACCCCTTCCAGCTACTTTAACCCCTCCTTTTATTTTACTGCATTTTCTCATACAGATATTAAGTGGTTCAGATAGAATAAAATCAAATGAAAATAAAATAGTAACTCATCCATACCTTTCTGTGGCTAGTTCTCCCTTTCCTTCTCTGCACTAGTGTATTTGGCCCTGAATCAGAGGTGAAGGTACTGACAAATTTCTCATCAAAAGCATTGCTGGAGGAGGGTCAGCCTCTGAAGGTTTACATCTACACTTTGTATAGCTAATAAGCCCTGGGCTAAATGCTTATCTTTCTTTATTTCAGTTTCCTGAACTGGGGATGGAGGGAGGATGACATCTCTTGCCATTTGTGCAACTTTTTTAGATTAATATTGCAGCTCCAAGAAAAATGAATAATTGGACTTTTCAGCAAGGAGTAGAACCACAAAACCCATAGGGATTCCTCTAGCACTAGTCACCAGTTTGCATATTGTGAGTTAACTGCAATTCATGAAGGGTTCTGGCTAAAAATAACTTCAGGGCTCAATTTTGGCTGGCAGGAACTACTAGATAAGAAGTCAGGCAAAGCTGATCCTTCAGAAGCCTTGTCTGCATGAGACTGTTGACTGTTGCAGTGAGGTGATCCGGTCTCTGCTTGGCTTGTCCTTGGCTGACTCAGGAAAATGGGGTGCAGGGTCTGTGGGGAGCTGGGGCAGGGGACCTTTGCTGCAGCCTGGGAGCTTCAGAGCCAAGCAGTGAGTGCTGGCTGCTGCATGAGTGGAGCTGTGTTCTCCACTGACAGGAGTTTCCACAAAAGCTCACATTCTTCCACAGACAGGCATAACCCTATAAAGGGTAACTTGATCCAAAAGTGATTTTTAAAAACCCACACACACTAGGTGTTTCATATGATATCTTCATTTTATTTTTTTTGCCTAAAATTGTTGCAGAGCAAATCTGTGGCCTGTGTTACTAAAATCCCATTAGATTAGTGCAGTCCAGAATTATTTCTGCATTATACTTTGTTTGAATATGAAATATGCCAAGAGCTAGGCCCAAGAAAAAAGGCTGACTCAGTTCCACTGAGCTCTGTCTGAAGAAAGTCGTATTTGAAGATGAGAGATGTGTTGGTAAGGCTGTCTGTCATCTCTAGTTTATTAAAAAGAATTGCTAGGAGGCACTAAAACTGTCCACTGCCTTTCCCTCTGTTCCTTCAATCAAAGGTGCTTCATTCACATCGACTTTACCACAGCGGTTTTGTGTAAAACAAGATTTGATTTTCGACTATTTAAAGGTTACTGTTCTCTCCAGTGCTGTGCTGCAGCCTTGTGTGTGCTCCACTGCAATTGTCTCACCAGCCATTTTAGAGAGGAGATAGCCTATGTTATGTAAATTAGAGATTTTTTCCTTCCTCCAGCTCCTGCCAGCCTCGGCATGGTAGAGCACACTAACCTCTCCAGCACTACTGTGGCAGCCAGGGTATCGCAGCTCCCCTCCAGGCTGGGAGGCCCTGTCTGGGTGGCTAAATGTCCAGATGGCGAAGCAAACCCCAAATGCAATGTGACAACTGGGTGGCCACCTCAGTGAAGGCTGGTAGTTTTGAAGGCTGGTAGGTCCCACAAACTTCCTTATGGTTGCACCAGGGAATCTTTTCTATACCTAAGATAACAAAACCATGGGGTTTTTTTTCTTGGGATCATCTTCTTCAGATCTCTCTCAGAAAAAGTCAGTAAAAACTAGATTGGCATTCCATGAACAAGTCAGGGAAGAAGAGCTCCAGGGTGATTCTCTGGGTGCTCAGGGGAAAGGGTGCAAGGTGGATGGTAATACGCGTAATGAGAAAGGTATGAGTGGGGTGCTCAAGAGCTCTGCAGTGTTCCAAATACAAGCTGTGTTCCTGAAGCTTCTTCATGTTCTGTCCTGTGTGGCTGAAGCCGGACAAGACAGTTGCCTGTCGCCGGAAGGGCATGAGCATCCCAGCAAGGCTGGGATTGGGAGAAGAAGGGCACAATTTCTGAGTACGGGCAGATGTTCCAGGCCCCTGAACAGGAATGTCAGAAACCAGTTCCTTGGGTCTGATAATATCAGATAGAAGCAGGTTTTGGTCTCTTCCCAGGGACTTGAATATGTGAAAGGATAAGGGGATAATAAGAATTTTATGACTTCTTTTGTTCCAAGGAAATATCAGCAGTGAGGTGAGTAAAGGAGAGATGATGAAGATCTGCAACGGTCTGCGATTTTGATGTGGTCCTGCCTGCTTTGCCAACCTGCAAGACGGTGCAAAACTGGAATCTGTCTCCTTGGCTTGCCTGGGTGTGTGCTCAGACAACACCACAGCCTCCCCAGGAAACGGATGTGTTTACATGGCTCCGTTTCTCAAACATCTAGAGGTCATAAATTTAAAGGTAGATACCCTTTTACAGATCAGCCTTTCTATAAAACAGTTACACCCAAGTGAAAGACATTGTTCATATTCCTTATACCAAGCCTGACAAGCTGGATTTTTCTGCAAATCATAGCAAATGAGGGTTCTGGAGAATGCTCCAAATGTTGGAGGGGAGACAAATGACAAATAAATTTCTTACATAATCAGCTGGAGTGGGTTAGTTTTTCTTGTTTATAATAACGAGTAAGTGAAACATGCTTTATAAAGAGGGTGATGTTCAGGGAGGTATAAGAAGAATTATAAGATTTCTTGTAGTGGGTACCTGTTTTCCTTGAACACTCCTGGAAGGTTTTACTACGAGCACCCAGTTAAAAAGAATCACATGTCCGCAAGCCTGGTTAATGCTGATAATCAGGTAATCTGCACTGATAGTAAATAGTCACAGTCAGATCCAATTGTACATGAACAAGCAAGTGATTTCCTCTGGCATTCAGTGCTGTTTATTTGAGCCCTCAGTCTGTGGAGGTAGATGTGGCAAAATTCAGCCTGCTGTCAGTAGTGTCAGTAACACATTGCTGTTTGGAGAAAGTTATTTTGGACTCTCAAATATACAGCTCCTGAGACAGCAGCCTGTGACCCAGAGCTGGGCCAGGAATTAACTTGGCCCTTAAGTTTTTCCGAGAGCTGGTACAGAGCACTGTCCTGGGTTTCTCTGTTAAAAAAAGATTGTAACCCTCAGATCATAACTGCCCTAACAAAACTAGAAAGAGCAGATGGCTTTATTCCATTGTGGAATTACTGCACCCAGAAGTTACTGCACATTACTGAACCCAGAAGTTCAAGGAGTTTGATTTACTGGCTTACGCCATTGAGGGTGTATTCTGGGTAGAATAAACTGCATAAATAAGGAAAAGAAGATGAGAAAAGGGAGAGAAAAAAAGAGCAAACAAATAGGATAGAAGTGGAACAGAGAGAACGGACTAGAGAACAAATACAGGACTGTGCAAAAAATTAGAGTAAAGATGCACAGGATGAAGATTTTTAATAAAAAATTAATAGGGTACATATACTTTATATAAAACACCATTCATGCTAACACACCTTTGAAATGCAGTTTGCTCTTTTATATACAGCATTGGCTGATCTTTTGCTGTAAGGCCATTCACACTTGGAGGGCTGAGCAGAAAGAGTCGAATCGATATGTGAACTGATTTGCAAACTTCATCTATCTGAAACTCCACCAGTATTTTTATGTACAAGTTTGCTTGTCCTTAATCCACTGGGAAAGTAGCAAACTTTGCCGAAAATCAGTGAGTACCATAGTCTTGGCAGCAAGGAAAGAAAATATTTTTTTCCTCAATGTCATAATGAAGGGGCTAAGTTTTGGTCATGAGGTCTCCAAAATCAGCAGCTTCTTTGAGAAACCTAAATTACAGGGAATAAAAATCTGACCCATAGCTAGAAAATGTGGGTGAAAGAGGAGGAGAAAGAGATAAAATGATAGCTGAATCCAGGGAAAAGTCAAGGACAGAGGGTTTGAAGGCTTTGGTCTTTGATTTGTATTTCCTGTTGTTGCAGGTAGCCATACCTTCCAGTTCTGTTAGAAATGTATCAGGATTTGGGAATTAGTGCCCAACTGTTGTTGGAAGGCTTACCAAAACTTTCTTTAATCATGGCCCTAAAAAAAAGGGCAAAATCTGGGAATTGCTGAGACTTGGTGCAGAGTAACCTGAAAACAGGGGAAATGCAGCGACTGAAGAAGTGGTCTATTAAAGGACATTTCAACAGGGCAGATTGTATGAAATGGACCCTCAGACTTTGTCAGCTGAAGGAGGGTTTTCCTTGTATGTGTTTGTTATGGAACCAAATATCGTGTGTGTATGTGCTCAGATATTGCCCCACAAAAGATGTTTGTGCAATTCTCTAGTGTTGTCAAAACAGAGGGAAGAGCATTGCTAAAGCTTCTAGAGAATGTTCAGAAGGCAAGGTTTCCTTTGAGGAAGCAGCTTAGGTGCTGGCTGCGTTTCACAGGCTTCATTTACATATGCAGAGCAGCGTCTTTTCCAAACTACACCACCACTGCAGCTGTCTTCCTTGCTTTTCTCCTCCTTAGGGCACTATGCTCAAAACCCACATTAAAACATGGGGAAAAAAAGATCCTAGTGGGTAAATTATACTATGGTTGAGGTTAGACACTTCAGTTAAAAATAAATAAAATTCTTCCCAAGCAATGTGGAACCCTTGTTGAAATCTCACAGTCTTCTGTAGTTGGAGTTTTGCTTGGCATCTCTTCCAGGTAACGCTGGAACTGCCAGCAAAGTTCAAGCTATAATGTGGACAGGGCCATAGAAAAGCTCTGGGGGCTCTGTAATTACTACTTTTGGTTGCTCCATCTATAGTGCACTAGAAAAGTTCTTCAGTCTCTAAAGCTTGTATGGTGAGAGCACCACTAAGGTCACAGTTTATATGTATCAGTTAACTTGCTAATTTGAAGGGAAAGCATTGAAGTGGAAATGTAGAAAATAGAAACAACATGAGCAGGTCAAAATACCCAAAACAGCAATATGAAATGTTCCAGTGTAAATACGTTTCTATAAAAGGTGTGAATGAAACTTCAAAAAAACTCAGATGATGGATTCGGCGCAGTCAATGAACACAATTATAAGTAGGTATAGAAGGAGAATATTCCACCAACCATGGATCCACATATAATAATTAATAAGAACCGACTCCACTCCAGGCAGGCAGGTGCCCAGTATTATTTCACAGTTGACTGTTCAGCGGGTAGAGGTACTCACCTTTGCCACAGATCTTGATAATTTACATTATCATTTTATCATTAAATCAGCATATAATTGAGAAGGAAATTAGAGTATTTTTGTCATGAGAGCAAAGCAGTACTGTTAATTTAATTATTTGTAGGAAAGGCTTTCTGTAGTTATTTGGTATTTTGCTGTGGTTTTTTTTTAATTAAGTAAAGTAAAAACAATGCCATTTTTGTCATCAGTGCTTGCTGAAAACATGACAGTGTGATGTGATTTGCAACTTAAGCCCAAGCTTGGAAAAATGTACATTTTATCAGGACTGGCAATAATGAATTACAAGGAAACACAAATAAGCTAAGAATATATTGGAGACCTCCTACTGTTTCTGAAGGTTCCACTGTCTGAGGGAAAAAGGCTATTTCAAGAATTGTACTTCTTATTTATTTTTTTTCCTCTCAGCAAAATTGCCATAGCCTTGTATAATAATTGAATTCATTTAGTCCTTAGAATACTCAAGTTTGCAAATAACAATGAAAATGAATATTTCATGACATGGAGGATGATAAGCTATAGTTTTGTAACTTTGACTGGTAGCCCAGCACAAGGGAGTCAGCATTTACATTCCAAGAGAATTTTTGCACCCAGATAATTAAAAGAACTGCAGCTTAAGACAATAAGCAGGCAGGTGGGGATAGTTAAACAAGGCCTTTAGTTTTGGGCTTTATTTCCCTGTTCTGGACAGAAATTTGCAGTTCAGCTTGGTACATGGAATTTGTTGTGTATGCAATGCTAAGGGGCATCATAAACCAGTTGCGCCTGCAGCAGCCCCTATTGTCTGGGAAAGGCTTTGACGGGGAGACAGGTGTTAGCAGTGTGTCTGGATTTTCACACGACAAGAGATTTTTTAATTGATTTATTTTCGATGAACAAACCCTGGTTCAGATCAGGAGGGTACAGCAATGCGCCCTGAGGCAGCTCATAGAGGCGGGCGGGGGGCACGGCGGGCCTGGGCAGGACGGNNNGCGGCCCTGGGCAGGACGGAGGCAGGTCGTTGTACCAGCCATGGTTTCTTGGGGAATGCACTGAAACACAGGAGTGATTAAAGAGCAGCTCCAAGTACTGTAATCCATCTGGGAACAGGATCAGGCTTCCCCCTCGGAGCAGGTGAGATAACTATAGGAATGTTTTTTATAGATGCTGAGTCCGCTTCAGAGAAATGCTGGGGTTGCGGGGGGTGTGTTGGGAGGCGGAGTTGCCGATATATTTACCGTGGAAAAACTAACTTGAGTTGCAATTGCCTATGAGAAATCATAACCTAACCAAAATACTTGGGGAGGTGCAAAATCCCCGAGTGCAAAAAAATGTTGGGAGGAGGTGTAACTTTTGCCGAACTCTGGGATAGCCTCTGCAAAGAGAACAGCGGCGGGAAAGCGGTGCAGGCACGGGAGAGGTGCTCGGGCTACTCAGAGCACGCAGGCTGTAGCTCGGCTGGGAGTCACTTCACTTTTTCTTTATTATAAGCACAGCTCTGCCTATTGTGTGCTGGGCTGTGGGGGGAAGACAAAGGAAGCAAGCTAAGAAATTAGAAAAGATGGGGAGGGATGGGAGCTGTGCTACGGCAGGAGCAGCGTTCCGGGGGTGTGGCGTGGAAACCTGCTTTGAATCACAGCGTGTTGCCGCGGCCGCCGAGATCTGAGCGGGTTTTGCAAAGATTTACTTCACTTCAGGCTGGGTCTGCCCCTGGCTGACGTCACGGGCTGGAGCAGCGGCTCCAGAAGGCTGGATGAGTGACAGCCCAGCCTACTTTTTAATAGCTTTGTCATGTGACGGGGAACAGTAGTAAGACAGGTGCCTTCGGTTCACTCTCAGAGAGGGTCTCGTTGCCTGCATGAGTGTCTGCTGCCGGCCTGCCTGCCTCTGGACTGTAGTTTGCCAGCTTTCCTGCCGTCGCTCCGCAGCTGGATGGCGTGGGACATGTGCAACCAGGACTCTGTATGGAGTGATCTCGAGGTGAGGGGTGCGCGGCGCGGGCGGCCGTGGGGTGCCGGCAGCTGGCGGGGCCGTGGGCTCGGCAGGGCACCGGCAGGACGGCCGAGGCAGCGTACTTTGCAAACAAGTCCGTATCTTATCTTAACTCCAGTAAGTTTGCTATTTTAAGGTTGCTCTGCGATGCCTTGAGCAAATCAAAGCTGAGCTCCTGTCATCAGTATAGTATCTCCTGCAGTTGGAAACTATTTTCATGTGCCTCTGGCTCGCTTTCCCGTCATATGCAATATTTATGCTCTAAGATATTGATATGAATTGGTGTCTGAAGTGGCGTTTCCAGTGGCGTTTAGTGGCCTGGTTGGAAAAATGCCATGTTTATTTAGAGTAAGACTAATATTTCTTTTAAAAAAAAGTTACAATTAACTCATGGCTTCATATTTTAATTCCTTGGTTCACTGTGCTCTGTCGAAGGTTTTTTCCTTATTTATCAGCTGCAGAATACAAACACGCACACTGGAATGAATACCCTGTTGTTTGGCTTTAGATGATTTTAAAAGAGATTTCTGGAAGGAGACGGTTCCCTGCTACTTGTGGTGTTGGAATACTGACGCTGTAGCTAATGCCCCGTAGAGCAGGGTTTGCAGTCAATCTGAGTAGTCCAAGAAATGGTTAAATCCCGCTGTTCAGCAGAGACAACAGGATGAACCATGAGAATAGAGTTTATGCAGGACTGTGTGAACTGCTGCTGCCGCCGCCGCCGCTGCTGCTGCTGCTGCTGCTTGTGTAAAAATAGACGGCAATACATCAAATCCACAGCTTCTGCTGGCTACAATTCATAAAGGAAAAAATAAAAAAGAGGCAAGCAGCCCCGTGGTAATCTCTGGAGTATAATGTGAGGTTTGAGGATTTCTGCATGTTTGCATTCAGCAAAATGGAGCATTACCTGAAAGTTTGGGCAACTTGCGAAGCGAGGCAAACTTTCTTTGGACCCCATGGAGAGGAATCCCGAATACAGACCTGCTCAAAGGAACTAATCCTCTGGATTTGGGTTTGGAATAAGTGCTTAAAATGTTTCCCTTGGGCAATGGGGGAGGGAAAAACAGGTTACAGGCAATGCTTTTTAAATAAGATCTTCATGCTGTAGTGAACCGTTTTCATGTTCTCCAGTAAATTTTTCCTATCTGGCAGAGCATGTGTGTGGATTCTCAAGTAATTTTGTCATGTTTTAAATATTTGCAGCTTGCCATTGTATCTGCAGATTTCTGTTTGCATATTGTAATTGGTCTTATCTTGTTTTGATTTCTTGGTAAAGTGGAATAGATATGGATAATTCATATGTCCTGTAGCTATTATGAGTCAAGGCAGTAAGTGGATGACTTTCTGGCTCCAAAGTCCTAATTGTTTCTGAGTAGCTGGAGTATCCTATGGGTTGTTGTCTGGATTGTAGCATGGGTCTCAGCTGCCGTAGCTTCATTTTTCCATCATGTATTATTCTTAATGCTGCAAGGAACTGATTGAGGAACCTACTTATATGGAAATACTGAAGATTTATTTTAATCACTAGAGTTCCTGCAGTAATTTCAAGCTAGTAACAGAATAGATAATTTATGTCAATGACTTTTTCATAGTGCAGACAGGAAAAAATGAACCAAAGAAAGAGTTTGATCTTAATATTAATTGTGTGGTGGATGGATTAACTGTGGGTAGGATTTTGCCAATGTGCTCCTGCATTGCACTTCCTGTAGCAACACTAGCATCTGCGCGCTGCTTTGGCTCAGGGGATCACCTTTACTGAGCTAAAATAATGCAGGCAGCAAGTACTAGAGGCAGCTTTCATTTTTTGAATCATTAATATTTGCTGTCAGTGTAAAATGTATTATATTCTCGCTCAAATAATGACAGGACGGCGTGTTGTTTAATAAAGGCCTGCATCACTGTAGCTGATCAGCGTCCCCAGTGCTTCTCAGCTTAATGAAGGTGATGTACAGTAAGGCTGCAAAGATTGATAGAGAGAATCCACATGACACACATTTTGTCAAGTCTCTCTTTCTTTCCTGAGTTCATCCCCTTGGCACTTTGAAAATCTTGTTAAAAATAAAACAAAGATTATATTTTCATTAATATAATTAATATGGCACAAGTCCAGTCTCCTCCTTCTTCTTTTTTTTTTTTTTTAATTTACCTTCAAAGGCAGAAAAACAGCCAAAAGGTTAATGTAGAATTATACTTAATTATAATGATTCATTACCATCAGTACAGTTAAGCTAATTTACTGTTTGCATCTGAACTAAGAGAAAAAAGGTCTGTTGGAGTGAAATAACGCACAGAAATGAGCCTTTTGTGTTTAGTGACTGCTTTATCCTCCTAAATGTTACTGTAAAATTAGGGCTATAGTTATGGAATAACTGTCATATCAAATAACAGTGGGAAGACAGTAAAATGTGTGCTGGCAATGCAGGTGCACCTGTTACAGATGTATAGGCAAACAGCAAATATCAGCGTGTCAGATGAGGACAGTTTTAGGACTTGGAATGTTAAATCTGGCATCATCCAAAGGCCACATATAAATTAATAACAGGAACACTTGCTGCTAATGTGTCTCAGATTAATGTGCTCTGTGTGCTCAGAGCATAATGTCATATTCAGAAACATTGATTTTATTATCATGTCAACATTGGCAAGGCATAAATACTTAATTTCAGTAGTTACATTTTTAGGTGACATTGCAGTCACTATAGGTAAATGAAAGCTGCCATAAGCAGGATTTTTTTTTATACCATTGTTTATGTTGCTTCAAAAGCCCACTGTAGGAATTTAAAAATGCAGATTACCAAAAGTAAACATGTTTAAGTAGGTGGTTCACAGGGTGAAGCTATTTTTATAAATGAAAGCAGTAACAGATCAGCAGGATACTTTAGAAGTCTATAACATCAGTTATAAGCTACTGACCTCCAGAACACAAACCTGAGAATGATGCTGAGAATCTACTTTTCAGTCAAAAACTAGATTATCCTTTAATGAGATCAGAGATTTCGGCCAAGCATCAAAAAAGGTCATCTCTGTATTATAAGATTGCTGCCAGGAGGTTATGTCTCGCACTAAAGAAGAGGAAACTCTCTAATTTTTTTTTCTTACACTCAAAATAATGGTAAAAAAATTCAGATTAAAAAAAAAGTTAAGATTACTTAGGTGGGATTTTGACTTCTTATAGTTCTACAGCCCATTAAATAATAGGAAGAAAAACAACTGCTATTTTAGAGCCTTGTTTTGCAGCCTCTCAGCTTCCTTGCCCCTTGGCCTACTCTGTGATTATCTTGTATCTTGTACCTCCTGGTAGACGTAGAAGTTGTCTGGTAAATTATAGCTCACACCAGCTGCACAGAGTCTTTGTGCCAACAGACAAAATCTTTGCTCACGGCTGCGCTGCTGCATCCAGCCCGTGCACTGCAGATGCACCAAGATTCCAGGGACAAAAACCTCAATGGGAAATGCACCTTCAGCAGCTCTCACTTGCGTTGTTGTAAAAGGCGGTCCTTGCAAGAGTGACATAACTGGTATTGAGCAGTTCACATCCATGGACA
Organism: Phainopepla nitens; assembly: GCA_013400175.1. Lineage (NCBI taxonomy): Eukaryota > Metazoa > Chordata > Aves > Passeriformes > Bombycillidae > Phainopepla > Phainopepla nitens. The sequence continues at coordinate 582,969 of VXBQ01011151.1, forward strand.
ATGCTGGTGCCCTACAGACATCTCTCTTCAGAAAGTGGCGCTTTCTCCATTGACTTCAGTCCAGATAGAAGTTGGGAAATCGTTCGAACCCCCCCCCACCCCGGTCAACTGACAGGAGTTGAGGAGGTCCTGCTGTTTGCCATCCTTAACGCAGTGCTAGAAATACAGTAGATACCTTTAGACTCAGTTGGCTTTAGATGGCTTTTAACCGTTCAGCACCTGGTGCCTCTGCAGCTCCACACGTGCTTTGCAGTGTGCCCATATCGACGTCGATGTTCAGAAATGAGTTTCAGGGATACGCGGTACAGTGCAGTAGGAATTGCTTAATTGAGCAGCATTGACATATGGGACTCAGCTATTTGCCAAACTGTTACTACGTGTTTTCTATAATTAGGAAATGGTTTTGGTGGATACTCTTACCATTTCAATTGCTGTGTTGAAGTGAATATATGTTATTAATTTTTTCTTCCTTAGTAGGTCAGTCAATACCCTATCTTTTATATGCTTCACACAGGCATATAAAAGGACACTTACTCCGGGTTTGTTTTTATTTATCCTAACTCTATTCCTAAGTTGTGCAGACAAAAACATTTTGCACTGAAGAGGATTCCTGCAGACTAGACCTTGTTTACTGCCTCAACTGAAATGTTTCATAGACCTTCTTTTAGGATTACTGAATCAGAGGCTGCTAGAAGAGGAAAACCCATTCGGTTCTCTGAGTACAGCTTCTCTCTGGGGATATTTAGGAAACTGGCTAGGATAATAGATGTGTTCACACCAAGCAGATGAAAGGCTGTGTGAACTAACTATGCCTGTCACTGAGAGGAGAATATAGGGATATTTCAAGCCACACTTTGGTTACCAGGACCTTACGCAAAAGTGGGTGTCTGTGGTTTGTGCATCAGGAAAAGAGCACAGCAGTGTCAGTAACCCGTACTCTTTTATGCCCATATGGTAGCCACCATCATGAGTGGCTGTAAGGATTACAGTAAGGTTCTGTAGAAGTGAAAGTGTGACTGTCTCCAGCTTGAGTTAGCCTCCAGGGCTGAAGGCTGTTACAGGCTGTTCCTCTTTAACCTGAATGTATCAGGAAATGCGTGACAGACCTTGCCCAGAGGTATTCATCTGTAACTTCTACCTGCACTGGTTCACTCTAAAAGGAGAATAAGGCCATGCTTTGGCCTCTGCTGTTGGACTCAAAGCTTTGAGTATTATCATCATCACATGGTATAGAGAGAAGGAAGGTCATCATCCTTGGACAGAGATGTGATAGAGAAGGCAGCTTATGCCCTGCAGTTTTCCCTGCTCCTTTACATACCTATACAGAGCTAACAATGACCAAATACTATGTGTTCCTTTTTTTCAGAAAACAAAGTCAATCCTAGTGACCGTGTCCCATAGCTTAATTGAGGCTTAATTCTTATCACATGATTTTAGTTAATAGATTTCTGGTAATTAATGAAACTATTTCTGTGTTGCTGTATCCTGCAGTGTGCTGCTCTGGTTGGCGAAGACCAGCCTCTCTGCCCAGATCTCCCAGAACTTGACCTCTCTGAACTAGATGTGAACGACCTGGATGCAGACAGCTTTCTGGGAGGACTCAAATGGTACAGTGACCAGTCAGAGATCATCTCCAATCAGTACAGCAATGAACCCGCCAATATATTTGAGGTAAGGCAAGATGATGCAAGTGCATGTTGCAAAGTCCTTGCTTGCTCTTTATTTTGATTTTTTTTTTTATTAGCCTGGTGGACAACAGTTTACAACAGTTTATTTTTCCACCATTAAGAGACAAGAAAACTGCTAGTGTATTATGTGTTCTGACTCGTTCCTTTAATCCTCATGATCAAATACAGATCTGCAGTCTGAAGGGTGTGGGGGGGGGGAAGCTTTAAGAGGATTTAAATGGAACTTTTGATTTTTTAAGAGGAAACAGCTAAAGAGTGCCTAGAGCACACTGCCGTGTGGCGTCACAATGAGGAGCTGCACTGCTGTCAGCTACAGAGCAAAACAGAAGTTGAAACTTGTTTGTTGTCTTACACTTGAATTCCTCGGCAAGAAGCAGAGTGCTGCACAGCAGCTAGCTGATGAGTAGCTGGAACATTTTTAGTAAAGATTTTTACCACTCAGAGCCTTACTGTGCAAGTTAGTTGCGCACAAATTGAGAGGTCTGCAACTTGTTTATGCATAGGGGAGAGGAAGGGTGAATGTGGCAGAGAAAGCAGTGAGGACTGTCAGTAGCTCAGGAACTGGCTCAGTGTTCTGTAGATCTCGTGGTGGAGAGCAATCTAAAACTAAAAGTCAGAGGGTGATAGGAGAGATCTATTTGTTTTCTTTGCAATTGTGCATTGGGGATTAGGGTGTATGAGAGGATCAGGGTGTACAAGAGAAGGGTTTCTGTCTCTTTGTCTTGGGTCTTCTTTCCTTTGTTTTGTAAAGCCTTCATATTTCTCCACCTTGTGGTTTTGGACAGCTGTGCCCCTCCTAAACTCTAACCTCCTTCCCTCCTTGTTGATAGGAGAGGCCATAGATCGTTCACTGACTTGGAAATTGGACAATAAATTGATTATTTGGCAGGAAGACCTTGTACAAAAGCAAGCTATGAGTGCTGTTTCTCACACACCAGGTACCACAGCTCCAGGAAGTACAGCTAGCCCGCTGGTTCCGGAAAGCCCCAAATTATCATGGTAGAATTTTAAAGACTGGAAAAAAATTAACTGAAATGGTATAGTAAAATGCTTACCTAGGATGTGATGTCCTGAATAAAATTCTCCTTCCTTTGTGTACGGCTCTAAACCCACAGTGATCTCCCTGATGCAGATGAATTGCTCTGGATTTAAACCAGTGTAACTGATAGCAGAAGCTGGTCTTCTCTGTTTAGTTTCTGTAATTTACATCCAAGTAACTTTGAATTAATTTTATTTGAATCAAAATAGCCCTGCAAAGCTTTGTGCTTAGGCCCTCTTTTTTTCTTTAGTTGTATAATGTTCCACTGTTTGTTTTACAAAGTTTCCAAATCCCGTCTGGTTCTTGAATTGCAATTGTACTGCCTCAGGCAGGGTAGGGTGCAATGGTGGCAGCGAGGAGGCAGGGAGGCAGGGTCCACGTTTGCGGTGACTGTGATGGAGGCTTAGCTTACTGTTTTTATTACTGAGGACACATATTTTTTCCACATTCATCAAAAGCCAAATGAAGAAGCATTTTCGTTTAGAAAAATCAGTTGAAGATGCCGACATTCAAAGTGTAAGTTCCACATAAGTAATACAATTACGTATTTACCAAATCTAAGCATACAAATTATTCCAATAAAATCAGTGGAACTTGACCGCCTCCTTGCTCGTCCTGTGTGTTACTGCCTGTCTTCTCTGATGGCCACAGCTGCTGAGTATAACGTTGTCTCAGATAGGTAGTGACCATTCCCCTACACACCTTGTCTGGGAAACAATTCCTGTTCTGAACCTCGAAGCATGTTGCGAACAGCAGGACAACCACATTGGCTGGTAGTTAACTCACTGGGAGATGGTGACAGGGGCAACATCTCATGGGCATGTTTGAGTCTGTCTGAGGACGAGCTGCTCCGATGTGAAGTAACAAGGGCCAATGTGTGGAGAAACAGTGGCAATGCAGCTGGGGGAATGAATTTACGAAGCAAGTAATAGGTCAGAAATAATAGTTTGGAAATGAAATATGCTGCTTCTTTCCTAACAGGCAAATTCCGTTGTTTTCTTTCCACACACTCATTGACTTCAGCTGCAGGCTGCATTGCTGTCTCATCACAGCTTGGCCCATACTTACCTGTAGGGACAAATTGTGCCCTAATGGTATTTTACAATACTGCAGTGCAAAATTAGACTATTTTCAGCTTCTTAGAGTGTTTCATTTACATTTCTTGGTTGCTTGGCCTAGGAAGATGGGGATGAAACAGTTATTTTCTCCTCCCATACATTAACCCTGTCCCCATTCTCCACTGTGCAGCTGGGGATACTTTGTACTATTTCTTGCCTCTGCCGCTCAGTAATGTGACGACTGGGGGTGCTCAAGATCAGAAGAAGATGTCTTCTTCCTCCAGAGACTCTCTCACATTCTCTGTGAGGAACTATTTGTTTTAGCTGAGAGAATGGAAGTTTTGTGCAGTTTCTCATTTGGTAATCACGAGATTTTTCCATGTTGATCCTCAATGGCTTTTTTAAAAAGAAAATAACATCTTTTTATATCTTTTTTTTTTTTACTTTTTTTTCCCCTTTCTTGCCGTTTTGGGAGTAGTACATTCTATCTAACTTAAGCTTCCAGATGAGGCATTGTCATACAAAAATAGAAATACAGCCTATTTGGGGTGGAAAGGAAAGAACCAGAATGATAAACAAATGATGGGAAGTACACGAGCAGCATTACTTGCACAAGCTGTACAGTGTTAATTGCCAAATCTAGCCTTGAATGAAATACACTCTCCTTTGAGGTATTAATGCAGTACATGTGACATTGTCTATGCGAGGGACAGTGTCCAAAAGCCCTTTTCAAAGTTCCTGAGTGTCTCTGCTGCACTTTTCTTTAAAGGAAGGTTTGTATTTCATAAAGTGAATTTTCAGTCTTTCTGAAAATCATATTCCTGAAAGCTCACTTAAGCTGAGCACCCACAAGCTTAGGCACTCCCAGTGGCACTGGGAGTTTCACAGACTAGAAATTATTATAGTTATGGTAGCAACCAGGAGCCAAGTGAGATAAAGGTCCAATTAGTTTAGATAGTATATAAGTGTTAAGTATAAATCTCTGCTCTCATCCACTTAGGTGTGATGAGATACTGGCCTTCACTCTAGGATTAAAACACAGCAGTATTTTGCAGACACACCTAATTCATCGCTGCATCATTCTGCTCACATGCCAGTGTAACAATACGAGTCCTGAATCAAGCCTGTACTGCCCCAGCACAGAGGCTCTTCTTACCAACGTTTGTGCTTATGTACATTTTGAATTAAGTGATTTCTTTCTATTCACAGCTTGATCACTTCTGGTTTTCGCCTAGTTTTCTTTGCCTGTTGTTTGAAAAGATAAAACTAAGGAGTTCTTGCCCCTCAGGGCACTGTCTATTGACACAAGTTCGCGCAAGTAAATAGTTAACAAGCCACCCAAGACCAGTTATTTAGTGGTTCACTGCACCATTCACTTTTATGATTTGTTTTGTGAAGAACTAGACTTAAAAAAATTGTATTTGCAAAAAATTTAATTTGCCTTTCAGAAAATCAAAATGGTTAAATTTTCATTCTCAAGGCCAATGCTATGTGAAATTGTGAGCAAACATGCAGCTTGATGTGTCATGAGTGAGAAGGCTTTTTGTTCATGAAAACTGCTGTCCCTTGAGGCTTCTTGAAATATACTGTACCATTTCATGTAAGATTAGTCATATTTAAAACTATTTATGATCCATGCCTAGCATTATGAAGAGGGAAGATATCTACAGTGAGTGTTTCTCTTTGTTGGCATTTTTTGCAAATAACTCGGCTGATGGTAAGAGAAAATTCAGCCTGTAGATAGGCAATAACCTGTTAAACTGCAGTGAACCTGTGTAAAATCATAAATCTTGTACTTGGCAAAACACTTTTTTTAGCCTTTAAAAAGACTTCAGAAAACCCACATTGCCTGCCCTTCTGCAGATTTAATTTATTTACATAATTCTATTTCCAAAGTGATGCTCGTAATATTTGATGACTTTGTTTTTGATTGTTTTATATAGGTGTATCCCAGGTTAGTTCTCAAGGCCATTCTATGTTCCACATATTTGGAAAGTCTAAAAAGATAACTATGTTTTATTGTAGAGTGCCAAAAAGGGCTGTATTACAAGCAGTGAGAATGTGAGGAGAGAAAAAAATACACGGTGAAATGCAGACTGTCTTTCCCCTGGCAGCAGGGGAATGCATGGAGGGAAATGATTTCTTATTTATTTGGAAGAGGTTGTATCAGGGAGACGATGAGTGTTGAAGGAAGCCTTAAACATCACCAGGGTAATTTTCACTGGTTCAGATAATAAAATCCCTCATATTCTGTGGTGCTGCCGCTCTCTTTCACCATTGCAGGTTATTCATTCAAGGTTTGTAGCCAGATTGATTAATGAATTACCAGATCTTGCGTAAAATGACTTGGCCTGACTTTTAAACAACCACCAATGTTTTCTTTGCCAGTCTTGTGACTGGTGTTAATGGGTTCCAGAGAACTGAGCCTATATAGACTTTCTGTAGTGGCCTTCCCTAGCATTTTTTCCACTTTTTAATTTTCTCCAAAACTAGTAGCCCAGGGCAGGCAGTTCAAGGAGATACAATCTCAGTGAAAAAAAAGACATAGTAGTCAAATCCTTGATGGCTGATGCCCTTCAGTACCAAATCAGCATGATTTATCATAGCCATCTATTCAGCACAACAGAGGCTGGAGGTGAGCTGCATGGTGTACCTCACACAATATGCATAACTAGAGCTCTGAACTTTGAAGGAAAGCCTCAGAGCTATTTGCAAAGTGCTGGTGCTTAGTGAATACTAAATTACATTTAGGAAATAGTCTACTGCTACCAGTTATACTTCATTTTTATTCTTGACACAGACACCTAAATCAGAGAACAGTAACATTTCAGAGATTATGGTAGCAGTTTGGGTATGTTCCAACACTATAATAGGATCAGAATTTTAAGGCCTTTTTTATTATTACCAATAGTCACTTAGTTTCTACTGCAGCGTACTTTGTAGGGAATTACAGCTTTTACTAAAAAGATTAAAATGCTATTATGCAAATGATTGCAGTATGTTATTATGTTTACAAATTAACATCCATGGCTCAACACACAAATTAACTAACTATTCCATCTATATTATTAAGGATTTAATAAAGTAACTGTTGATAAAAATGAGGAGCTTGGAACAGTTAATAGGAGCTGATCGTGATTTAACATAGAACTTAAACATTGTGTTTAATGTTCTAGATGGCATAATAGCAGAATAAAGCTTATCAAAGTGCTTGAAAGGACTGTGATTGTGTGCACCACATAGCAGCCTGTCTGAAGCCCCAGAGGGCATGAACAAAATAGCTCTGGGCAGTAGCGTAGGAGCATACTGGTGAGTCTGGAAGCAACACAGGACCGAGTCGTATCAACATGTGCTTTCCTGCTCTAATAAGTAGGCTTTTTTGAAATCTGGATTCATGCAGATTAAATGTTTTACATGATAAGCACATGTATTTGGGAACTTGAGTCCCTCTAAAATGCATCCTGTAATGAACTGCTTCTATGGCAAATTGGATTTCATTGCAGAGTATCACTGTATGGTAAAAAAGGGGAAGGCTGAGTTCAGTCTGAGATGACTTTACAAACATTCCTGCAAATTGTTATTCCTAACAGTTCATAAGAGATCATCATAAAAGCAAAGACATAAGAGCTACTGAGGTCCTAGAGAAATGAATGTACAGTATGTGGTTATGGGATAGATTTAGTAGTGAAAGAGACAACATCATAAGTTTAATACAACAATAAACATAAAAGGCAAAAGATGCAGATTTGGCATAGGAAACTTTGTAAGAATGATAAAAGGTAACAATGTATCATAAGGCCTATTTGTGAAACTAGGAGAAGACCCTCATTTCCAGGGAAAGAAAATAGCAGACACTTGACAAAAGTGCTGGACTTTTTATATTCCTAATGGAGTAATGTCACATTTCTTGTGTGTTTGAATGCATTACCTTTACCAGTGTCTCTGGCCTGACTCAGGGCTCTACATCTGCTAAAAAGGAGACCAGCACAATAACATCCTGTCTATGTAGGATGATGTATGTAAACGATAATCTATGATTAGCTATGCTGACATTTAAAAAGGCTCAAGCAGTAAGTGGAATTTATTTTACTCGAACCAGCTGCTACGTAATTGGAAAGAGTTTATGCAAATGCTCTGTATCTAGTGTTACCAAGGTGCGCTGCTGCTCCTTTTTTCTTTCCCACTTGGACAAACTATAGTGCTTTAATGCAATGACCACCTGGCATGTTGGTAGAAACCTTCAGGCAGGAAAGAATTCCCAAATGAGCAAAAAACCAATTGGCTTTGATAGTTTATTGTTTAATGTATGTGGCCACCATGACCGATCCCAAGACACGCACTCAAGAAAATGCGAGTGGTCCACTTCACGGTCCCGTTAAGGAGACATTTCACCTGGTGCAGCCATGGCTGGAGATGCTCGCTATGCTACTCTACAGAGCACCTATCTTTTTTTTAACAGGGAAGCCTAGCATTCACCAGAACAATAGTGAGCTAATTAGGTCATTAGACGGATGTCTTGGCCTGTGTTAAAACCAGCCCTTGAGGACACGGTGTTACAGTGTTCCCACTGGCTGCGGAGCTAAATATGAACTGGTGTCAGCTGCCATACAAGCAAAAGTGTAATAGCCTCCTTTCACAGAGGTCATCTTAAATCCACTTTGGTCACAGTCACACTCCACATCTGTTTTAGTGAGATGCAGCTTCTTAAGGTGGCGTTTGGACTTCATAAGCACACAAACAACCAAGCTATAAATTGCTACTGCTGGAGTTATTTTGAATAAGTGTATACTGTTTCATATTTATAATGGTGAGGCTTCATAATATTCACAGTGAATATATAACACAGATCAGTTCAACAAGCATGAAATTGTATGTTGTCAACTTGTCACATAAATAGAGCCATATTCTAGCTTACGATAATGTTGAACTAAATATTTTCTCACTGGAACTACAGAGAGGGTCATGAAAATGTGGGACAGTAGCTCTGTCTTTTGTTAGAAAAACAATCCCAGACTCATTGCTAGTGGGAAGTAAATATTTCTGATATGATTCTTCTGGTTTTTTAATTCCCCACTGGCTTACCAACAGCAACAGAAAGTTTGCCTTTCTTAGACAAATGCAAATTGGCTAAATTAAGTTTATTTCCGTTATTGGTTTTCTTTCTAGTGTAACCACTTCTCCTTTTTTTTTCATTGTTGCTGTTTTTGCTCAATGCATCATTGCTAATTGCTGCTAAAGAGTCCATCTTAACCCTGGCATGCTCTTTCCCAGCTGCCCCATCCCATTTAACGTTAACTCTGTCCCATGCCATTACAGAAGGATAAAATTATCATAAGTCTTCATTTAGGAATTCTTTTTCCTTAGTGCCGCTAACCTATTGTGCATGTGTAGATCAGGAGGAGGAAATTGCACAGAGCATATTTGTTGCAGGGAGCAAGTTTTGGTATTGAATCATGATGAACTGGTTTTTTTCCCCTTGAACAGAGAAAAAAATACAAAGATGAGTTTGTATGTGTCTGTGAAAACTTACTTACTTGTAGGTTTTGTTGTACTACTGTGGGTAATCCTCAGATGCACTGGAAATTTGCAGCCTTTCTGGAGGAGTACCCCCTGCCAACTTTATAGGCCTCTTTTTCTCCAGTGTCTAATTTTTATTTTGGTAGCTTTGTGCAGGTGCATACAGGATCCTAATGCCTTTGCAAGTGATGGGCTGCAGCCTTGGCAGGCACGGAGCTCTGCCTGTGTGTGCAGGCACACTCAGCCATGGAGGCTGGGTTCAGGTCTCAGTGGAAATCATCTCATCCCCTTTGCAATGCATAGCTGGTTGCTTTGGCTGAATTTTCCATTCTGACAGAATGGAGCAACAGTCTTGCTTCGTAATGATTGAGAAATTAATTAGCACTTTGTGGCGGTGATGAGTCTGAAGGGCCATGATTGGAGTTTGCTTTTTACCACATGCAGTAATCACTGGGTTTTGTTTATGAAAGCACAAACCCAAAACCTATTGAGATTTTGGTGTTGTCATGAAGCATGAGCACTAGAATAATACTTCCATTTCCTCACACACATCTGTGCTTTTGTGCTTTACTGTGAGTAACACAATGGGGTGCTGGTCCATAATGGGTACTTCTAATCACTAAGACGATAATCAGAAGAACAGAGTATTTTCTGTGAGGAGCCGCGGTGGCAGTGTCAGGCAAGTGTTGTTGTCTTGTTGATTTATGACAGGTTTGAGTTGCCTGAACTGCTTGCAGCCATCCAGCTTATCACATAAAGTTTAGGAGAATCATCCCTTCCAAGCATATTATGGGGCTGGAGGTGTCAAATAGGCAGGGAGAATTTCTGCTTCTGGCTGCTGACATAGCTGCTTCTTGAAGGCTCAGTGATATTAAATCTTTATCAGGATTTGGAGGATCCACCATCAAATGGTGTGAGGGACTGCAGATCTCTCCTAGAGGAGACACACTTGAATAAAAATAGAGAAATTGGGTAGAAAAGTTTCTCGCCTCTTGTCAAGGAGGTGGTGATGACGGTTATCTGGAGGACTGGTCTGGTCAGAGGAATTTCCACATAAAGTACTAAAAGAAACAATGGGAGTTTTCTCCTGGAATGGTAGTTTCTCCTCGAGGACAAAAAATTCTTTCTGAAAGTACTTCAAAACCTTTGCAAAAAATCTAGTTTTTCTGCTCCCATGTTGCTGTATAAGCAGTGACATAATGACTCAGGAAGTGCATCAGACTCCTTAGGTAATAAATTTTATGGAAATGAGACATCTCACTGGAATTTTTGGTTTGGTGAGAATGCTGCAGGCTTGCATATTGCCACAGAGCAGTCAGTGACCGGAAGTGAAAAGCAGGTATTAGGAGAGTTTTAGAACTCTTCTGGTATTAGGGGTTGTCATTTTGTGTTTTTTGTTGGGTTTTGTTTGGATTGTTTGTTTGTTTGTTTGGGGCGGGGGGGTTGTGGTTTTTTGTGGGTTTTTTGTTTTTTTTCGTTTGTTTGGTTTTTGGGGGGGGTTTGGGGGGTTTTTTGGGGGGTTTTTTTGCTTGTCAATATGTATCACTTGGCTAGGTAGATCTAGCAGTCGTGTTCTCCACTCTGCCAGGCCCTGTGTGTGTGGAGACCAAGTGAACAGGATCTTGGTCTGTTGGTATCCCCTTTAAGAGGGCTTCTGGGTGAGGTGTGGGCAACCAGGTAGTGCAGGTGACAATGTGAGTGGTAAAGGACGAAGAATGAACTTGGAGCAGGGGAGGGCTTTGCAGAATCATAGAGTGGTGGAAGGGGGAAGGGATCTCAGGAGGCCATTTGGCCCAACCCAGCATGTTCAGGAAGGACTACCTGGAACAAGAAGTTGAGGAAATATTTCTTTGTTCCTCTGCTGCTGCTTCTTCCCTCCTTGAAATTATTTTATTAGTAGTGGTAAGGAGTTTCTGATCCCATTTTGAAAATCTTAGCCTGCAGTCCAAAGCAACTACGGAATTTCTTTGAGACATCCCTGTATATAGCTAGAAGCCTATTGTTGCCAAATCCTAGTCTTCAGAGGAAGATGGGTGGCATTCAAGGGTTTGCAGTCTAGGCCTTGGTTTTCATGACAAATTTTCATATAATGAAACCTACTTCTTGGGCTAATCTTACCTTCCAAATGTACGGAGCTTGTCTGTTTTCACAGGCTTATTGTTGGACTAGTGAAACTGTAAAGTTGTCAGGTTGAAAATGGATGCATATGCAATTATTTTTGTAAACAAAATGTAAGTACATGCTTCCTGACCTCTGGTTGGATGTGCTCTGTTAGGCATTTGACCCTCCAGGCATACACAAAGGAGCAATAGGCTTTTGTTTTTACTTGTCTGGGGGAAACATACGCATTTTTGAAATTCTTTTTATGGTTTTGTGTTTGCTTTACTGTTTTTTCTCTCACCAGGACTGGTGTGGATTTTCTTGGCTGTATTGACTGTCCTTAAAAGCTCAGCAATCACTCTTCACATACGTATGAAGACATCAAGCAAAACATTGGCAATTGTCACATCAATTGCATCTGGGAAAAAGCCAAAAAAACTTGTGGATTTTTTTCCTTAACACTGCAGAAACATTCGTCCATTTCCAGTGAAAGTGCTTCTGCTTGTGTGTGGTGGAAGTATTGCCACATCTTGTCATTTTCTTTGCTGTTGATCCCACTCTCCTATAGGAAGGGTCAGGTCAAATGCTTCTCTGAAGACCAAGTCTCCCATTTGCAGCAGGAAATCTCTCGGGTGGAGAGGATAATGTTACAAAACAGAGGCTGACATTACAAAACAGCTCTGCTGCCTCTGGCGCAGTCTGGAGCATCACAGACCAATAACTCCTATCATGTCATTCTTGCGGCACCTTATTATCTATGTTTTTCTGTAAATCTGATCTGAGACTGTCATTACCAGTTTCAGGTAGGTGAACACCATCTGGGTGAAATAACCATGTACCAGTGATGAGCTGGAGGGGGCTCTTGTTAGTTAATCATCCTTACCTTCCCTTTGATGAGTTAATTTGTCTATTGAGCCATGGAGGAGCCCCCAAGAGCTCCCAGGAGCCCCTTGTTAAAATTCTGCCAACAAATGGAAAGATAGGGATGATTTCACTCTTTTTGCTGGAGCCTTTGCTCTCTATGATATTGCTAAATCATCCATAATGCATAACTTTCTATGCAATCTTTTTGTTACAGTTCTGGAGGCATATTACTTCTTTATGCATTTACTTTTTAAACATTGTCACTGGATACCTAACCCTCCTGAAAATCTCATCCCATGAATTAAGGTTAATTTTAGTACTTCCATGTGGCCTTTTAGTAGTTGGCATGTGAAGTGCCTTGGCTGTGATGTTGGGCCATATTCTTTTTTTTTTTTCCCTTCAGTTATTAAACACTATCTTTATTTACTTGTTTATTCCTAAAAACCCTGTAGTAGGGGAAGAGTCTGTGTGTACTAGTGACCAGCCCATCCCAGTTTTATGGTCTGCACTTTGTAGTCCGTGGAAGGAGCAAAGGTAGTGAAAGAAGAAAAGAGCTGGTACTTGGAGTTTGTGAGTGAAGATAAACTCAACTTATTTTTCCTTCAGAGGCCTGTGAGCACTGCTCTTTACCAGACTCCTCTTCCTCCCAGGCAGCTGGAGGCAGTTACAGGCTGCTGAGCTTGCCCAGTCCAGGAAACAGCATAGGTCAGAGCTGCAGTTGTGTCAATGTGTGGGACTACCAAACCCAAGGAGAAGCTGCCTTAAGTAGTATATTTCAACATGGAGACTTATTTATCTCCAAACCTGGGATGAAGAAGAAAATTAAATTTAAAAAATTTTGAAAAATCAACTGGACAATAACCCACAGAACAGGAAGCTAAGAAATGCTGTCGTTTGGAAGATGCTCTGGTCCCTTTGTAACTCGTAAGAAGGTATGTTAGCTCTGATACAGTGCTCTTCAACCAGATCAGCGTGAGCTCTTGGAAGGCCATATGTATGCCTCTGCACAGTGCTGATGGCTGCTGTGAGGGGACTTATTAGCTTTCACCCAACATTGATGTTCCTCCTAGGCTCTCTTCTGAAAGAGAGCAAACCTCTCTCAGAGGAACACAGGAACACAGAGAAAGCGATGAAGGGATACTGGAGTAGATCTGGAAGAGTGAGTTGGGATCCTACTGGGCTATGAGCTCTGGCTAAAGATGACCATAATGTACCAAAGAGGTTCCTGCAGAGTTAGTATCTCTGTACGGTGTTTTCAGAACTGTGCTGAGAAGGACTATTCGGCTGTGTCCTGTATGGACACAAATGATTTCCAGGAATCTGCACTCCACTGCAACTGGAATCATGTCAGGGTCTCCACATTGGTCAGTTCAAGTCCAGTATGGTCAGAGCAAATAGACCACAGCGGACTTATTCTTTGCTGGACCATCAGCATCCCTTTACAGAACTGCTCCTGGCATGTGCAGCCCTGTGAACACTGTCCAGTACTTAAGTCCATGTACTTGAGCTGCCTCTCTGTGGACTCAATCTGGACCCAAGAGGGCTTGTCATGGGCAGCCGCATGATGTGCAGAGGTTTCTGTCTTTCAGGATCTCTAACAAGATTAGACTTGTGAAACTTTGATTTTTAAACCCAAAGCTAAAGAAGGAAAGAGATATGCCCTTAAACTTAAGCCTGTAAATAGGTCCTATTTCCTAAACCATGACTTTGAAAATGATGGATGAATGTTCTTAAAAATATGCGTGTCAGAAACTTCCTAGTAAATTGCTTTTGTGGTCTTTCCAGCATCCAGGAGTACTTCCTTCTCAGGGCTTCTACTCCAAGTTGCACTATGCACATAGCAGGAACTTCAAACTGGACCCTTCCCCTTGATCTCCCATTATTCTCTCCTGCATGATCGCTCCAGCTACCCTCCATCACTAAAATGCTACCTATTTGCCACAGTTTCTGTCAGCGTGGATTTTTCCTCAAACCAAATTCACAGAGATGACAAAAATCCGCTCATGTGTCTTGTCCTTCCCTACACCTGCTTCTGGGAGTGCAGTGGCAGATGCCAGTTTTATTTTGTGCCAATGTTACTGCTCTGTTTACAGCAGATTTAAGAGTTTACATTAGGCCATAGTGTTACCGTCCAGTTTCCCTAATTCTATCTGCTGGCAATCCCAGCTATGTGGCTGGGGTGACTGCCCCTGTCCTAAAGGAATTTGTGTCAATTTCTGCAGGGACAAATCCTCCCTGTGCTAAACCGCTTTGCCGTATTTGCTCAAACTCAAATTTTTGACAAAGGCGTTCTGTCCACATCCACCAGAAGAGATTGCTTTTTTTTTCAGATGCACTTGGAGGTAGATGTGTTGGAAGCTGCCTGTACGTGGCTGATAACTGAGACGAGTATCTATGCAGCACGATCCATGCCCTTTTCTAATTTGTCTTTGAATGACAAATGTGTCTTCACTGAGTCAGCAAAAGAAGAGGTCCTACAGTAGAATTCATTGCCCTTCTTTCCATTTCAACAGAGTGGCTAGGTTTTCCCAGTTCTTCCCCAAAATCCGTCTTTAAAAGAATTCTCATAAAGACATCCCTCAAATTTATTGTGCAGAAGTCCATTATATTCTCTAGTAGTTTCTGATTCAGGCTCATAATATGCTGTTATTTCTATGGAATCCACCTCAACAGTGGTAGTGTATTCCAAATAAAAAAGTAAATAATTAAAAAAATTAAAATCTTTGTGAAGATCAAAGATAGTCCAGATTCGTCTTCATCACTGTTGTCCCTAGAGAGTCAGCTCTTAAGAGTTGAGTGTGTATGACCTCAAAAAAGAAAAACAGATTTTATTACAAACTTCTGCATTTCACACAGTACTGTAGTATAATAACATGCTTTTTTTCAATAGCAAAGGAGTGAAAATGCTCATAGACTTGGAATGGAAACCTAGAAAATATTTAAATGTTTGAATCCATCTGAATTGTTTCTGTGCAAAGAAAATGCAATTCCTGGTACCCAATTTGTACACTCCAAAATTCCTGGAGATGTCTTCCTCCTGCTGCTTGAATGCTTTGGATATGTGCAGGTGTCCTTTCTGGTTTTTGAAGCTACTCAACTAGTGAAGGATCAGGGCCACTTCACCTGGTGTCCTCTGAAATCCAGTAATTGTTTTGCATTGGGGGTAATTGTACCTAGAGATATTAGACAAGCCCACTGATTCAGACTCAGTAACTCTTGACTATCTTCCCATATTGCATTCCATGATTTGGTTAGATTATATCTTATCTCTAACCTTCTTGCTTCGATAAACACACAGTATCTAACTTGTCTTCTTCCACCTTATACACAAGGAAAATCATCAGCACTTAATCTGTTGCTGCTGTTAATGGCACAATTCCTCATCCTAATTCCAGTTCACTCTGCCTGATATCCCACAAATGCCTTTGAGAAAGGAATTTTATCCCTGATATTGTGCCAAAGACACTTTCATCCTTTGTCACTGTTGTTTGACTTTCTATGGACTTCATAATGACCTTTTGCAGTCTTACACAGTCGTTTAGCACTGTCTTACATACAAAAAGTCTGCAAACAAGTGCTATATCCCAGGCCATTGCTTTGGCTCTGAAGGTCCCTGGCAGCAGATCCTTGATCTTGAGCTACTACTGCAGCAAGAAAGTGTAATGTCTTCACTAGTAAAGAAAAAAAATGGAAGAGTATACAGTAAAAAACGAGGCAGTAACACAACAGCATTTTTTTCCTTCCTTTTTCTGTCTGGTATGTGGTCACACGTTGCTGACACTCCATGCTCTGCCCTCCTGTAGACTCTGCTCTATGGGACCCTTATTCAGTACAGCTGCCATCATGGCAGCCTGACAGGGATCAGCTGCTTTTGTGAGATTGCTTTTGTGATTAATTTTTATTCCAAAGGCCATCCAAAGTCTAAAGTAAAATATTTTCCTACCTAGCTTTATAGTAATTTAGGAATCTTCCAAGATGAAAGCTCTGCCGAACCCTCAGTTCACTTTCTCCTTCATATCTTTCCTTGGAACAAACAAATCTGTGTGATTATCTGTACAGGCAAAGACTTACTTTACAGGCTTTGGGCCTGGTTTCCTGGTTTTTATATTCCCTAAGTAAGTTATGTAAAGAGAAGGCCCCTCTCAAGCAATATGTTTTGTGGGCCCTTTGTTTTTCCAAGACACTTGCTGAGCTGCTGTTCTATTATAGCCCCTTCCACCTGCATTTTGGGGGATTGGCATGGCTTTTCATGTTAAAGTGGATGGTCTTCATGCTCACTTTTGAACTCAGTCATGACTATGTTCCTTTCCAGTGATCCAAACCTGTCTCTTTTGATGTAGCCCTGATGTTCTCCCTAACATCCACTATATCATAGAGGTACCTTTGTCTTTCTGATAACGAAGTTATACCTTGTTCTGTATGTCTGTTCACTAATCTCTCAGTGTCAACTTTCTCTGGAAAATTCCATTCTGGAATGCTAGTATTAAGTGAGCAAATATTACGGTGACATTTTCTGTAAAATGCCAAAAAATGCCAAAATCACCAAGTTCCATGAATGCACAAAATGAGCTTCTTCTTAGCTGCAGGCTGTGACTCCAACAGTCTTGACAACCATTTTTTCAGTATTCTTCTGACAACTAGAAGTTCAACTGAAAGTACTTAGGCATGGGGAATGTGTGCACTGTTGGTGTTGGTGAAATGTCCTGTGCTTGGAAGGGGATAGTGGTGTTTGCTTGTTGGAGCCTTGCCCTTCCCCCATGACTATGGCCTACAGGCACTCTGGCCTGGAGAAGATGACTAATCTGTGAGCATCAAATCCCCTTCTATAAAGCCAGGATTATAATCCTCCTTTCTTGATCTTGTCTGTTTGAACTGTGAGTACTTTCTGCAGATACTTTCCTTTGAGATGTGACTGGAGATCATTCAGTGCAATAGGGGTGTTTCCTTGGTAGTGCTAGAATAGTACTTAAAAATACAAATTGCAGGAGATGGATAGTAATGTTAATCATCATGATGAAGATGGAGCATGATTTCTGCTGCATGGCAGTGGAAGGAAAGGCTGAGAGACAGATATCTAAAATCACTGAGTGCATACTTTCAAAGACAGGACTTGCTCAGCAGCCAGGTGACAACAGACATTTTGTTTATTTGACAGAGAGGCTGTGAACTTAACTCCTGACTCAAACAGAAAAGTTGCCTCCCAAATGAAGACGTATGGAGGATTTTAATGGCAGTTGCAAGACATGTGGCTGGGTTATGCCATGTGTGAGCTTATAAAGATACATGGTGTATATCTGGCAAGGGAATCTGTAAATTTCACCACTATTTAAAAGCAAAAACATTCCTCACCCTGAAAAGAAAGTCAAAGAAAAATTATGTCTGAGAGGACAGGCTCTACCAGCTCTCAGGCAGTTGAATGTGATGTCTGCCCAGTAAGGGAAGACTCTTCTGTTCAACTGCATGGATGAGTTTTAGCTTGGCCTTGCATAGCGTTTCTGCCTAGAAGTTGGCCTCACTCAAGGTGAGATTTTTAAATTATGTTTAAAATGACTCTTACTAAAGAGTTTCAGGGAAGAAAGAAGTACTGGAAAACAGACTAAAATGTATGTCTGAATCAGTTTCCATTTGGTGCTCTTGTTACGGCAATCATGTGGATGCCAAGACTGGCGTAGTACAGGAGCATCATGTGGAAGGCAGTGGGCAGGAGTCAGTGTCTAGAGACCCTTGCTTGAATCCTGTGATGTTCCCATCTGAGCTCGTACAGCAAGTACCCACAGTGGTGTTATCTGCAGAAGTGCAAAGTTGAGGCAACAGCAGCAAGGGTGTTATACCGCATGACTGGTTTCTGTGGTGATGTCTTTCAGACTGGCTGTAGCACGAGTGAAATGTATGTAAGGACAGAGAACATTTATGCTTTCCTTGGGAGTTTCTGTTTTTTGATGTCTTGTCATGGTTTTCAGTGAGGAGCAGATGAACAGGTACCCTGCTTAACAGAGCTTAAAGAGAAACTGCTTGTAGCCTAAAAGGCCCACCAGAATCTCAATTTATGTGTTTTAAAGATGAGGTGGCTTCATTAAAGACTGTAGGGTCTTGCAGTTTTTCTCCAAAGAAAACAGTGCTAGCTCCACAGTTCAGCTGACAGAGATCCATGTCAGACTGTGGAGCTTTAGTCATATGCACAAGTCTTCTTATGGTGCTAAAAATCATTTAGTTTTCTTCTAAAGTCACGGACAAGGAGCTAAAATTGTCTCACTCAAATACGCATTTTTGAATTTCAGAATTAAGTGTAATAAAGGAAATTTTTATTTTTATTCTCTTTTGATGAGACACGCAATGAGAGCGTGAGTATGCTGTGTTAGAATATCTTTTGATTTGCTATTTGCTATGTGTTAAACATTTATATTTCAAAGAAGCGTTTGTACCTATCCTGAGTGTTTGGAAAATCCAACAGCTCATTAGATATTAACAATAGCAACACTGCTAAATACAAAGGATTCATAGGCAAAGTAACCCTCAGGCTATATCTCTGAGAGAAAAAGTGGCAAATAGAATCAGAAACTAATTAAATAGTCAGCTAAAGCAAGCATAACTTTAAAAAGCTCTAAAACTACCAAAAATGGAAACATATTACAGTTATCTGCATTCACAGTGCAGAACAAGTTTGGTAGTATTTAAGATAATTCTCTAGTGCCTGCTATTTTTAGTCCAAGGGTAAGCTTCTGTAAGAGCCTTTCAGCATTGCATCCCTTTAACCTGGCCTAACAAGCTAAGCCAGTAAGCTGTCTGATTTCAGTCTTACAGGAGGCAAAGAGATAGCTGAAACAAACCATTTGTGGTACAAACGCTCAGCCTATCTTGTCTTAAGAGCTTTCTTTGTATGGATTTTTTTTTTCCCCAAATGTCTCAGTATTAGGCTTGCTTGTCAGAGACTAAATTGTCAGGCTTTGCTGTTTGGAAATGGTAGAAGCACAGGAATGAAAGGAAGATTTTAGACTCAGCCTAATGGAAATAAACATTTCCATGTTGCCAGTGATGAAACCCGATCAGGGCAGTTTAAGCTGTTGCTATTGGTGTGTCTGAGGAAAAAGGAATGTATTTAGTTTTTCTTAGGGAAGGAAGGGCAGACACAAAGAGCCTGATTTCCTTCTCACTTACACTTAATCTGTCCTTGTTTAACTCCATCGGCTTTGCCAGGTGATGCTTGGTTTGTGCTGCTCTAATCCAAGGGAAGCCAAGCTGGAGTTCGTGCTTTGCTCCCTGTGCCACCAGCACTCAGATTGACACCACTCTTTGCATCAAAACGGGGCAAGGGCCAGATGCAGTTGTAAAACACCATAGTGCTCATTGCACTCTGGTGTTCTGGTGCTTCAGGTGGGTAAGACTTAGCAGTATTGCTCACTTACTTAAAATACTCTGTGGTGGGTTGTCCTTTCCCCTACTCCCTCATGTGTAGAACCAAGTGAAACCATATTTACTTTCTAGTCTCCTTGCTTTCTCATCCTCTTTCTCCTCCTTTCCCCTTCGTACCCCCTGGTGGTGTGTGTAATCCTCTTGTATGTTTACAAAACAGGATTTTATTGCTTCCTAAACATGAGTAGTCCCACCCACTCCTCTCAGCCAGCTGAGCAAGAGGGACACTTGAGCTGAGCAAGGCTTGGACACTCTCATCTTGGGCTCTTTCCAGTCTGTAGCTCCCTTCCCCTCTTTCTTCCCCCTCAATTTGGGTGCTGAAAGAGCAGGGAAAAATATCTCAGTACAAAGGGAGGCTATCTTAGCCAGGAAAATGCAGGCTGTGTTGAACCCAGTGATCTGCAGGGTCCCATCTCTGGTTTAGTATTCAAATGGCTTCAGTTTTATTTTTCTTGGGGTTAGGCACATCCCATGGGGTTTTGGCTGTGCAACTAGCAGCTACACAGGCTCAAATTATAACTTGTGTTAACTTCAGCGGGGATAACTTTTAAACTGAAGATGCACCTGACATGAAAAAATTATGTCAGCGTATTCCCAGTAGGGAATGCAAGCACAGTGTGTACCACATTGTAGGCAAGTTGAGGCCCAGCCACATATAAACTCAATGTCTTAGTCATAGCAATGTAGTGTGCAGCTGCAAAACTCACTTGGTAAGGAGGAAGAATTAGCCCTTGCTGGCCTGTGGTTGGACTGCTGTTAGTGCTGGGACACAGTGGTACAGAAACACTATGTAGGAGCTGCTATTCTCAGCTTAACATCAACATACACGAAGAGCATAGGACCAGGTCCCTAGCTAGTGTAAATCTGCATAGCTCTGTTAAAACCTGTGGAGAGGCCCTAATTTACTGCAGCTGAACATCTGGGTCTAAGTTCTTTTTATTTTAGTTACCAGCAGGCTTAAATAGAAGTACCTCAAATTATTTATTGTAGGTGCTGTGGCGGCATCTCAAAGCCCAATGGTAAAGCAGGACATGGTTGTGAAAGGGGTTGTGTGGACACATAACAAAAAGACGGTCCTTGTCTAAATGAACTTATGGTCTAATTAATAATGTTATGTAGTGTATTGGTAAGTACATCTGGACTTGACTACCTTTTCTATGTCATCTTCTAAGAGGATAAAAAAAATACACCCAGTTTGATTTTTGCCATTTCTGGTGAAAAAGAGACTGGTTAACATGAGTGCGTCACTAAAAAAATTGCGTCATACAGATGGAGGGCTCATGATCAGAGGCATGCGGACTTTTAAAAGACTAGCAGAGAATGAGCAATAAATTCAGTCTTGTCTAAGGAGTAAATAGAGGAGAGGAAACTGCAGTGGGAACTGTAGTGTGCACCATAGTATGCATGCACTACATAACTCTTGCAGACTGGTTGAGGGGAAATGGACATGGTAATGTAAACTAGCAAATTAGTTTTACATTTTTTTTGTCAACCCCATTTTATTAATATTATCTGTGAAGACTAGTAAGTTCCAGGAAAACTCAGAAACAAGCCAAGAGTGGGGGCATGCCCTAGAGGAGACTGCAACAGATAGCTCTTCTGTGATGTTTATTTTTTTAATGTTTTCTGCTTTAAAATCACCATCCCTACTTTACAATTCTGTTTGCATACACAAAATTGGATTAAAAGAACTATAAAGTCTTAGCACTGAATGACAAATCAAGGAGATATGTAACTGAGGATATTATCAGACACATACATAGCCAAGTGTTTAACCAGTGCAAAATTCAGATGCATCTCTTCATCCTGAAGAGTATTCTTGGTGATTGTAGGGGTTTACCAAGTTGCACAGTTCAGTCACTGCCTTTTGAGGTGATGACTTATTTGCTTGCTGAGAGAGGCTTTAGTATTATTTTTGTGGGACTGTGAAGGTGCTCTGAAAAGCTTGGCAAACTTCACCTGTGATCTGTACTGTTAAACCCTATACCTGCTAGGATGTTCCTTACTGTGGGATCTCCACATCCTCTTTTGGTGCTTCATTATAAGGGAGCCTTTACTGCCTTCAGCCTAGGACCCTCTGAGTATCGGTACCTGAGGTTTATTTTATCTATCTAAACCACCCCTCTAAATGGTATGTGTGTCAGTCAACACATCTGCTAGTATATTCAAACAAGGAGGACGTTGAAGGACGTTGCTGTGCCTCCTAAAGATAACGTATGGCTACACAGGTAAAATATACAGAGGAAATTCATCTTTAGGCTTGTAAACAAGTTTTTTTGTGTTGTATCTGAGTAAACTCTTTTAACCAACTCAAACCAGATAGCTGCCATCCAGTTAAATTACAATAAAAAATGATGGGAAGTCCAGATGTATTAATGATGCACTGATCCACTCATGCTTCAACTGTAAGGAAAACCAGTGCTTTTCTTCCTGTGAGACATGACTTGTGTTTGTCATACCTGTTCAATGGGCATGTGTTAGGCTTGATGAAGCTGAACATGCTGAGAAATGAAAACATCATAAGAGGCATTAAATGAAGTTGATACTTTACAAATGCTAATTTCCTGGTCAAATTAAATTCCAGTTTTCTAACAATAAGAACACCAGATAGATGTATCTTATTTTGTAGCTTAAAAAGGAATTTTTGTGTGTGTGTTTCATTTGTACAAAAACAGTCTCCCCATAAATGAACAAAATTTTAAAATCTGTGTAAACTCTTCTGTGTATAATTTTACCTTTAAATTTATATTTCTTTAGAGTCATAAATCTCAAGACAGAAGTAGGGAGGATTATATACATCCTGACATATCCAATATAATTAAAACTAAAGGAAATGCAGTACTGAAATTGCAAATGAACAGAAGCGACCATATAATGCTTTTTGTTCACAGAGGAAGAGTCCATACTGCCACTCAGGTGCCATTTTTAGAGATATCTGTCATGATAAAGAGGACAAACAAGTTTTTACATCAATTACATGTGTGAAATCATCATTGCAAAATATATATAGCTTTTTTTCCCTCCAGGATATGCTATGCTGCCTTACAAAGGTATATGAATGTTGAAAAATCTTATGTCAGTGCATAGAGAGATTAGTATGGGCATGGACCATAAATCAAGTAAATAAATAAATCTGAGCAAGCAGTGCTTGACTCTTTGGACTGAAATACTGATGACACTGTATTGAAAGCTCTGCAACAGGAGCATCCCAAATGTCTTCCCTATCTTTTGCTGTACCCTGCCTTCCCCTTCTTCCTTCTTTCTACAATACCCACTCCATATTGGAGCTTGTGCAGACTGGGATTCCAGGATCTTTATATCTCCACCTTCCTGTATATTATTTAGGTGCATAATAATAATTAAAAATCCCTGTCTGAGTTGTTGCTTAGGAGCTTATTACACGCATGAACAACTGTCTATGTGGGAGGAAGGGAGAATGGGTAAGAGGTGCCATTTGCTGCTCCAGGGGGCAAAGCTTCTGCGTGCTGAGCTCAGAGGCAGCCTGCCTAACCTCTCACTACCTGGGCACTGAGATACTCCTGCAGGTCAGGCTAGTGTCCTGCATCGTCTCCCCCAGCTCACTCGCTCCTCTGCTTACCTGTGCTTCCCCAGCAGTTCTGGCAGACAGGAATCTTCACCTCCACCCCAGCTTCTCTGGCTTCACTCTTGCACAGTGAAGAAAAACTCGCAGCCTGTCTTTTTATTGTGGCTCTTCATCATGCACTTTCTTTCCTTTGCACTTCTGCACTTTCCCTTCTCTGGGTTTTGCACATGAGAAACACAGAGAGAGTTTCGTGCTTCGATGGAGCTCAGCCCAAACCTAGCTCATTGTGGGCTGGACAAGACATGGCAGATCTCCTGCTGCAGTTCCCCACTCATGAAGACCACATAGTCTTCATGAGTCTAGCACTGGACAAGGCAGCACAGTTGTAAGTCCATGGTGTGCCTCAGTATTAGAGACATGCGGTTCCTTTACAATGTCAAGTCCTGTAGAAGTTAAAAAGCCCCCCTGGTGAGCTAACCCAGTAAGAAACAGCCAGAGCATTTATTTAGTAATCAGCAAATTAGTCTATATAGTGAGAAAATGTTGAGGATCAAACTGATGATAAGATGATTTGTTTTCAGGTGTTTTCTCAATATTGTGTTCAGGATCAAGTATAAATTGAATAGAGTGACCTTTTGATACTGAATCAAATTGACTGCATTTGCAAAGATGCTGTGGTTTCACTAACTATAAATTTTTGATATTTGGTCTACCACCAGTGAAATGAATCCAGCACAATATCTTATCATTGGTCCCCTTAATACAGTCGGTAGCACAATAGCTTGCTTGCAGATTGTTTTTTGTTTTATCTTTTCTCCAGAATCAAAGATTACTATGATAGAGGGGAAGGATGCAGTTTACACAGATCAAATCGCAATGGCTTGCAAAATCTGGATGAATTGTGGTCAAAAGATGTAAAGCACGGATTGCTAGCTAGATCCTCAAGTTCATGAGATGAGTAAGTCAATTAGTAGCTCTTCAGTTTATTATAAACTTAATTTCCAGGCTTTAATGAAAACTTCTGAACCTCAACACCTCGTTAGAAGCAATAAAAAAGTGACTTTGTGGTAGAAGAATATTCAGTAGGCTTTTTTAAACTGACATGATTAACTTAGAGCAGAAAGGTCACATTTTTCACTTGAAAAGGTAGTCCATCTCACAGGAGCTATGGCAGCATTACACTTCCAGTGATCCAAGAGCATGAACTTAAAGAAAAGCCTATTTGCAAGTGGTCTGTGCTGTGGTTTTGAGTTGTGATGCTTTAATACCAAGTACTAGACAGAAGTTTTACAGTGTCAGGAGAGCATCTCGCAGAGAGAAAGCAATCTGAGTTCAGTTACCAAGGTTACACATACGAACTTTCAGAGAAGTAAGCAACATGTTAATGATAATGGAAAAAAATTAATTTTCTTTAAATTTTTTTTTATATTTTAAATTTTTATTTTATTTATGTTTATGTTGTTATACCCTGAAGAGAAGAGGGGGAAAATGAGTGCTGCCAGTGCTCTCATCTCCTTCAGCCTGCGGACATTTAGCAGGTTCTTCCAGTGGTGCCATAATATTCCTGGGAGCAATGCTGAGGGTTTGTGCCCGTCTGGGACCTAGCTCTGGAAATTAGGCATTTCAGTACCTGTATTGTGTAGAATCACTGTATTTATTTAACACTGCTTTTTGGGGAGAGCATTTTGGGATGGCCGAGCACATTGCTTCAAGTCTATATATGGAGAAATCCAACAGGAGTGAAGCTTGATTTGTCCTACAATTGAGATATATCCACATTCCATATGAAGGGTAGTGGGGCTGCTGAAATCAGAAGGCAGACTCTGGATTCAAGTGGTCTTTGCCTGCAGGTGCATGTGAGGAGTATGAATATAGCTGTCTCCTTCAAGAAAAGAAAATATCTTGTTTCCTTTCCGTACCCTAAAGGCATTTGCACAGGGGTGGTGATAATTAATCCCCATATTTCTACTTCATATAAAGAAATTTGGCTGTAATTTTCTCCTAGTGGGACTCCATTTTGTTTTTAAAGATAATTGATAGCTCTGGACTTAAGCATTTCAATTATGGGAGTGTCTCTTGGGGACCAGACTAACAGACCTTGGAAAAATGTTCTAATGCAAATGCATCATGTGAATTTTTACTGTAAGACAATGCAGGACGCCTAAAGATTTGCAAAGCAGTCGAACAGTAAAATAAAAGCTGAGAAACTTCTTCAAATATATAAGGGCATGGGACTGATCCTGAGCAGGTAAGGTGGAGCAAATGGTTCACCACTTGGACCACTCATTCATCTTTGGCCCTGGTTTCAGTCAGCTCTGAGTTGCGGAGAAGGAAGCGCTTGCCTTGGACAGCGCATGGAAAAGGCAGCAAAATCAACATGACAGCTCTGCCTGTGCCATGCCATGGCAGGTTGGCTCCTTCTGTACCAGAAAAGGGAAAACTTGGGCTGTAGTTCTTCCCTTTCATTGTCCTTGATTTCAGTTCTCATTTCATTCTATCAGGAGCAGGAATACCAACCAGTCTGCATCCTAATCCCTG
This sequence comes from Phainopepla nitens, assembly GCA_013400175.1. Lineage (NCBI taxonomy): Eukaryota > Metazoa > Chordata > Aves > Passeriformes > Bombycillidae > Phainopepla > Phainopepla nitens. The sequence goes on from VXBQ01011151.1 coordinate 608,727, forward strand.
TACACCTCCTACCTTCCTGGTGCTTCTGTCCAGCCTGTGGCTCCTTATCCTCTTGAGGCAAAGCTTGGTTTGTGGGGCCAGGATTGAGACACCATCTGCCCCTACTCCTCCATGTTTGTTGACAGGAGGTGCTCAGGGCCTGAGTGGTGTTAATGAGCTTTTCAGCACCTCTGCATCCTTACGTGCAAAAAGGGGTGAATCTGTACCCCTCGTTTCTTAAGGAAAAGACAATCTTAAGGACATCCTTACTCCAAAATTTGTCATTAAGGAATGAAGTCCTGTTGGAAATCCATGACGTGCTCACAAGTCAATTTTGTTTGTTTGAAAGTAGTGCCATAATGTATTAGTATTTTTAGATCATTCAGATATTTTCAGCTGGATGAAAATCTTTTCTTTGTTAATTGTGCTATGAATAGATCTTAGGCTGATGAGGAGAAATTAGTTGATATGTTGAAATGGTGATCCCTTGTGAGTTCTGGTGTACACCTGGCTGCTCTGAATTGCTTACCAAGCTGGGCTGCTGGAGTGGTGACATCTTCTACCAGCTGTGGATCTATCCCAAAGTTTCTTAGGCTTTTTACAAAGATGTGGTGAGCTGCCACTTCTCCCAGCTCTTTGGGGCTGTGGATTAATAATGCAGTTTAGACCATGATCTTTCAGTATGAATCACAGTGGGGCCATGCACTATTCAAATTGTCAGTAAAGAAACTTCAGAGCATCATCAATCGTTAGCTGAATTCACTCCTTGAGATACAGTCAGCAAAAGTTGTGCATGTACTAATCACAATTTGAAGGGAAAGAAGTCACCCAAAGGGAAGATGTTGGAAATACTATTAATATTTTGAAAAGATTTTCTAAAAGATGGACTTGACCATTCCTCTTCTGGAATGGATCAGCATACCTGTGCTAATGACAAGAGCTACAGGATAATCCTGAGTCATGATATCTGCACACTGGCTTCAGGGTTTTCAAGAAAGAATCACAGAAACACAGATAGATTAAGTTGGAAGAACTGCAGTGGGTAGCTGGACCAACCTCCCTGCTTCAGCAGAGCCATCCTAGAGCATGTGGCACAGGCTGCATCCAGACAGTTCTGGATATCTCTAGTGACAGAAACTACACAGCCTCTCTGAGCAACCTGTTCCAGTATTCCTGTCATTCACAGAGTAAAGAAATTCTTCCCCATGTTCAGATAGAACTTTCTGGGCATCAGTTTTTTGCCCATTGCCCCTTGTCCTGTAGCTTGACACTACTGAGCAGAGCCTGGCTCCATCCTCCTGCCACCCTCCCTTCAGGTACTGATAGACATTGATGAGCTCCCCTCTCAGTTGTCTTCTTGAGGCTGAGCAGACTCAGCTTCCTCAGCCTTTCCTCATAACAGAGATGTTCCAGTCCCTTCATCATCTTTGTCACCTTCTACTGGATCTGCTCCAGGAGCTCCAGGTCTCTCTTGCACTCAGGAGCCCAGAACTGGACACAGCACTCCAGATGAGCTTCACTAGGGCTGAGTAGAAGGGCAGGATCACCAGCCTTGACCTGCTGGCAATGTTCTCCCTAATGCACCCCAGGGTACCATTGGCCCTCTTGGCCACAAGGGCGCTGCTGGCTCATGGACACTTGGGCTCCACCAGGTCCTTCTTCGCAGAGCTGCTTTCCAGCAGTTTGGCCCCAAGCTTGTGCTGGCCCCCAGGATTATTCCTTCCCAGGTGCAGGATCCTGCATTTGCCTTTGTTGAATTTCAAATGGGTTCCTTTCTGCCCATCTCTCCAACCTGTCCAGGACCTTCTGATGGGCAGCACAGCACTCAGGGGGATCAGCCCGAAGCTTCTCCCAGCTTTGTGTCATCCATAAACTTGCTGAGGAGGCCTCTGGACCTTCATCCAAGTCATTGATGAATAAGTTTAACAGTACTGGGCCCAGTATTGAACCTTGGGGGACACCACTTGTGATAGCCTCCAACTAGACCCCGTGCCACTGATTATGACCCTCTGGAATCTGCTGTTCAGCCAGTTCTCAATCCACCTTGTTGTCCACTCATCCAACCCACACTTCCTGAGTTTGCTTGTGAGGATGTTGTGAGACACAGTGTCAAAAGCCCTGCTAAGTCAAGGTAGACAATATCCACTGCTCTCCCCTCATCCATTCAGGTAGCTGTTTCATCATAGAAGGCAGTCAGGTTGGTCAAGCATGATTTACTTATCTTTAGTGAAACCATGCTTGACTACCTCTGATTGCCTTCATGTCATCCATGTGGATATAGCTGGCCTCTAGGATGAGGTGCTCCATCACCTTTTCTGGGATTGAGGTGAGGCTGACTGGCCAGTCATTCCCTGAGTGGGCCAATACTGGGTCCAGTATTGAACCTTGTGGGATACCATGCATGACACCACTCATGACTCCTTGCCATTTTTGAAGACTGAGGTGACATTTGCTTTCTTTCAGTCCTCAGACACCTCTCCTGATCTCCACAACCTTTGAAGATGACCGTGAAGCAGCCTCACTATGGTGTCTGGCAGCTCTCTCCAGCATTCATGGATGCATTCTGTCAGGACCCATGGACTTGTGGATTTCAAGTTTTCCTAGGTTTTCTCTAACCCAGTCTGATGATAATGGCAGAGATTTTAAAATGTTGCATGATTTTTTTAAAGGAAGAAAATTTAAGGATAAATTACGCCATTGCTCCCTATATGCACCTTCAAGGGATGCCTGTGAATGACAGCATGGACAAGCCTCTGTTACAGCTCAGGGTTTGGCCTCTGTGGCCTCTCTAGATTGCCGACAAGTAACAGGTATTACAGACATAAAATGCTAACCACAGGGTGAACCAGCTCAATCAATAGTAAGAATAAGCAAAAGAGAAGGAATCATCAAGGGTAGAGGATTTAAATACCTTTGTGTGGGTAAATTATCAACTCATTTCACTGACCAAGAGAGAATATCTCTGGAGACATTTTACTTAAGGCAGAAATGCAATTAGATTGTTACACAACTATTACAGTGTTTTCAGACAGAGAATTATTTTTAGTGCTGTAGAAATATTAAAGTATTAGAGCAAAGTTTGTAAAAGCAGAGAAGAGTTAGAAACTTTCCGTAGTCTTTGGACTCCTAGATTACTCATGTTTGAGGATTGGTTAATGTTCTGGCAGTTTACCTCTGTTGCATTCACCTGTAAAGAGTGACACAAATGCCAGATTTTTATTTCCTGTCAGAGCTAATGGCATTATGGATATGCTGGAAATTTCTGTTGTCAGAAACACAGATGCACATGCATTCATTGGTGTACTGCATTCCTTGCCTCCTTCATTTGGGTGAAAATTTACAGGGATCAAAACATCTCTGGCCCCAATGTCTTTATGCTAACATTACTGTGATTTGCAAGTGATGAATAACTGCTTCTGCATTAAAAAGGCAAGTTAGCAACATGCAGTCATTATGAATTGTTTTCATAGAAGTTTAATAATTGCATATATTTGCCATGCAGCTTTACATTTGAGATTATCGTCTGGTCCTTTTTCTTACACACTGTAGTTCATTTAGGTAATCCAGATACATAGAATCTGCTCCTTAAAAGAGAAGCAAATCCTTCTTGTAAGATCCTGCTTGAAGTTAGGGACATGGTGGAGTCAGTTCCGGGGAGCACACGGCGCAGCCACTGGCCTCGGCAGAGATGGAAGATGCTTGGCTCCTCCTGTTCCGCCAAGCCTGTGTGATGAGCAGGTTGGATGCCGGTCTGAAATGTGAACTTCTGCAGTGACAGTGCTGAAACCGTGAAAGAGCCTGCATTTGGCCATGGCGTTGCTTCTCCCCAGTGCTGTCAACGCCAAGACTCAGGCTGCAATAGCAAAGGAGAAAGCTGCTGCTTCAGTGATTATTGTTCAGACGTTGATGTACCCAACCATCTCTCCCTCTGCATCTCTGCTCAGCACCATTTCTGCTGTATCTAATAATTGTGTTTCTTTATAAACAATAATTTAGGACAATTAGGGGCAATAGCATAGTTAAACCTTTAAAAGGTTATCTAGCAATGTCATTTTCTTGACTAATGTGTTCCTGCTGCCATGTCGTTTGTGAATAGACATGTGTTAGCCAGCTAGTGTGCTTCATCTGTGGTGACTTTGATTTATTTGCTCTGTAAATTGGGACTGAAGCAATAATGGAAAGTGACATTAATTGTTTAACAGAGTCCTCTTTGTCATAGCCTCTGCTTTCTCTGGGGTGTTTGAATGTTGAAACTTGTACAAAACTAATTGAAATTGCTGTGATGAGGACTGGTGTCCGCTCAACTTTCTGTTCTTGAATGTCAGCACACTTGAATGTCTGTTTAAAGCATGAGAGTTGAGCAGCTAACAGCAAATACCAGGTTTTCTTCTGGCATGGTATTATTAAAGCAGGCATTCCCTGTTAGAAATAGCAACACTTCCAGCTTCATTGTCAGCTTTTTAAGCTGCAAGGCTCAGCAGTGTGCCCCACCAGCTGGACTTGCTGAAGAAGTTCCAGGTGTAGGGCTGGGGATCAGGCAGCCAAACCAGCTTATGGACACCCTAGGCTTGAGGGCTGGCTCTCACACTATTCATCCCACCACCTGTGAGGGACTTGAAGTGCCATTGGGAAAAAACACTGGTACACACTTTCTTGCCCAATAATGCCTGTTCTTACTATTCTAGAAGTGACACCATAATTTTCCTCTTTTTTTCTCAGAAAGTGGCTGTGAAAAGCTGAATTCAGAGAACGTTTTTATTTGGCTCCCTTCTGCGTTTTCCATCCTCTGCATACCGAATTATCCCAGTTGTATGCATATGTCTGCTTAGTATGGTGGAAATCACCTGATACCAAAATTTGGATACTTTTTCTCAGTGGCCAAATGCCTTTTGCCCTTTTAAAGAAATGCTTTTCCTTAGCATTAGCTTACCTGAGTATTTTAACTTCTTTTTGAGATGATACTGTAAGGACCAGAACAGTTTGTGCTCTGCCTTAACTTTCTAGCTCAGAGACAGCTTTTGTGTTAGAAGCCGTGAGGTGTGATTTGGCGGAGAAGGCTAGCTGGAGCAATTATCTATGTGGTTTATGGTCATCTCTGTTCAGAGTCTGCTAGATAAAAGTATTACTGAAAAAAGTCACGCTAAGGGGATACCCAGATTCACTTGATTATTTTTTTTCTGAAGTGTAACTTTTGCTGTTGCTTTTTTTAACTTCTTTTTTTGCTTGCTTGTTTGTCTTGCTGGTATTATTTGTCGTGCTAGTTCACTTTTATACTTTGAGATTTGAACTTAGCTGAAATTTTTTCACAGTGGGAACCTGGAATATGATGAGCTACTCTGAAGCTGGTGGAAAAACTCCCGATTTGATATCACTTGAATCAGTGAAAGGCTTTTCATTTACTTCAATAGCACTAGGATCAGCCTAGGAGTCCTAGATAATTGATCTGTCAAGATCAATTTCCAATCTTTCTGAAAAATAAATATAATGATTTTTACACAGTTCTATTTCTCAGTTCTAAATCTCAGCACACAAAAAATCTGTATCTTCATAAACAGTAGGGACTATATTTCATAAAAAAATCAGGAGGCACTTACATTTACTCAATTTGACAAAAAGAACTCTTGTTGCTGAAATAAGATATAAAGAAATAAGATATAAATAAGCATTACAGCCACATCTGATTAGAAATTAATCTACTTTTTGTAATTGCAGTTGGAATTTGATAAATGCATGCAGTAGTGCATTGAGCACTCAAATGGCATAACTCGAAAGGACAGCCTCAAAGGCAACCTGCCTAATACGTTTCTTTAAAAGAAACCCAAACAAGCTGTCATTTACCATATGAGTGCTGCTGGCTATTCTTATGCCAGAATACTCAGGAATGAGAAGGTGTTAGTTTGGTTTTGGAGCAAGGATTTGCAGGTGTGTGGAAGGGAAACCCTTTCTTGCTTTCACTGGACCATATATGTGAATGAGGTTTTCTGTACTTCACTGGTGATTCATTCTGGTGTCCTGATTAGCTGTCTGATTCTTGCAATTTTGTCAGGTCAATTAGCTGGTGTTCAGTGTTGAAGAGCAAAAGAAAGAGACAGCCTGAGCTGACACCATCATTAGGTGTCAGCATCTTAGACTTATCCTGTAATGCAGTCCCTGGGTGATTACTTATCATTGTTAACACCTGATGAATAAAAAGAATTATGGAAGAAAAGTAAACTAGCAATACACCATGAGTGTAAAGACATTTCTTTTGGACAGAGGTGCCTCATTTTATTGTACCTAATTACATCATCTGAGATTCTCTTGCAGATTACTGTTTCAAGGGTCGGTTTACTACATGTTGTCTGCTTGTTCACATACAGGGGCATTGTTTTGTTCCTCTTCTCACCTGGTTCCTCTTTTTGTTTTGTCCTCTCCCACAGAAGATAGATGAAGAGAGCGAGGCAAACTTGCTAGCTGTTCTCACTGAAACACTGGACAGCATTCCTGTGGATGAGGATGGATTGCCTTCATTTGATGCACTGACAGATGGAGATGTGACCAACGAAAATGCCACTAGCCCCTCCCCAATGCCTGACGGCACCCCTCCAACTCAGGAGGCAGAAGAGCCGTCTCTAGTAAGAACCCTTCCTACTGTTTAACAGGAATTGGATGTGCCTCTGGCTACCCGCTGCATGGGTATGATGTAGTCACAGTAAGGTCTGGACTTTTCATTTAGACTGGAGAGGAAAATCAAGTAAAGTACTGAAAATCAACTGAGGGGGAAACCCCCCACCAAATAGCCATAGGATGATTAATATGGCAGTCTATTAAAAAGTTGTTGAAAAGGTTGTTTTGAAACTCTTATGCTAATGGGGCTGACACTTTTGCTTATCATTCTGTTCAGATAAGTCAGGGTAATGGTTCTTAACTCATATTTCATTTCTCGGGGCTCTTTTTGTTGTGTATGTTTAGACATCATTTTTGGTGATCTGTGAAGAAAGGCCCAGTGAGTCTGTTGGGATGCAGGGCGGATTTTTTGTCTTTAACATTGATTTGACCAGTAAGTGCCAGCTTAGTGCTAACCAGGGAAAAACTGAGACTTGGATGAGGGTGTGAGTGAAACATTATATGCATTTTGCTCAATAAATCTAGTTGGTGATGTGATTCTGTTTCTACTGAAAGCCTCTTATCACTGGCTTCAATGGGAACAGAGCCAGATACCTGAATCTTGACACTGTGTCCATTCGTCTGGTAAAGTTAATGTCTTTGTAAATCAGGCCTCTTCATGTCAAACAGATCACTGAGAATTATATTTTGCCATGGATTCAGAAATCCAAGATCCCTGTCATTTGTGCTTGCCCTGCAGTATTCTGCAGTAAAGGGAGCAGAAATGTGCTGCCAAGCCAGAAGAAAATGAAATCTGTTTACTCTGAGGAATATCAAGTCCTGCTTTTTGTTTTATTCTACTTTGCTTGCTGAAATTGATATAACTAACTATGCAAAAATGTAGATAAGTCATTTTAATCCATAAAGATGTATAACTTTACTCTTTTCCTTCCACTTCCCTTTCCCTTATGTGTTTGTAGCTTAAGAAGCTCTTGCTGGCTCCAGCCAACACTCAGCTAAATTACAATGAATGCAGTGGTCTCAGCACACAAAACCATGCAAACACTAATCACAGGATCAGAACAAGCCCTGTGGTTGTTAAGGTACAAACTTAATCTTTATAATAAGGAAAAAAAAGTGTAACAAAGTCTTTTAGGCTTTTAGCAATCAAACAGTAGATCTGAATGTATTTTATTAATATGCTTCCTATCTTGTAACTGATTTAAAAAAAATGTGAGTTATAGACTAGGTTCCAGAAAATCATCTGAGCTCGTTTATGCTCTGAATATTTCATTTATGCCTTTTCTTTTGGCAGAGTTCAGTTGTAGTCACACCGTCTGTTACTCTTACCTACTTTACGATACACAGAGTAGGATGGGGTACGATAAAATTTGCTGATGGTCTGGTATTGTTTATGAGTGACTCCAGGATGTGGGACTGCCATTTTCCCAGCTGTCTGAGCTAAGACAAATGACACTGGATTCTTGGCAAAAGATGTACATTAGACATTAATTGGATGGAGTAGGGGGCTTAGACATAATTCTGTTAGCAGGCAGTATTAAACAATGTTTGTCTTGCCTTTCAGTGTAACTGAAAACAGGCCATTTAGGGGCACTTAAGAGAGTTGTGAATACTGGGCCCAAGCAATCAGCAGCAAATTAAGTTTCAAACCAGCTTATTTTTTTGTTCACAGTAAAGGTGCTGTAGGGTCTTGTTAGTTACATGTTGCTGAGTAGGAACATTGCAATGTAGGAGAAATGAAATAAAAAGCTGCATAAATGTCATTTAGGAATTTTAAATGTAATTTTCTTTCCTTGTTCTGCAAACAGTTATTCACAGCTCATAGATCTAGTACACTTAGACTGAACACTTCATTGAAAATCTCATCTCTTCAGAAAACCTATATCCATTCTGATAAGGTTCAGCTCACTAATTTTAGCTTTATTTTATTTTATTATTTTATTTTATTTTATTTAACCCTATTTTAAGACTGAGAATTCATGGAGCAATAAAGCGAAGAGCATTTGTCAACAGCAAAAGCCTCAAAGACGTCCCTGCTCTGAACTTCTCAAATATCTGACTACGAATGATGATCCTCCTCAGACCAAACCAGCAGAGAACAGGAACAGCAACAAAGAGAAATGCACCTCCAAAAGGAAGCCTCATCTGCAGTCTCAGACAAATCATCTGCAGGGTAGGTGTGCGACTGCAGAATACAGCTTTGGTACCAGCAGTAACACTGGGAAGCTGAAGTACCATGGTTGGGAATACCCTCAGTACTTCTCCTGTTCTGTGGATTAGTATTGGAAATCCAGCATCTATTCTGTGTAAAGAGAATGTTAAAACAGTATAATGAAGTTAGAATTAGTTAGATAGATTTAGCTTTTAGACATATTTGATCCTTTTATTTATTGACTCAAGCCTCAGAAAAGGATCTCAGGAAAGGTTTTACAGGTGCCATATGGTAATATACCAACCTAACTGGAGATAGTTATTCACAGAGAACAGTACCACTAAGAAATCATTATACCCCTAAACAAGCTCAGCAGGCCAGTTCATTAGTGAGCTTCTTTCTCTTTTGCTGGAGTAAAACTGAAGGCACTGTTAACCTGCCACATAGCCCTTAAGAGACAATAAACAGTGCTTTCACTGCTACAGAGAAAACAGTAAATGTGTCATTCCTGTTCAAGCTGGAATGCTGGTTTGTAATTTTATTTTGTAAATAGTTGAAAGTTTAGATGCCATCCTGGTCTTTCTCTCTCGTTCTTGGATTCTTTATGGTCAAAACTAAACACTTGTGTTGACTTTTAGTATCCCCTGATGCGTAGAAAACTGGTCTGTATTACAAGTAGCTTCTGTGACAGAGATGCAAGAACTTAAAGCTTCCTCTCTCACTTTCTCTTCCTCTCTTCCCCTGTCTGTTTTCCCAAGATAAAGGAAAGCTGTAAAAGCTTATAAACCCAAAGGGAGCTTTTTAAAGTTATTGCTGCTTTAAAATACATCTATGTATTTATGTTGGCCTGGCATCTGGAAGGCTACACACTTATCTCAGACACATCAGTGCAAATGCTGGATGACTCCACTAAAGTCAGTGAAAGTTACCTGTCTGCAACAGAGATCAGGATGTGACCCTAAATGTGTTGCTTGGTATTTTCAAAGCAACAGTTGTAAACTGTATGATCTTTCTTTTCCCCTCCCTCTTTCATGTATTTCAGCCTCCATCAAGTCTGTTTTCTCATTCTGCACTAGGAAATATAGGCAAACCTAATAAAAATAATCTTCTCTTCTTGTCACCTAATACTGTTCTTGCAGGTGTACATTCTGACATCCTAAGTATGGGTTTTCTCCATTATGGTCTCAAATTATCAGAACAATATTTCTCGTAAGGAGGAAATCCAACTGCCCCTAAAGCCTCCTTATGCCAGCTGCCACTCCTTCTGGATGGCTTCGGCAGTCTGCTTTCACAGCAGAATCCAGACTGTACTCTACAAGTGAAACCTGGGTCTGTTACTGCAATGGTGCTGAAAAATAAAGCTGCCAGAAGTTGCAGGGCTCTTTATTAACACTGTTGGATGTTAAGATGGTAGGTGATAAGATATATCGTGTATAACATGCTATATGCACATGTATGTTATACCCATACATAGATATATGTGCACACAAACATACAGATTATAAAGTCTTTCTATTCAGATCAGAGCTGGTTTTTTCCCCCCAGGTGAGCAATTTTGTTGATTCAGTTCAAAGAGTCAGGGCACACTGGGTTGTGGAAACAGCATGGAGGAGAGGTTACGAAAGTCCAAAGGGACATACAGCTAACAACTGTGCTTAACAGTGATTTTAGTGGTCTTGCAGGTGAATTTGCAGGCAGAGAGAAATTACATTCTTCTTTAATTTTCCTGCACTTTAATTTACAGCCTTCTGAAATGTTGTTTTTTCAGCAAATTTGCCTCATACACCCATATATAGCTTCAATATCAATGGATTTGCATACAATACAAATACAAGAATATAAGGCTTTCAGCTTGGACAGTCAATTCATGCAGAACCAACCTTGCAAATTTAACTGATATTTGCAGACCTGCAGTCACTGTTTCATACATTTAATCAAAAGTACAAGAAAATTGGCTCTTTCTGTTTCAAAAACAATCACAGTCTGAGATTTTCTTTCAAAGTTAGGGAAAGCTCATAAAGGATAAGTCAGATGTTATTTTCCTTTAGGGTTACTGTTGCAAACATATTGCAAACCCACGGGAATGTCCACAAACGCATTCATGCCAAAGATCATCTGTGGTTTTGCACTAAAATTTGCCCATGAGGAAACATCGTTCTTTTGAACCTGAATGTTTTCAGTTTACAGGGACAAGCAACTTGATGTGAACTCTTTTTAATATGAAAAAACCCTCACCACAGTAGACCTTGAAACTAATAAACAGGCACCATGGAAAATTATAGTGTCTTGGCTAAATATTTACTCTATCAATAGCTGTATGTGAGTATGAATCCTTTGCAGAAAGAGTGTTTGGTCAAGCTCTTGCCTAGCAATAAGAAAACTGATGGGTGTTTTGGTATGCGAACTTCTCAGTGGGAGAACTCATTGATATCTGCCTAAAATTAATACATGGGAGTGTGAGATAATGCCTTGGTTCTGTGCCCATCTCTGTCAGATTTGTGCTGTGCCTCAGTACTTCAGAATTTAATATGTGTATATTCTGATGTGGGACTATTATGTGGGACTAATAAGAGCTAGAAAGAGACTTTTTAGAGACATAAATAGCTCTTACACATTCAGCTTCCTTAGCCTAAATAGGTTAAGAGTGTGCAGATTTTTAGTAAAAAAAAAAAAAAGAAAAGAAAAATGAAGCCTATGTGTAAAACTTTATTCCAGAGCCTTCCTGCAAGATACGGTTTTTTTAAGCCAATTTTACCTCTAGGTAGCCGCAGGCAAACATCTAGTATTCCTAGATGTATATAAATTACACACAAAGATGTGTCAGTTACATTCAGTTTTACTGCACCTGGTGTAATGCACAAATCAGTGGCCAGACTGGACCAGACAAATAACTCATTGAGGTGCATCTCCTCATTCCAGCCGTGACTTCTGAGGAAGGTGAACCTGAAGTGAACACCTGAGCTTCCATTTCTAACTTTCATATGGAGAGGAGAAGAAACAATATGCAGCTCTTGAGAATTGAGTTAATTTTTTTAAAATGTTATATTACTTCAGGAATGCTCTAGAGCATATAAAAGTAATCAATTTGCATATAAAATCCCTTAATGTTGATGGAAGCTCCAAGCCTGTAATGAATATGAAATATGCAGTAGTGACACTCTGGACAAAAGATCTGCAGTGCAGGAGTGTTCAAGGGGAACATTTTGTCTTAAGTAATTAATCTGCAGAAGAGATCCCCTGCTGTTGTTCTTGCTACAGTGCTCTCTGTGTTTAAAACATCAATCTAACTTCTGAAATGTAAAATTTGCAAGTACTCTAATTTTTAATTTTAAAGGAATCTTAGTTGTATTACAGCATCCTGGTTCTTGGCTTGCTCTGGCAAAATACAATTTTGCATGAGTAAAAGCTGCGAAGACTTAGGTTTTTATAACCAGAGCTTTGTTTTTGCGTATGTCAGGATTGTAGTGCTGAGAGCTTCAACCCCATTTTTAACCATCTGTGACTATGTCCGTGGTTTGACATAGTTTGAAGGATAATTTGCTAAAATTTGGACTGTAACTGGTTGGACTCTGGCCTCATAGAAACAACCTATTCTCAGTGCTGTATATAAAATTGTATCTTGTAGAAGTAAAATTAACTGAATATTCATAACGTTTTGTTACTTTGTAGTTATTCTGCTGCTCCTGTTTCCAAATAAGACGTGAACTGTAGTCTAAATTAACACTGGGAGAAATAACATTTTCACAGTGTATCCTGTAGAGTTCTTCATTGATTTTTAACATGTACCACTCTTCTTCTGAAAGGTTCTTGTCATTTGGGTTGTGTACTGTATTCAGACGTACAGTAATTGTTGTAAATAATTGTTGAAATTTAGGTGCCCTTTTGGAACTAGCAAATGAGGAATCAGGATGAGTCTATTTATCTGTCTGAGATAGACTGAAATGGCAATTGAACTATGAGAGCTTGGTCCTAACTGACTACCACAGGATTCTAATGCCAAAGTATAAAGAAATGTTTACAGTATACTTTACAGAGTGTTTAAATATTGCATAATTGTTTTCTTTTTTCCTTTAGCCAAACCAACAAGTTTATCACTTCCATTGACACCCGAGTCACCAAAGTAAGTACTAAAAAGTGCAAACATTTATAAAAGGGAGGGGGGTTCAGTAGATTTTGGCTACAGCAACTCCATTTCAGCTTGTTTTTATAAATGTGCCCTGTCTTCCAGTGATCCCAAGGGTTCCCCATTTGAGAACAAGACTATTGAACAAACCTTAAGTGTGGAACTCTCTGGAACTGCAGGTGAGAAATGCAAAATGATGGCTCTTCCTTTAAGCATGGCTTGTGTGTGTTTGGTTACTTTAATATACCACAACTATGCTGTGATCTCACAGAAGTCTCCAGTAGATTCACTTCAATGCAGTTTACTATTACTTTTTATCTAGCTACCTGAGAAGAAACGTGTTTGAAAATATGGCTCCAAATCTACACAGGAGAGCGTAATTTCTGAGAATATATGAATAAAACCATTTTTCTGTTATATTTCTCCATTTCCCTACTGATTTGTGTACTGCTGAGCGCCATCTTTCAAAGAAAAACCCCACAGCACAGTGTAATAGATGTTACAGATGTAAAAGTTAGGTCATTCAGTCTGTCTCCAGGCCGATCTAGGGCTGTACATGACTGCATGTTTCAGTGCTTTGTCAATTCTAGATTAATGTGTCACAAATAACAGCTTTCTCCTCTACCACTGAACAACTGTTCATAGCTTAGAGATAATTTTTAAAAGTGGTATTCCTTTTGTATTCCTGCTTTTTCTTTTTCTTCCATTAACACACTTCACACAGCCTCCCTTTATCTTCCTCCTCCTTTCTGATCCCTGGATTTGTACCTTTTGAAGATGTGTAGGATTTTTTTATCATGTAGTGGTTTAGTTCACGCATCACCCATTTAATCATTCATTTAATTTGTCTGCTCTTCTTTCTGCTGAAGTCAATTCCTTCAGACTCAGATCTGTTTTATGGCTTTACTCTGAACTCTGTTTTGCCTCTGTTTTCTTGAATTGTCCAGCACTGAGCACAAAAGAACACATTGAGCTCCACCTGAGCTATTGCTAAGACGACTTTCTTTCTCAATTGTGTAATATTGAAAAATAAGAGATGTGCTTGGCATATTTTTCTCTCAGGATAGCAGTAGGTTGTAAAATATGTGATCTCTAGTATTGTGCGGGGGGGAACGTATTGCAAAATATGTCTTCAGGTACCACAAATTAGCTTGGTGCTCCTGAATTCAGTGGCAGCAGGCCGAAGCTGAGTGTGGGTAGGTACACTGGGCTTTCACCTTCCTACAACCATCATTTTAGTTTTTCAGAAACTTTTTCATTAGTTCAGCATTAAAACATGAACACTTTTCCTTGCCATCTCCTGGAAGCCTGCAATCTTAATCATTCGTCTCATGGCAAAAGGAGGCATTCTTCCTATACATCTTCATTTTGCAAGACCAACATAAACAGGGCAAAATTCACTGTATGCAGGAGGATAATCCTGCTCAGTGCCAGTAAGTGAAGTGATGTGAAGCATGGACAAGCTTCTTCCATCACTGCTGGACAGCAAGTCTGCACAAGGGTGCCCATTTGTAAGCACATGGATAAGTCAGTACTTAGTGCTGCCAACAGAAAGGGGCAGATGAGGTGACTACAGCAAAGTGGTACAAGCAGCCGTTGAAATCACTGAAGGAAGCAGTGTTTTCTCCCAGCCAAAAAGTCAGCAGCCTGCTTTTCCCATCAGCTGACTAGACAGAAATTGGAGTCAGTCTGACCCCTGGATAGTCCTCTAGTATTGCGTCCATAGCGGCAACAGGAATGGTCGTGGTATTACCAAATTCATTCCGCTCCATCAACTGTGCACAGAGGAGGAAACAAAACAGCTCTACAGTTGCTTGGAAAACATAACCAGGAGAACTGGTGCATTAAAAAAAAAAGCAATAGAAGCTGGGAAGCAGCACAACTGGGCACATATGTAAACAGGAATCGTGTACTATGAGTCTATGATCTCTTTTCCCCACTGGAAGTAAGTAGAAGTTAGCTAGGAAATAAACTGATGATATTCAGGAAGCATAAGAATTGGAGTGTTGTCTGGCCAGGGAGCTGGGCAGTGTTTCCAAGCAGTGTACATAATGGTGACTCTTGGACTTCACGTTCTGCGTGCTCTGGTTTTCACAATGCCTGGTGAGGAGGTTTCAGAAGATCAAGCAGCAGCTCTGTTAATCTCTGCCTGCATATACACATAGTTTTTATTTTTATATTCATGTATGTATGTAAATCTATAAAAAGATGCATATCTTACTTTTTAAGTCGTTGTTACTGCAGTAGTGTTGTGTCCTGAGTCTGCTTGTGCTGGAAGCAAAGTACATTATAGAAGCAGCCTGGAGTACTGAGGAACTTACAGCATATGGGTGTGTGTAAATCATGGCAGAACGGGGACCCACTTCAGTTTAAAAAAAGCCAAACATAAAATAAGGAAAAAAATAGTGGCACTAGTGATTAATAATACCTTGAAGTTCTTTAGTGAGACCCCGGCAATGCCAAATTATATCCAGATAACCACATTGCTCATTGTCCTTATATAGGGCAGCTTGCACTGTACAAGCACTATTTATTATGATTTAAATAGGAGTTACCCTTGGTCTCACTACTGAATTGAAAAGACCATTAGCAGTGCTGCTTGCACTATCGAAGCACAAAGTATTTTAATATAAATAGCAACTCCCTTGATCTCTCTGCTGAAAACAACATTGCTTCCCTCACTGATGAACTAGCTATAGACCAGAAAAAGAAATAAATAAGTAAAAACATTTCCCACATGAGCCATCAGTCTTCGTCACACACACATTTTGGATTCATGTATCTAAAGTCAAACTGAAACGTTCTCTTGCCAGTGCTATATCTTGCTTTACAACAGATTTGTTAGTAGTCATGAGTGTAACTTTGTCCTCCCTAAAACTGTCAAAACATTAATTTGTCAAATTACAAGGAAGAAATATTCTTTGAAGTGTTTTCATGCCACAAATAAGAATTCTTTCAATACACTTTAAATAAGTGTCCTAAGTCCATTGCTATCTAAAGTCCTATCTCTTGAAGCTGATTATTCTAGTGTTATTCTAAGGAAGCTGGACTAGAACATCATGATATGGAGGGAGTCCTAGGTAATGATAATGTAGTGAATGAAATTCCTGTGTCAGATGAGTCTTCTGAGTAAGAGGCTCAGAAGAGATCCATCTCTCTTTGTTTCCACGGCCGGTTGCATTGCCAGTGCCTTGCTAAGAGGCCATGGGCTTGAACCTCTCCAGTGTCTTCCAGAAATCTGGGATGGTTCTGCGTCACCTTTTTCCTCTTTGTTACCAGTTCAGAATGGGGGGAGGGGGAAGNAGCACAGGGACTAGAAGGATGACTCACCTTTTGGAGGTGGCAGTGTTTCTCTTGGCAGTCCAGGGCTCGTCAGTGATTGTTTTAGACTTTTGATTGTCTTAGACAAATTTCTGAATGCCAGATAGCTTGGCTTCTACTTAATCTCTCTGTTCTCTGTGTCTTCTTAAACCTTCACACCTAAATACTCAAAGCCACCATTTAAGTACATGAAGTCCATTTACATGCTTAAGGCTCAATCAGTATCTGAAAGACTATTTCCCCTGTCTTGGTGAAAAGCCTCTCATTTGATATAGATCCCTGCAATTTATTGTGGTGTAAAACTCCTCACTAGTCTTGTGGGGAAAAATTTGATTTTTCTGAAAAGGTGGCAGAAAAAGCTATATTTTCTGCCATTAGAAAAGCTGATGTACACAATCAGCTTCAAGAGTGGTTTGGAATTTGTAACCATTGTTGAGGATACTGATACCCTGCTGTTTGCCCACCTCTAGGTTTGTGTTACCTCTTACTTGTCAGAACAAATGCTTAAAATCTGTCATCTAAGAACTTCTTTGTCCTCAGAATGATTTCTGGTAAAATGAGATGTGAGATGGAGAGAGTTGTCCAGAGGGAATTAAAGCTAGTGAATTATTTGATGTTTTTAGACATCTGTGTTTATCTCTCCAGCACTGATAACAGGATTAAACTGAACATTCAACAAGCATGTAGTTTTTTTTATTATATGATGACTGTTTAATTTTATTATATTTTCCTAGCTTCTGCAGTCTAGTGCCGTACCAACACTCTTCTACTGAATTGATCTCTTATCTTGTGGTCAGTGTTTAAAGTGACCTTAAATAATGTTTCCCTTGACAGTCCATTTTCAAACTCAAAAGATATGAAAGAATTCATTTTCAATGCCTCTCAAAAGCATTGTAGAAAGCTTCTAAGGCTGCATTTCCCAAAATACACTAATTATCAGTCCCCTCAAAATACGGCAAACATCATCAAACATTTGAGTGCTGAGTTTCTGTACAGATTTAGAACTACCTGTGTCAATGTCAGACAGCATTGAAAATCAGTCCTTAATGCTAAGGCACTCCTCTGATTTCTGCTTATCAACCTAACTGAGCTAAATGAATTATACTATGAAGTCTTTTTAAGTGGAGATTTGGAATGTACTGAAAATAGTTTCACTCTCCCAGAGACTTTCTGGAAAGAAGTTGCTTGGCCAAGTTGGCAGAGTTGGCACATATGCAAATATCTTTTGTTGAACAGACACAGGGAGGATGCTGCTTCTTTGGCAGCAGTGCTGGCAATTTGATGTATGCTGTTTTCTAGCACAAGATCACTGAGTGAGTTCGTAGTGTATAGACAGAGCAAGGCAAAGTGCAAACATACCATTTACCAAAGCTATTCAATTAAGGAAAAGTCCCTACAAAGAAAATGGTTTTAAAGCATGTCATGAAAAAATACTTGCCTTTTACTTTAAAAAGAAAAAAGACTATTTAAAAGGGATGTTAGTAGAGTATGTACCACTTCTAACAGATTTGCTGTGCAGAAGTACGTAAGTGTGAGTGATGTAGAGGTACTTGTTTATTATAGAGCACATTTCAATGCAGTAATCATAAATATTGCTAAGGTTGTGCTCTGTTGAAATATGACCTACATACTCTTGATTGTTTGTGTTACGTGATTTGTCTGACACCCATTACATTCTGGGTAATGGCAGCCATTTGTTGCTGTGCACAGCAGGCTCTTTTGACAAAAGAAAATAGGCAGCAATAAAAAAGCTATAGTCTGAATTACATTCTGCACAGCGCTGCACTGCTGAGAGTTTGTGCAAGTGTGTTAACAATGCTCTGAACTGCCTCTTGTCAGCCTTCAGCCTGTAATGGCCATCTGTCCTTCCATAAATCTGTCAAAACCTGCTAAGTTCAAGTGAGAGTACAGAATATACCTTGTACTGTCAATGCCTAAATGTACGCATTGGGGAGGAATCGGTGCGTGTGAAATAATCCAATGGTTATAGAATATTGTAATGCCATTGATGTGGGATCATGGCCCTCAGTGAAGATTACCAGGGATTAGAGTGAAGATGAGCAAGTTTGCAGCCAACTGGTTTTCTCAGAATTCAGTTTGGAGATTGGTCGTGGGACCCTCTGGAGCTGGACTCCAAAGTGCTGACGTGAATTGAAAACTTCACTCCCTCCTCCATCCCCCAGTGTAGGTTTGTTCAAAAGTTAAATGAACATTTTCCATCTTTTATCTGTTTCTACTTGCCTGTGCACTTCCTGCTTCTGCTAGAAACCAGGAAAAAAGCCAGAATGCCACGAGGAAGCCCTTTCTTAGGGTATCCCAGCCCTGTTCTGCCAGCAAGGGAAGTGCCAGTAAATTTAGCTCAGTCTGTACTTTCGTGAGGGGTTGTTTTGGTACTTTTTTTTCCCCCCCTTTTTCTGAAGATTATTGGGTTCCTTGTCAGGTTTCTGGAAATGTTATACTGTATGTTTTACTTGCTTCCTTCCAGGACAAGCTTTCAGGAAGTGGAATTTGAAATAAGATTTTAATATTGGACTATCTCTGGGGTTTCTTTTCCTTAAATTCTTAAATATACATGTTCGTTGTGGAGTGGTTGTATTTTTGCTTCATTCTTTCTTTAAAACTACATCCAAAAACCTGGTAACTAGCCCCAGAATGGGCTGTATAATTTCACACATAAAAGTGCAATTTCTAAATTTTATTCTAGAACATTGTTTACTGAAGTACTTCTTCAATCTGAGCCTGAAGTTCTAACTTTGAAAGTATTACTGTAGATTTTTGAATCGGACTTTTCTCTTTATTTTAGCAAAACTTCACTTGGTAGTCAAAAATACTTGTCAGTAAGCAGATATATAAGTTATGAGATAGGGCTGTCTCAAGTGAATTATTGGAAACAAGAAAGAAAAAAATTGGGAGCTTAGAGGAAATAATTTAACAGTGATGATTGCACAAAATTTTTTCAGTATTAAATTCAAATTTGGGGTAACTAGAGTTTTAGGTGCCATAATCTTTGCCTAAGTTACTTTGAATTTTGTAGCATTAGGCAAAATCTTCACATAGCCAGGGGTAGCTCCTAACCATTTTTTCTAAACATTCAGACAAATTCAAGCATGTCTCTCACATCAAGTATTCATGCCTTGGTACTTCTATTTTCTATGTTCTTATTTTCTGAAAGAAATTCATTGCAGATAATGCAGTGGGACTCCCAGTCTCCATTTATGCTCCTTAGGGAGCACTGTGCATTGATGGACGCTTTTCCTTCTTTGCAGCAAAACACCATAAAACATGTTCCATTTGCATTGATTTGCCGAGCCGTGTTGTATGTTTAAAAATACAAACCAGAGCTCTATAGCCATGTTTGAAACATATATTTCCTGTAACTCTGCCCTCTCTTTTCATTCTTGTTAAAGAGCTAATGGAAAGGTCACTTCTTGGGCCAGAAGTATTCTTAGACAGCATGAGCCTCTGGATTGCTTAGAGATGGTCTGGATTACCTTGGAGAACTCCCCAATACCCGTCTATTTTGTAAAATTTTAAGCATATATTACTATATTATATTAGTGTCAATTGGACAGAAGCAGATTTTTCAAACACAACATACTAAGTACTTTCCTGAAGAGAAATTATTTACTGAACAGTGTCTGATGTTTGCTGTTACTCTGCCCTGATGTCTGGGATTATCCTTCTGTAAAGTCTGAAGAAATTCTATGATTTCTATAGAAAATATGGAAAGCTATATTCTAGCCTTATAAAAATAATGGGAAGATGCTGCTTCTGTTCCCAGGCCTTACTGGAATGTGCTGTAGTCCTTCCCGCAATTTTGTCTCATCACAGTGATATAATCTATTACAGTTACATAAATAATCCTGTTAGTTAGCAGTATATTTAGTCATTGAATACTAACCTAATATTAATACTAAGCTAGTAACTAATACTAAGACTTACTTGTTTCATTTTGACTCCATACTGCATGATTCTCACCAAGATTTAGTTCTGAATGGAATGGTTCATTACAGCAGTGGTTGTCCTATTGTTCATTTGGGTTTCAGTTGCAGAACCACATTTCAGGCAAAATGTATTAATTGCAATTAACTGGTGTATTAGACACACATTCTCAATGGTTTTCTAAGTCAATGAACTCTGGAAACAGAGTCATTGCCGCTGAGATTAGGGTGGCTGTATTTCATTGCATTTAAGTTCTGCGTCCTTTGGTACCACTCATTTATTTCTCTTGGCTTTTATCCAGGTTCTTCTTTGCTAGGTTCTTTATGTTTTTGATGGTGCTAGTCTTTTGACTTTTCATTTTTACATCAAAATCTGTTTTATATTTAACAGAAATGTCTTTTGGGTTTTGTCTCTTGATCTTTTCAATCAAAATCTACAGAGAGAGGGGTGGATGTCATGGAGGAAGGGGAGGGGCAGAAATTATGCTGGCATTGATGGCAGTGCATTAGTATTGTTGCTATTGTTGTTATCAGAGCTTTGGTAGTTTTATTCTCGTTATTAGCAGTGTTGAAGTGACATAGAATGGGTCTTTCTTTGTATCTATTTTAAGAAGCATATCTGCCATGTGTGCTTAAAAGCATTCTGTACCTCCTTTTACTCCCTGTAGGCCTAACTCCACCTACGACCCCTCCTCATAAAGCCAACCAAGATAATCCTTTTAGGACTTCACCTAAACTGAAGTCATCATGCAAGACTGTTGTACCACCTTCAAAAAAGCCCCGCTATAGTGAGTCTTCCAGTTCTCAAGGAAATAACCCAATCAAGAAGGGTCCAGAGCAGCCTGAGCTGTACACACAGCTTAGCAAGACTACAGTACTGTCCAGTGGACATGAGGAGAGAAAGACAAAACGGCCCAGTTTGCGGCTGTTTGGTGACCATGACTACTGTCAATCTGTGAATTCAAAATCGGAAATACACATTAAAATATCCCAGGAACTTCAGGACTCCAGACAACCAGAATTTAAGGATTCTTCACCTGGGTGGCAGTGTCAGATTTGTTCTTCTTTAGAACAAGACCAGTATTTCAAGAAAGAGACTTTACAGACAAATAAGCAGGAATCCCATGGTAATAACAGAAAACAGCTCCAAGACCAGGAAATTCGGGCTGAACTGAATAAGCATTTTGGTCACCCCAGCCAAGCTGTTTTTGATGAAGAAGCAGATAAGACCAGAGAACTAAGGGACAGTGATTACAGTAATGAACAATTCTCCAAACTACCTATGTTTATAAATTCAGGACTAGCAATGGATGGTCTATTTGATGACAGTGAAGATGAAAATGATAAACTATGCTACCCTTGGGATGGGACACAAGCCTATTCATTATTTGATGTATCACCTTCTTGCTCTTCTTTTAACTCTCCATGCAGAGATTCAGTGTCTCCACCCAAATCCTTATTTTCTCAAAGATCCCAAAGGACTTGCTCTAGATCAAGGTCCTTTCCTCAACGCAGGTCTTGTTCCCGTTCTCCATATTCCCGATCGAGATCAAGGTCTCCCCGTAGTAGATCCTCTTCAAGGTATGGTACAATAAATTCATGTATGATCATTGTAGTTAATAAGACGAACGGCAAAAACATAAAGAAACTTACGAGAAAGAAAGAAAAAAAATCAAGAAATCACTTAATCTGGTGCAACTCATTCTGTTGCTCTGAGCTGATTAACTCTGAAGGTTACAGGTTTGCTACAGAAACACTTGTTTCCAATATCTTTAAATTTGCTAGGTTCACACTTTCTGAGTGGAGGCAGTCAGGTCAGAGGCAGAGCAATTGGTGAGAGGTGTACACAACTAACCTTCCCCATTATCTCTAAGCTGCCTGGTGCCAATCTTGCTGCAGCCTCTATCAGTTGGAGTTGACAATGGCTGACTGTCTGCTCTGTGTTAGCCTCAATAACATTACTGAACGGCCAGGAGGGGGAAAATCACTTGAGGCCCCTTAGTTGACTAGGAGATTGCAGACTGTCACTGGAAAATCCCACTGGTAGCTTAGAAGAAATTATAAGTTCAGGGAAGAGGTGGAAAATGGTGTCAATAGACTCAAGTGGAATGACAGAGGTGAATATGTTTCTTCCTGCAGATCTTGTTGCTAT
Organism: Phainopepla nitens; assembly: GCA_013400175.1. Lineage (NCBI taxonomy): Eukaryota > Metazoa > Chordata > Aves > Passeriformes > Bombycillidae > Phainopepla > Phainopepla nitens. The sequence continues at coordinate 631,001 of VXBQ01011151.1, forward strand.
TGTGAGTCCAGCCACTGTAAACACCGAGCATACAGAAGTTCTCCCTTAGGTGGAAGATCGCGGTCCAGATCTCCGTACAGTCGCAGACCCAGGTAGTGCCTTTGGCCTGCATTTGGTTTGCTTTGCAGCTGTTCCTCAGGAGTTAATTGTAGAATCATAGAATCGTTAAGGCTGGAAAAGACCTCTGAGTTCATTGAGTCCAGTGTTTGGCTAAACACCACCACGTCACCTAAACCATAACATACATGTCTACTCATTTCTTGAACACTTACAGGGATGGTGACTCCGCCACTTCCTTGGGCAGCCCGTTCCAATGCCTGACCACCCTCCCAGTGAAAAAATTCTTCCTGATGTCCAACCTGAACCTCCTCTGGTGGAGTTTGAGGCCATTTCCTCGTCCTTTCTCTAATTGCCTGGGTTAATAAAGCATTCCAGAAATTGTATTTCTGAATTTACATTCACAAATGCAGGTGCTTGATTTGATGACTAAGTTGTGTTTCCTAGATATGACAGCTATGAGGAATATCAGCATGAAAGGCTGAAGAGGGAAGAATACCGCAAAGAGTATGAAAAACGGGAATCTGAAAGGGCCAAGCAAAGGGAGAGACAGAGACAGAAAGCAATTGTAAGCACTGTAAAGATAACTTTCACATTGAAATAGATCTCGGTTTCTTTTCATAGATTCTGCTGCTAGAATTCAGACTTTATTTTCTTTCTTTTATAAAAATACAAAAATTGACTTATGTGTATTTCTTAGTATTTTTCATTTTAAGCAGGTATATGTTTTTGTAATAATTTCTGTTTCGGTGTCACACTACTAATTTTTTCAGGTTCTTTAATTGCAACTCTCTAGTTTTTCACAATGAACAGATAATAGAACTTACTAGAAGAAGGGGTCATCCTGGACAATACACTAGTAGTAGAAGAGAACTAGTCTATTTCTTATACTGATCTATGAGTGAACCTGCCTTTTATACTGTATTTCACCTACCAGACACACACAAAATAAGGAGTCAGATAATATAGCAACTGCTGAACTCTCAGAGTGACTGTAATTATCTATATAGAGAGTACAGACAACAGAATTCAAAACTGGGATCCAAAGATTTGACTTGAATTATAGTTTTTTTCAGTGTCTATTATTTGGTTAATATTTAAGTTATTTTTAGCAAAATAATCTGAAGACATGATGCAGTTTAAAAATGTCATTTAGCACTGGCTCTCTCATAATGGGTATATACTGTTTAATTATTTCGTTCATCAGTGTTCTTTGTGAAACAACTGAAATACCTGAATCAAAGAAAGAAACCCAGGTGTGGATAAGCAACCCTCTTGGCTGTTGTAGCAGTAGGACAGAAGGAAGGATGACTATTAAATGGATGGATGGCTTTTGCCCCTTTTGAGTTCCCCATCGGCAACTGTCTTTTGATAAATTAAACTGGGAGCTGCTGTAAATCTGTTGCTGTAAAAGTTGCTAAGCCCATTTGGTGGCTCACCTTAATGTTTTGATTTTCTGTGTCCTACACTTTCCATTCGGTTGTGCCTGCACGGCTGTTCTGGCTGTGCTCTGGCTCTTGCATGAACTGGTACAGACCAGGATACTTATCTTTGTTCCCAGGTTTTCCATTAGTGCTCTGTCCAGAGGTCACCAAAATTAATAGGTCTTTTTCCCGGTGCCATTAGTGGACTTTGTAGCAAAAGGTGATTTGTCACACCCTTGGCAGTGTTTCTTCTAATGCACCTACAGAACGAGGAGCATGTAGAGATTGACAGAGACTGTCCTAGTCTACAGCAATGAGGTGTTCCGGGAATGAATAGACAACTTTATGGTCTGTTTTTTGTCTCTGCTACTGTTGCACTTAGTGAGCTTCAGCAAATCATTCCACTTTTCTCCATTTCAGGTGTCCTATCTACAAAGTGTGGGTGATAGGTGTATTTTGTAAAGCCCAAGATTTAGAGCTATAACATGCTCTGCTGTACTGCTCTGAAGCGCAGTGAAGGCAATGGAATAATTTTGTTTGGCTTCAGACAGGGCCATATTTAAGTCAATTATTGCAGTTAGTTTTAAAATATCTGGCTTCCATCTGCTTAGAGATGAACACTACCTCCCAGCAATCATAACTTACACTGGCTGTTCTCTCTTAGAGCTACCACAAATTAGAGATTCAAGTAGACCTCTGTCATGGGTGTATCTTGCTACTTCTCAATTACTGTACCTTACCCATATAAATAAACATGAATCCTGCTGAGGAGGTAGAAAATTTGATTTAGTTTAAAACAAACAGATACTTGGCAAGTAGCTAATCAAGAGAAAAGGAAAAAAGAAAGAAAAGAAACTTAAAAAGCTCCAGATATGCTGCATCATACTGCATTAAAAATTCTAGACAATTCAAAACCCAGGTTGAATTTATTTTCTTTCTAAAGTGAGCATTTTGATTATATTTAACTTAATTAATGGAATTATTTATTAATAGATATAAATAAATCAAAACTAAAAATAAACATTAATAAACAGAACATGGCAAAAAATCTAAAATCCAGTCATCTGTGTGAGTTCTGCAGGAAATGTAGATTGAGTCCTATTAACTCCTTTATCCAAAGTCTACCAGCACTTTTACTTCAAAAATCTGTATTGAATTGTGCTATTTTATACCCTGTGGAAACAAGTAAGGATTAGGAGACAGCAGAGAAAGGGAATCTCTGATCTCATGAATTCAGTGATAAAATTTGTTTAATTTCTAGCATTCTCTGTTCTTTTTCTTATGCCTTTTGGTTTATGGGTCTCTTTTATGTAACTCTTTTCGTTCTTGAGGGACTCAACTCATTTATCGTTCAGCCACAAGAATGTCCTCTCTCTCTTTCCTTGAGCTCTTTCTACAGTCCCATAAATTTAGATTTCTTTGCTCTCTGTATTGGGGAATTTTTTATTTTCTTTCTAGCCCATTCTATTGCTGCCAGAACTGATTTATGGCCACATCCTTCCAGATACTGTTAGAAGAGTGGCCCAAAGATTGGTCAGTACTAATGCCTCATTTATTACACAGGGCAGGTGACTTTCTTCATGAGAAGCACCACACTGAAATCTCAAGTGTTAGTTGTAGAAAGGGTGCACAGTAAAAAAGGAGCAGAAGTTACGACAGAACCAGAAGTCATTAGGTATTGTGGAAGCAGTATCTAAAATTAGTCTCTCTGGTACAACAGGCTTGGGAAACCTAGGAAAAATAAATGAGAGAAAAAACCCCATATTTTAACGTATTTTAATCTGTCAAAACCATATGTGAAGCAATGCCCTCTGATTGTGCAGGCAGCTTGTATTTTGGCAGATGTGAAGGCATATTGACAGAATGATGAGGAGGCTTGTTTTAGAAGCCTGTGCTCATGCTATGTGGCACAGGCATGTTAGAACGCTGCCTCTTCAGTCTTGCACATACCACCTTCATAGAAGATTCAGCACTAGAAGCCTGGGATAGTATTTTCCTGTATAGACTCCTGAATTCCTGTCTAGACTTACAAGTGTATACAGGTGATTTGATTTCAAAAGGTACTGGTATATTTCTCATCTTCCTTTTCTTCTTTTCCTCTCTCCAGTAACTGGAGATTCAGTGCCTTTTTAGTGGATTGAGGTCTTAATTTTGAGCAGGCGTGATTGAAAAATGCAGGCTGAGCCTACAAAGTACTTAGAGAGTTCAGAAAAAAAAATTTGTCAGTCATTCATTCATTCAGTCATTTATACTTTGGATTGTGATTCCTTTCCTAACTGACCAAATGTTAGCATAGTTTAGTTTGATCTTGTTTTGTTTTATTTCACCAGGTCAGGGTTATTTTTTTTTTTAGAATGGATCCTCACTGAACATAAGAATGATCTGCCACCAAGACTTGCTTAACCATATAAGCCAGATCATAGTGGAGACACATGGACTATGGAACTTGAAAAGCACTGCAGGACAGCACAGTCTGCTTAGTGCTTTGTAGAAACTGGGATCCAACCCCCAACCAAGACAGACCACAGCGATTTGCCAAGAGGCCTGAGGACTTACTCCAGCAGTTCGTTAGACCATGTGGCAAATACTTTTCAAAACGTGGCACCAGCAATAGTCAGCACATTCCAGTTCTGGAGTCACTAGTTGGTGATTCCTCATACAGTGAACCAGAGCTGGAGGTTAAGCTGTCTGATGAGCAGCTTGGTGTTGTGGCTCTCTGCTCTCTACCACTCTGGCCATGATACTGACTTACAGGCACATCTTTCACGCAGCTCATTTACTGTGTGCACTGGCTACTGCCAAGAGGTATAACAAAATCAGGTTATACTCAAGTAGAAAATTACAATTAACATTACTACTTTTCATTCCTAAATGCTGGCAGCCTCTCTGAGAAAAGTATCAAGAGTCCCAGTCCCAGAGAGCTTACAGACATAAGAAGATAAATGTGCTGTGAGGCCACTGCAGTGGAAAGAAACACATGGTTTCAAAGAAAATAAATTGCTCTAAAGCAGGAAGGCAGGAGAAAGGTGGTTTCATAAAGGAATGCTTGCCTTCCCTAAAGTCTAAAACCAGAGTCAGCCTATAGTGGAGTGCATTTCCACTTAGGAAGAATTCAATGTGTGTTGTGTATTTAGTTTGGATGTTTTTGTTGTTGCTCATGTTGATGGCTTTGATCCCAGGTACTCTAATTTTGCTGTATATGTTTCTACCTAAATTTTGAGTTTTTCTGGTCCATCATTATTTTTCTAGCAGTCACCATGGTGTGTGTCTGAAATGTTCAGCCCTTGGTTACCCACACAGCAGCATGTGATAATAATCTTATGTTTGGGATTTTTTTCCTCCAGTTTTTATGTGATTTTTGCTTTTGCCATTCATACTTACTCAGAGGCCATACTAATTTTTCTTTACTCAATCTAAAGAATTTTTTGTCATTTATCAGAAGCTTAAGCTTCAATGGTTTTTTTTCCACCCATAGCATTTCTGGTTTTGCAGCTCATTCCAGCCAATCCCATTGCATTTTCAAAACGGTATTTGGCCTTCAGGATAAAAGTCTTCATGCTTTCAAGTCTCTACTGGCAGAGAAGTCATTTGGCATGGAAGGCACACAGACATGGGGTGGACACCCAGCCAGACACCTGTGCTGGAGTGAGCAGCAGAGCCTTTACGAGCTCATAACAGAACCCAGCTTTAAAATGCTCCTGGATTTCTTCTCTCAGCTTTGCATAAAACATTACCTGCCTCTTGGAGAACTAGGCACCACAGATGTGCAGGCAAAAAGTGATAGGAAAAATAGGAACAGCAGCACCTCTGGAGTGGCTGCCTTCAGTTCCCAGGGGCCTTGCTTAGCAGCACCAGGGGCAGGCAAAGCTAACAGCTGTTGGGGGAAGAAGAAAAAAAAAAACAAGGGAAAACTAATACATCTAGAGGTCTGTGTTTAGTGAAATAATTATGAAATAAAAACTTAGGAATAAGGAAGCGCAAAGAAAGTTAAAGTTTTGGAGGAGGCCTTTGCAAGACAAAAAGATCCCTAGCATCAGTCAATGTTTAGAGGATTAGTGATCCTATTATTGACCCTTAGATGTGTAGGGCATATCCCAGTCTTGTTTTCTTATATTTTTTTATTCTAATGCTTTAGTATTTTTATTTGAGACTTTAAATACTGCTTGTCAGTCTGAGGTTTTCTGCTACATCTTCCTATTTAAATGTTTTTACTGCAATGAAGAAGAAGCAAGTTTATGAAAGAAGACAGACATGTTAGGCCAGAGGGAGTTGGCTGGACTATTCCTGTTTTTTATCCTGGCAGAGCAAGGAGCCACACTTAATGCTAATGATGCAAAACAAACTATGTGCACTTTGGGGAGGGAAGTATGAAGAAGTAGCTTCTGAAGTTTCCTGCAGGTACCCTCTGCCCATATGAAATTGAAAACAAAAGCTTTTCTCTGCCCTTCTCTACATTTCCAAATCATCTATCATATCCTCTAACAGCTGCAGTAAACATCTTACTTAATATGCCCATATAGACTTACATGTGTAACTTATTGTCAAAAAAAAGGTCCTTAATATTTAGAGGTGTGTTGCAATCTTATTAGGCTTCTGTAGTTCTTATTATTAATGGGAGTAAAAGGAAGGCATATTTGTGAATATTAATATTCATAGTTGCTTTAAATAAGCCAAAGTTAACCAAGGCAAAACAATGCTGTATGAATCCTGTGTTCTCCAGTATCTTATTCCATCATGGCATTTTGCTTAAAAACTGCTTGAACCCATCTCCTCATATGTGCACACTGGAGGACATATGGTGCATTTCAGCTTTAAATTTGAATTTCCTTAATTTTGCAGGTTTAACTTATTCCCTTAATGGTACTTTAACAGGCTTTTTTTAAATTGTTCAGTTTTGGTTTATTACAGTTGTCTTAAAAGGATATCAGCGATATAAAGGTTATTAGAGGGATAGAAGAAGGAAAAATTGCACAGGCATGCAGACTTACAGAAGAGTGTGCAATAGATATTTCCATCACACTGTAATATAACAATCTCCATGTCAGTGAGTGAAACATTATGTTTTTCTCAGTTGAGATGTATTATCTCAGCTAAAGTATATTAGGCAGTCTGCTGTGTTATGTTCTGCTCCATCTGGTCAGTCATTTAGGTTCAATAGCAAGTATCAATGGAATTGTTTCTTATCAAGTGTTTCAGTGCGGTTAAATCCTTGATTTGGTAAAACAATCTGAAAAAGTAATTACTGTGCATATGCAGATTTTCCTGTTTTTGAACTTTATGGCACCCAACCATAGTGAAAGTAAGCAAAATTAGAATGGGGAAAATGGAAGGAATGCAGATTTCTGTAGCTTGCACTCTACAGTCCCTGGTACACAGAAGCCCTACCCAAACCCCTCTGTCAGGAAGATCAAGGCTGGGTACTAGGACACGGTGGAGACAGAGATAAAAAGCAGCAGCTGTCTGGAAGGTATCCTTGTGCCCTAAATGTGTGGCTACCCATGAGCACAAGACCTGCTTTTAGCCATGCTAGCTTCTCTAAACTGCACTGCTATGGCAGAGAACACGGGCATTTTTTGGACCCTGAATTTTGGAAGGTGTAACATTTAAAAGTGGATGTGGCTGTCCCAGCATGGTTACAGAGGACTATCAAGGCACCCACTTTCATTCCTTACATAATCAAAAGGGGCAATGGTTTCAAGTACTTAAATGAGGTCCTCACCTGATCCCCCTGATAAGGAGAGCTAATACATACTTTGGTAGAGCAACCGAGGACTCCACTGGGCTGACCAGGGACCTATAAAGGACACAGGTAATTCTTGTGCCATTCCTTAGTGGGTAGGGCTTTTGGGTAGGAATGTTCAATTCTTGTAGCTCTGTTTTCTGCAGTTTTAAACTTTCATTTCTCAGGAGCTTAGATTAACTAGATCTGAGCCCCTGAGATTTCTGAGGCCAGGAAAAGTCAGTGAAAATAGTTTACTGAATGTGTTAGTAAGAAGGAGTTTCTGTTGGGAGACAGATACTTTAGTGTTGGCTTCCTGCTGCAGAAATTGTTTACTTATTTTGTATTAAATAGTTCCTCAGAGCAAAGGGCTCTCCTGGGAACAGGAAGACGAGATTTTCAGCACCCCTAACTAAGAGTTCTGGTGGTCTCTTTATCTCAAATGAATACTCAAACAAGTAAAGAAGCGACATCAATATAATTTCTGGTTTTACCTGTGTTTTGGTCTGATCTCAATTATATTGTCCATGGTCTAAGAATGACTAGTGCTTTATGCCTCTGTGGGGACGCATGGAAAAGATACATTTTGTGCTATATCTGAATTGTAACACTATGAGCTACCTGTCTCTTCAGGCTAGAATGTTTCTGAGCAGGAATGCAAGTCTATATTTAGGTCCCTGGTGCCTTTTGCGCTGCGCAGTTGAGGTGCCATTAGCCTTTAGGCACCTCCAGGTTATGATAGTCATGAATTCTCAACAGTCAGTGTAGCTCCTTCGGCATTTGGCACCTAAGTTCTGCACAAGTCTCAGGTGCCAAAGTTGATGGTTTAAACTGACATTGCTCCACTGACTGACAGATTTACGCCAGCTGAGAATGTGGTGGGGGTTCGATTTATGGGACTGCTGTGTGGGTGTGTAGGGGATGAGCAGTAAGGCCAGTAGTGCCAGGCCAGAGGCAATCGGAGACAGGAAGGCTGAGCACCCAAGCCATGTATAGCTGGTGCTTCTTTATCCTGGTTACCTTAAGGTCAGTGTTTTAAAGATCTCCTTTTCCCATTTTCTTTTCTTGCAGCTTACTAAATGACTCTGCCCTCAGAAAAGTATTTATCCTAAAATTCATGAAGTGACTCTTTAAGAGTTTTCTAGTCCTTCCCTCATTCTGCTGAGCATTTGCACTAAGGAAAGAATGATAGGACCCTGACTTGATTGTTACAAAAGTATCTGATGCTTTGTTCCAAGTGTTAAAGGAACATGCAGAAGAGACCCTAGCCTAGGGACCATCAGTCAGGTGGCTTTTATTCTGAATGAACCAAAAGGCAGTGGTGACTCTGGGATATATTTTACTTACTCTCATTCCCCNTTTAATGAAAGACATCTTTTGGACCCAGTTCTGGTTTTTGCTGGCATAGAGTTAATTTTCTTCTTAGTAGCTAGTACAGGACAATGTTTTGGATTTAGTATTAATGTTGATAAGACATTGATGTTTTAATTGTTGTTAAGTAGTGCTTGCTCTAAATGAAGGACTTTACAGTTTCTGTGCTCTGCCAGGGAGCAGGTGCACAAGATGCTTGGAGGGAGCATGGCCAGGACAGCTGACCTGAGGTGGCCAAAGGGATATTCCATACCATATGGCATCATGCCCAGTATATAAACCAGAGGGATTTGGCTGGGAGAGGCAGACCACTGCTTGGGAACAAGCTGGGTGTTGGTCAGCAGGTGCTGAGCAGTGTGCTCAGTGTGCTGAGTAGTGTGTAGCACTTGTTTCTCTTGGATTTTATTCCTCTCTCTCCCCTTTTCATTACAATCACTGTCATTATAATTATTACTATTAGTGTATCTTACTTTGTTTCATTTATTAAGCTGATCTTAATACAGATGTTTCACCTTTTTCTGATTTTCCTCCTCATCCCACTGGCGAACAGGGAATGAACTAGGGGCTGTGTAGTACTTAGTTGTTGGCTGGGGTGAGAACCTTAAACAGTTTTCCCTCTATCTATTGAGTCATATGAGCTAATAATGTTATCCTTGTAATATGTTTTGTTATGTCTGTGGTACTCTTATGCAATTACTGTGTTACTTTATGCTACTCTGCAGCTAAGATGACTTTTGCTCACTATTATATACGTGGCAAGAGAAAGGAAGTTCCTAGTTTGGAAGAGTTTGCAGTCCTGGAGGAGAAGTGGTAGAAAGGGTGAGAGGGAATAAGGTGCAGTAGGATACAAAGGAAAGCATCTGTCAGTGTACAGAGCAGTAACAGCAATTGGTGAACCCTTCCAGAAGCACACCACCTGACAAATCTAGTGTCAGTTAAATACCTTAGATGCTTTCCAGGAGAGAAACTATTTCATGTACTTGCAAGATGCAGTAGGTCTTCCACAGAAGACTGTTTCTATGATTATGCACCCTCTGCATGTCTGTGTGTGTATTTGCATGCATGTATGTATAGGTTCATCTCTATTTACACATTTGTTAAAAAAATGCCTTCCCGGTTGCTCTTTATCAACAGGAAGAACGTCGTGTGATTTATCTGGGTAAAATCAGACCTGACACAACCCGAACAGAACTGAGGGACCGGTTTGAAGTTTTTGGTGAAATTGAGGAGTGCACAATAAATTTGCAGGATGATGGGTAGGAACTTTTGAGATTACTTCTTGTTTGAGAGGTGCCATGTGTAAAAAATTACGGCAGTAAGATTAGTGGTATGGGAGTTCCCAGTATAAGTCCTGTGACAGATGACATGCTGAGTTCAAAACCTTACTTATTTTCCTTCATCCTTATTTATTAATCTTGCTAGTTGAAATTTCCTGTCCCAGAAATAAGTATTTAGCTGCATGACAGGACAATCATGCTGATAAATGGATGCAGTACTTCTGGCATTTCCGCTGCTGGGCCTCCAGCAAGTTCTTGCTTTCAGGAAGGGGTTACACTAATGTGTGTTGTCTCTTCTTAGCGTTTGTTCACAACTGTATTTTTCAATGACAGAGACAGCTATGGTTTCATCACCTACCGCTATACTTGTGATGCCTTCGCTGCTCTTGAAAATGGATACACTTTACGCAGGTCAAATGAACCTGATTTTGAGCTGTACTTCTGTGGACACAAGCAGTTTTGCAAGTCTAACTATGCAGACCTAGGTAGGTATTTTGCTCTATGTGAATTAAAGTATGTAAATGGAATTTAGTAACTCATGAGAATTTAGGGTTTGCTTCTTTTTTTTTTACTGCTGATACCGTTTAAATGATTGGAAGGGTGTTGAAGAAAGTGGTTTTCACTTGCTGTAAGAAATTTAAAAATCTGCTAATCTGAGCTGGCTTCTTTCAAATATTACAAATTTTGAATATTCTTTTAAAGCCTATTTCCATCATTATCAAAAATAAGGGCCCAGTATTCAATAATACATTTCTAAGTTGAAAAGATAGCACTGCAGAAACCTCCAACATGCTTTACAATTTAATGCTGTAACTGTTCGATTCCAATACCTCACTTATGTATAGGAATGGTAAATAAAGGACAAAGTAGATGTTCAACCCAAAAACTTTATTATGATTCTTACTTTGCCATGAGTTCTGTTGTAGATGGGCAGAATTTGCCAGAGGCACTCATTAAATGCAATTCATAGTTGCTCAAGTTTGAAAGCTAGAAGAGCTAAAAATCTGACCCTTAGTGGGGCAAAACCCACTGATCTCAACTGATGATTCTATAATCGTGCATAAGCATCTATGTGTGAAGGGCCTTCCTGTCATGACCTAAGAAGCTCCAACCTGTGGAGAGCTTAGCACATCTCTTGGTGTGTGCAGTTACAGTGATGTGGGGCTTTATGCATACCAGTCTCCAGCCCCCAGTATGCTGTGATAACTCCAGTTCCAAGTGTGCATGCTGGCTGTGACAACACAACTGTGTCTGTCTGAGTCTCGCCTGGGGAAAAATGTGTGGTTCTGTCCTATGCTCCCAGTCAGGGTGTGGTGCTTCCCCTTGCAAGGGGTTTTGGAGATGTTCAAAATTTACAGCAAGAATACTGATGTTAAGTATATGCGTAAAGAGACTATGCAGACTACCAAAACAGCCTCTGTAATATTGCAATATATAATAATCTCACCTATTATTTAATTACCTTTTAAAATGTAAAGTATTCATTAGATGTTAAACCCTTCCTAATACCAGTATAAATAGACTAAAGGCGTGGAAAATACTCTTTTCTGAATAACATAGCAAGGCACATATTGCTGTTGAATCTATATTAATCAGATATTGTGGGTTTTTTAATGAATAAATGACCACAGTCATTAAAATCTCTCATAACCCTGTAACACAGTGCTAATGAAATCTTGTATGTGCTGCCCTCGGCTTTGTACAATGCAGGGAGTTAATACAGATATATTTTTTCAAACCAATTGATGTCTTTTCAAAATAAATTATAAAGATGATACTCATTGTTCACAATGAATATGCTGTAATTCACTTCAGTGGCTAAACAGATAATGTAAAGCTAAGAAAAGGCAATTGACTGCTGAAGAGATATGGGGTTGATGTAGAAAATATAAAAGGTAGCAAGACATTTGTTGAAATGTAGGCTGATAAAAACAGTAAAACCAGATTGAAGTCTTGCCTTGATTTGACTTATCTTCAGCAATGGAAGCCAAGGTCATCTCTGTATCTCAGAAAATCTGGGGTTTAAAATAAGTTGTCTGAAGGGAACCCTCTTGAACATAATTCATCACTGGGAGTATTCCCTGTCAGCTCTCTCCATTGTGAGTGGGATTCCCAGAGTATCTGTGAGCAGACTGTTTTCACTTTGTCCTGCTGACAGCTTGAGCTTCTGTACTTCAGACTGCATTCCCTGTATTTTGCAGTGTCTGATAGAACAACATAAGGAAATGGCAGGATGAACTTTAAAATTCATGAGCTGGTACCAGGACAGAGAGAATTAATCAGCTTTGGGTTGAGTACAGAAGAAAGAAAACACTTGAAAATAGTAGTCAGAAGTTTAACACCTCTCCTCTGAGAAGATATTGTCTTAACAGGACTTGTAATGAACATTTAATGTGCAGTGTGTCTTATAGAGGTACATGGGGAGTTCTGATTAATTCAACACAACAAATGGCAAGAAAAGGGCACTCTCATAAAGGAGCTGTGACACAGGAACTGGTGAGAGTCAGTGTTAAGTAGGGTTGACTCCAAAAGGAAATTGATTGCTTGTAGCTATGTCGATAATTGTACTGGAGCTGTGTGGCCACAAACGTACAATCCCCCCTCTGTGCTGGGAACAGACTGACATCTGTGTCTGAAAAACTGACAAAGCTGGAACAGGTATCCCAGGCTGCAGGAGCTGGGCTGTCATTGCTGCTGTGGCTTATCACATGTGATGCAGAAAGCTGGGGAGCCCACTGGAGGCTGCTCATGCAGCCGTGCAGAGGCCCTGCCCAGAATTGCTCACACTTTAAAGGAGCAAATCCAAAAAGATGAATTGAAGTAAAACCAGAGATTCTGGGCAGATGTAGAGACTTCCCGAAGACCCCAAGGCAAGGCAGGCAGAAGCAGCTGTGTCCTCTGTGTGCTGCTCAAAGGCTGTCCTGGCTTTCTTCAGAACCTTTCTCAGGAAATTTAAGTCTTGGACATGTTATGAAACAGCAGTTCCAAGACAAAGGTGGAGTTTTGGCTAAGGCATCTGTCAAGATTATCTGGACTACTTTGAGACCTATACATGAGTGTTGTGGTGCTCAAGTCCTTGAGGAAACTGTTTTGAGTTAACCTGCTCTAAATGTATATACAATTAATGGTTCTTCCCCACTGCTGGTAATGTGTAGCGCTTTTGTTAAGTACTGCTTCTTACTAGGAATGCCTAATGCTTTTGTGATGGTCATTTCTATCCTTTTATCATCCCATAAAGTTGTGGTTGTAAGTGGATTGTTTCTTCAGTTCCTTGTTTGTACTGATGTACAGAGGTAATAAGTAGATCGTGCCTCTTACCTAAACTTGCATCCTTTCGGTTTCAGATTCAAACTCAGATGATTTTGATCCTGCTTCCACTAAAAGCAAGTATGACTCCATGGATTTTGATAGTTTACTTAAAGAGGCACAGCGAAGCCTGCGTAGGTAACAAGCATGTCATCCGAGGAAAACAAAGGGATGGCAAATACCTCACGGACATCACGTCCTTCAATAATGGACAACTAAAACGTCGCGCTTAGGAATCTCTCCTACTTTACACTCTGTTCAAAACCATGGTTTACATGAACACAGCTGCTCGAGGAGTGGAGGGGCAGGATGCTGTCCAGTAAGCACACGCACGTCCATGGGTGTCAGCTGCGCTTTCGCGGGTGAGCGGTGGCGGGGGAGCCGGGCGTTCCTTGCGAGTTCAATGCAAATCACGAGACATGGCAGCAGTTCCACAGAGATACACGTACAACAATGAACTGCAAAATCTGTACATATTGCATTTTAACAAAAAAGAACAAAAACAAACAGAAAAAAAACCCCAGTGTGAGAACTATCGCTGCTGATGTCTGGGGATCAGACACTGCATATTTTTTTTTTGTAAAGAAGCTTCTTCTCACAACATAGTGATAATATGACAATCCAGAAGAAACCCCAGGTCCCAGAAGCCTGCAATCTGTCTTAGCTTTGTTTTAAGATTGTTCTTTTTTTGGCTGGTTTGTTTTTTGGGTTTTTTTGTGGGTTTTTTTTTTTTTGCAGAAAAGAAAATTAAAAGGCTCAAGCTTCCCTTACATTTTGAAGTTTCATCTTTTAATTCTGACACCCATGTAAATGTCTACAACATTGATCTTCCACAGCAAAATTTTCAAAGCCTTGTTAATGGTCAAATGTGCAGCTTGTTCAGCGATTTATTCTAATGAGCGGACGTGGTGTTACATTATTAATGAGAGTTGGATATAACTATCTGGGTGTGTGCACAGATAGTTTATTTGCTACATTCTCTAAAGTAGTTGAGTATTTACAAATGTTAAATGGAGTATTTTTATTTATGTACATACTGTATGACGATGTTCTTTTTTGTTACAGCTATGCACTGTAAATGCAGCCTTCTTTTCAAAAACTGCTGAATTTTTCTTAATCAAGAATACTCAAATGTAATTATATGAGGTGAAACAACTATTGTACACTAACATATGTAGAAAGCTGAACTTACGCTTATATATATTTGATTGTAAAAAAAAAAAGAGAAGAGCGTGTGGGTGAGGGTGTGAGTGCGCTTATGTGTGCGTGTGTGTCTGAGTGCAAAAATGCATTATACACATTCATCCCTTCTTTGGTGAGCTTATATAAGAATTTTGTCAAGAATTATCCTAGCCCAGAAGATATTAACCACCTTCTGCAGTATTTTTCCACATTTTTCTCATTGCTTGATTTTCTTTTGCAGTTTTATACACTGAATTTGTTAGGGGAATGAAATTTTCTCATCTAAATTTTTCTAGAAAATATCATAATTTTATGTAAAGTCTCTCAAATGGGTAATCATTAAGAAATGTTTTTATTTTATGTATCAACAGTAGTTTTGGAACTAGAGGTCAAAAATCTTTTTAAAATGCTATTTTGTTTTAATTTTTGTGATTTTAGTTTGATAAAAATATGCTGAGGTACTAAGTACAGTATGATTTTTACAGTAATTCTGTGTCTAAACACTGTTCTTGAAGCCAGTAATCTTTTCATTGGCAGAGTTTAATGATGGTATTTATCTATATTTTTTACAGTTATACATCCTGTATAAATACCAGTCCTTCATTCCTTTGTTTACTAAAGAGACATATTTATCAGTTATAATTATCATATTTATTATAAATTATGAGATGACTAAAAGAATAAAAGGCCAGTGGAAATTTTATACCTAGAATGCATGATGGTTGTCAGTTTGGAGTAAGCAAGTGCTTTGTTTGGAAATTCCGCTTTTGCAGAAGCAATGGGCTGGTTTTGAGTTTTTTCCCTTTTTTTTACTATGCACTAGCATGGCCTCAGATGTGCCAGATGACATTGTTGCTGATGACATTGCTTCTGTTAAATTAAATAGAAATTTCAGGAAAGAAAAAAACCACAAGAGTATAAACTACTGCTATTCTGAGCATCAGAATTTCATCTGAACTCAGAGTCTCTACTGAATCAGCAAAGTTTGGAATTTGCTTGTGAATGTATAGATTTCTTATTCTATTACTCTTTGGCATTCATGACTCCTCTTAAAGGTATGGCACACCTAACTATTTAATCTATCTTCCCACTCCAAATCTTAGAAAACTGATTCTACCCCCATACCAGTGCAGTTGATTTTGATGGCTGCATTCATTTTATCACCAGCATATTGTGTTCTGAGAGATTCCACTGTCTGTCCTGTTGGATGCTTGCTTGATTTTTTGGCTTCTTATTTCTCAGTAGATAGATAGCAATAAAACAAAAAAAAAAAAAAAACAAGAAAAGAACTTTTCTGGAGGTTCTGTGTTACAAATGTAACATCCTTTACTCTGCATAATTCTTGTTGTTGCTCTGTAGGTTAAAAATGCAGGTATTTTAACTTTGTGTGAATGCCAAACTAAAAGTTTACAATTTTCCTTTCTGGATTTTGAGTATCTTCTGTTGTAAAGAAAAATATTAAAAGCAATAAATTATTTTTAAGAAATCAATATTTAGTATATCATATTATGTGTTCAAGGACCAGATGCATTACCTATTTTGCCTTTACATTTCTGTGATTAAATTTTAAAGCGTTCTCTTTTGCCCTAGATTGCTGACATTAGTAAATTGATGTGGGGCTTGGTGGGGACATTATTTATTTTTCACTGAGCAGGCATAATGACATGAATCAATTTTTTTTTTTTTTCACTGGCCTGGCAAACATTCTCATCTTGAAGATGGCTTTCCTCTGTGAATTTACAAATTACATATGAAAGTAATAGAGCTAGGATTGCTGAATAAAGCTATTTGGATCTTTCATAAACACTGTAGTAGGAAATCCATCAAAATATAAACTCGGTGTTTACTTTTCTTTTTTTTCTTCCCCAAGAACATTTCAAATTAGCACATGTACCACATTGTCACCAGAGGCAAATTGCAGCATAGCTCTGTGTGTCTTTTATGTGAAGATTGTACTGTTGCTTTCATGCTGTGGTAAGTACCACATCTGCAATACAGGTAACAGAACTGGTACTTAGGAGCTGTGGTCTTTCCTAGAGCTGTATGTAGCTGAGTAATTCCTACAGAATGGGAAGTGATCTAAATACTAATCCAAACAGAGGGAGCCTAAAATTGAAAAAAACTATCTGTGCTAAACTACTCTGAAAAGCGGTTGGGCTGCCATCACCAAGAGCAGCACTGAGAGGAAAGTTTGTGCCTCTGGGGTAACAATACTTGGGTCAGTTGAAAAAAAAAAAACCAACGAACGCAAAACAACCACATCTCCTTCTCATCCCTTTAGATGTAAGCCTACAGTAGGTAATGATTATGTGTCCTTTCTAATGGCTGTAATGAGAACTTCAGTCACTGTAGTATAAGATCTGATCTATAAATTGCCTAGAATAGCCATGTAATATAATGTGATGATTCTAAATTTGTACCTATGTGACAGACATTTTCAATAATGTGAACCACTGACCTGATGGAGCTACTGTAATATTTGTACAGTAGGTGAACATGTAAAGTTGTAGGTTGGACTGTGCTGAACAGGGGAAGTGAGATAGTAGTTAAGCCCAAGCTGGGCTATTTTCCACCTGCCAATTCTACATGTACTTTTGTGGTTTAATTCATTGTATGAAAATTCCTGTGATTTTTTTTTCTTTTTTTTAATGTGCAGTACACATCAGCCTCACTGAGAAAATAAAGGGAAACGAATGTTTCAAATCCATTTCTGTTTCTCATTTTTATTACAAGTGGCAGTTTTTTCCCCTCACAATTGGTTGTGTAGTGGGTTTTCTGTTATTCTTTCTACTGGTTGTAATTTATTTCAGATTATCAGCCAGAGCATGCCTGCATTACTGCACTTTGTACACGGCACAGCATCACCACTTCTAATATATTTAATGGTAGAAACATGCTATGTGCCTTTCTGCCATAAGTACCCAAATCTGTTGAAGAGCCATGCCATAAACCATGTAAGAAAATATTCAAAAAATTCTTGATGGAGTTTAAGAGTTGGTGGTTTGTGTTAGAAGGGGGTGGGGAATGTAAGGACTTTCTGATCTGGCCACACTCATCCCAATGCCGATAGTAGGGGCTGAGAAGTGCAGAATGGTTGGTGTCTTCCATCCTGAGATGATAAACACCTGTACTGGGAGTAAGCCTGTCATGAGAGCCCTTCACCACCCCCTGTCTCAGCAGACAGATCAGGAGGACCAGACAGGTAAGTGGCTGGACAAGAATGGCTTTCTTGACTCCTTTGAGGATGATACAGTGTGCAGCATATGGGCTTCCACAGCAGCATTGCCACTGGGCAGGCAGCAAGTAGGCCCAGGGATGGCAGAGGGTATTCACACCCCTCTTATTTACATGCACGGAAATAGAGGAAGAATTGCTTTTGTTTGGTTTGCCCAGGGTTCATTCACAGGTAGCCATTTTACCGCTGCAGACCTGTCCTGCTATGACAGCAGCCTGCACTGGGGGTTCACAGCACAGCACCACGTGACTGACTCTTCTCGTCGGATGTCGCCTCGGTGGGGACCAGCAGGAGCAGCTGCTGGACAGCCTGGCTGTGCTTTGTAAGGAAGGACTATGGAATTCACTTGAAAAAATTGCTTTTCTGAAAACAACCAGCCTCCACTGCACCTCTGTTCCTAACATTGCTGTTTAATTTATGCTCCGTAACTTGCAAAAATGTTTAGCTTTTGCATTTTTATCATTTACTAATCCAAATTGTTCTGCTTGGCTCTCGCAAGGGTGGTAGAGTGAAGTTCCTCACTCTGCGGGATTTGCGTTGTTGACTCACTGCTTCTGATCAAATTAATGCTCAAAACATAGTAGGCCAAATCATTCCTGATGTATTTCATCAGTCTTGCTGCTGTTCCTCAAGGCATGAATTTAGCCCAGTATTTCTCCAGTTACTAGGCTTTCTAATTTCATTTGTTTATTCATTTCATATTTTTGCATAGCACTTTTGATGCTTGCCAAAAAAAGCACTCCACATTAGATTTCCAGGAAACTATTGCCTCCTATCTCCTCCTTTTACATTTTTAAGGTTTATTGCGTGAAATCAGGGCTTTCCATTGCCTGCTATCTTGAGTCACTATTTTTCCCCATGGTGAATACTGCAAGCCGAGCACCTGAAATCAGATTCAGGCACCTCAATGAGTGGCCTGATTTTCAGAAACGCTGAGCATCTCGCAGCTCCCATCGACTTCAATTAGACCTGCTGTCTCTCAGCACTTTCAAAAATCAAGCCACATATTTAGAGCCCAAATTCAGCACAGCATTTACATTTGTGCTTAAGTCTGTCCTGATTCAGCAAAGCACTTAAGCATGAGTGTTTTTAGATCTGTTGAAGTCAAGTGCTTGGCTGCTTTGAATAAAAATAGACTCCTGGATTGGGGCCTAAGATTCCAAATACAGAAACCAACACCTAATTTTGGAAAACTCCATTTGGAAAACTGCCTCTCCTACCACCTTTAACCTTTAATGCTTACAGAAAACACAAAACTGGCCATCAGGTCTTAAGGGGAGGAGAGAGAGGTTTAGGGGAGAGACCTAGAAGTGGAAGTGGTGGACAAAGTTATTCTTGTGGAAAATGTTTTGAAAACTTTAAATCCAGCTCTTGCAAGATGCCTTGATTCATTGCTGTTTTTTCACATTGCACTTCCAGAATCTCATTGAAGATTAATGTGCAGTTATTCTATTGTCCTTCACCATTAATTAATAAACCGTTATATTAAACTTTAACCAATGCCAACTTTTCCTGCTTTTCCGCGAATCGTGTTCTCACCATTGATATTCAATGTTCACAAGCAAACTAATCTATAAATCAATTTTCTCTACTTTATCAAACAGCAGAAAGTAATAAAGAAGGTCACAAATAGTACAGTAGTTCCTTGGAGGTTTGTAACATCATAATTTAAAGCTCAGAAAGATTGAATCAAAAGTTGAATTAATCCCTAAGGGAAAAGATTCTATATAGATTCTATTGATAGATATAGGGCAGCCTGTCTTCATTGGGAGCTGGTATATTTGTTAATACTTCAGGGCAAAGGAGACTAGTCTCAGCAAAGGAAATAAAATCCTCCATGAGAGGAAGTATGTCCTCTGCTTCCCGTCACTGTGCTCTCCTTTCACTGCTCTGGTGAGAAAAGGAGAAAGCCAACTCATCCTTCACTGTGTGATGTGCTCTGCTGAATGGCTAATGTCTGTGAAATACAACTGTGGAAACCAGCTGGAATACATATGTAAACCTTAAATGTTACACTTGATTGGTGTTCATTCCTCAAATGAAGCTTTTATTGTCAACCTCAACCCAAAATCTTAGCTGCATATGAACCCAAAGCAAAGTGAAAGGTTGTTTTCTTCAGTGACAAATTTTGGTGAAGTTACAAATATTTATTCTGCAGCTGGAAACATATTCCTCAAAACATGTTTCATTTTTGAGATTCCTTTGAATTATTGCAGCTTCCTTTCAACAGTCTTCTGGAATAATAGTTTTGCAAAGGCATTTCTGATTTCTCTTTTATAAAAAAAGTCTATCATCTTAATGATATGACTGGATCTGGTGAATTAAGCTCTTTCTAATTCAAATAGAATTAATGGGGAGAAAAATACTGTCTCATAAAGGAAAATATTTTTTTTTAATTACTAAGTTGAAAAAATTATACTCACAGGTTTGGTAAACAGTGAGATCTGAGATGAAATGTACCTTTGGTAGGCATGCATGGTGAAGTACAAGATGATAGAAGGAGTTGTGCTTGCATACTGACTTCTGCTATTTGCTAGTAGAGAGGAACTGAGCTGCCCTGAGAAACGGCAACTGAAGAGAAAACCGGTATGATTCCAGCCTCTCCAAAATCAGTGATTAAACTCTAACCCTCGTCAGCCTTTTGCATTAACCCTGGTTTGTGTAAATAGTGGACAATGATCAAATGTAAATAATCTCATGTGCCTTATTTGCGTCATGATAAATTGTCCACCAAGTGTAATGTAAATGAAAGCCAAAACTAAGTATGTTGAAAAACATGTCCTAAAGAGCAGCATATGCAAATTTCTCTCAGGACTTTTCATCAAATAAAATATTTGCTGCAGTTTATTTTTGACAATCTGTGTTTCATTCTCTATTAAATTAGTACTTGATAAAGTAATAAAATTATTACAGCCATAAAGTTACTGCACTATACCTTCAAGAGATCTTCTCATCCTGGGATTATTGACTTTGGCATTATGAGAAACACGCATTGGTGCCTTATACTAATTCTTTCCTGCTGCATTTGCAACTCAGGCCTATGCTTGTTTATGCAATGTGTTGAAAGTAAATTTATTAAAAAAAAAAAAAATCAGCCCCACACTTGAAAACTAACAGAGAGCCTTCTTCTTTTAACCATTTACTGGAACAGCACCACAGCTAACTAGTTTTCTATTGCATGAATAAGTTATTGTCATAGCTAAGCATGCCCTGAGTTATACACTCCTGCCAGCAAGTATGGAGTAGTGAGTGCTGTTGCTGAATAATGATTAATTACTCACCCTTCTGAAGGAGCCCTGCTTTGTAAACTGGTCACACAGCATGTTACGTGGATTGTGTCTGCTATACAAAAGGTTACTTGCAATCACATAATGAGACATAATGATGCACATCACAACAATTCTTTGGTACAAATCTGCACACAATGGAATTTAGACAGAAATCCATTTATTTACATACCTTGTGTGCCAGAGGGTACAAAACGACTCTGCATTGCTGAAGCGCTGCCATTGCTCTTCTGCAGTGCTGGCATTTTAGATGAAAACAGTATGATGGCTTCTTCAGGAATCTCCAGCCTCAGAGCCTTCAGAGTTGTCTTGTGACAACCTGCTGGCAAACTCTGGGAGAAACTTGGCTCCCACTGTGTGTGGGACTGTATGAGTGGGGTTGTTTGCTGACACCTGTCCAAGTTCTTGGTGGGAAGCTGGGATACAGTTCCTCCCTGCAAGATGAGGAGTTCAGTTGCTGTGTGGGGTGAACATCCCTGCCTGTGTTTGTACCTGTCTGACTTAGGAATGGTGAGCAGGGAATCAAAGTTTTGCCATATATTGTACTTTATGTGGTCTAAGGAAGAAGAGTATTCAGAAGCACTGTTCTAAAACCTAGAGCCACAGCTCTTCTGAACCCTAGGGGGGAAAAGATCTAGTTGTTCTCAGCTCCTGCTATCTGGAAAACAAGAAGTGCTTGGCCACAGCTGTCCCAGGTTCTTGGGGTCACAGCTGGCAGCGCCACTGGCAGAGCAGTGACATCTAGTCCTTCCTGGTCTCAGCCAGAGTAATTTGGCTGTCCAGGCAGGATCTCTGCTATTTTTGTCTGTGTAATGCTAAGGCCCTGCCGATCAAGCTCATAAAGTACGCTGCAGAAATCTGAGGTGCTAGAGGGTTAGTATTAAGGTTAGGGTGGCATGGGGTTTGGTAGGCCATAGGCCTTTTCCTGCTCTGGAGAAGATGGGAAGTCCTGGATTTGCATCTCTGTGCCACGATAACATGGCAAAGCTGGCTGCAGCAGCCCATGACATCTTTCTTTTCAGGGAGAGCAAGGCAACCATGAGGCACTTGTGGGTTCCCAGGGGCCTGGTATAGTGCGCCAGTACCCTGGGAGGAGGGTGGCCATACAACCATGGTAGACACCATGAGATGGCTGATCTACACCAAATCAACAGCTGGAATAATTCTGCAGCTAAAAAATATGGTTTTTCTTCCACAAGTAGTTCCTTGAGAGGTAGATTATGTGCAGGCTCATTTACTG
Organism: Phainopepla nitens; assembly: GCA_013400175.1. Lineage (NCBI taxonomy): Eukaryota > Metazoa > Chordata > Aves > Passeriformes > Bombycillidae > Phainopepla > Phainopepla nitens. The sequence continues at coordinate 653,099 of VXBQ01011151.1, forward strand.
CAGCACTATCCTGTGCGGATCCTCTGATCTGTAATAATCTGAGGTGGCTCTGTGGCAGCAATAATGGAGAGTGTTTCTGCCTCTGCCTCTTCCCTTGATTTCCTGAAATAAAATGTGGTGTGCTAGATCTCTCTATGCTGAAGGCTTCTACCCTGCTAGCAAACTTTGCTTAAGTGGTTTAACGTGGTCAGACAATACTGAAGAATGGGGGCCAGGAGGAAACAACACAGGCACGAAGCAGAAGCACCTGAGTCTCAATCCTCTCATGAAACAAGAGAAAAAAACCTAGTGGAATCCTCCACTATGATGGCTCAGTAGTACTGGTATTATTTCCTAGACCCCAGATATTGTTCATCTAACAGATGCGGTGTTGGTAGTTTCAGGTTTGGACCTTTGTGTATTTGCAACTGGGCAACTGTAATGAGAGTAGATAGAGAATGGACATCAAGCATCAAGCATGAAGCCTTGCACTTCTGAAGCTGCATGGAGAGCCATATCAGATATATGTCACAATCCCACCAGCTCTTCTTGTCCTGTTACTAAGCTGTTGACATTGTACGGAAACTGATATATAGTTGAAGAAATTACATACTTATTTAAAAATGGAAAAGGTATAGAAATAAAAAGTGCTCTGTAGTGAGACTCCTGGAATGCCTCTTCCTAGCAGAAGCACCTTTGCAGGTAGCATTTATACTTTTACTCCAAGTCTCATGGCACTGGTCTTGCTTCAAAATGTTGGGTCTGATGAGATTGGATGAGGTTAAGCTGCCTCAAATAGCTGCTGACTGGCAGTTTATTCCCTCACTTGCTCAACAATGCCAGACTCATTATATGTCTGGGAGGCAAAGACTACAGTTAGACTAGACAAATGGAATAGGAACCAACAACAAAGTGAATCCTGTGCTGTCCTATACATTTTTTATTCACATTGCACATAAATCTCATCCAAGCTCATGGGAGAATTTTAGCATCCCCTTAAACTCCCATTTATTCTCCATCCTTCTCATTCTTTGCACTATTAAGAAAAAGATTTATTTTCTGAAAACTACTCTTAATCATTGTGCAAATAGCAATGGAACATTTATACACAAAGTAATAAATAGATGTTTTACATCTTAATACGAGACTGGAGATTCTTCTGACTTATTTGTGTTTATTGTATCTAACAGATACAAACACAAATGCTATTCTTATTCTCTATTAGTAATGTTAATTAAGGGGTTTCATTATTCTTATTTAGATTTAGGGTTGGGTGTTTTTTTCTCTGCCACAGTGTGCATAGGACAGTTCTACAAGATAGGAAATCAGTATGTTTAGCACTCTAAAATACTTCAGATAGAGGAAGAAAAAAAGTTGGGTTTAACCGGTCAAGGCAATAATCTGAAATTTTCTGAAAGATGCAGAAATATATTTCTTTGAAAGAGCATGGAAATACATCTGTTATTATTCTGGTTAGTGGGGTAGCTAGAGGAATCAGTCATACCTTTTGATGATAATGAGGACGTAGTGAAGCAGGAGTGGTCAGTGGTCAGTGCCAGAGTTTATGTCCTTTGCCACAGAAAGGTAATATTGTCAATTCAAGCACCTCTGAAGTTGGGAGAGTGGATTGTCAAGTCCTGTTAAAGTGGCTCCTCTCAGAGAAAGAGAAGATGTTTTCTCTCCTGGTTATATCTGTCTCTATTATATTATACTGCCAAGGGCAGTATCTGGTCCTTTGAACTATTTATTTTTTGTGTGCAGAAAGAAACATTTAGCAATATTTTCATTGTTTCATTTTGCTCACACAGGTTCAGGTAATGGCAAGGAAAATATTCTTTGGTCAAACTGAAAGTCATATAGATCTTTGGTTCCTTTACAAGGGCTGTAAGACTTGTTTAACATTTAATCTTTTAAGGTGTGTTTAATCTTCAGAAACCTTCTGTCATGCCTGCTCTTTGGCCAACATATGCACATGCCGGCATACACACCAGATAAGCAGGATTTTATATATGCACATAGACATATCATTACCCTGATATATAAAATATGTATATGCATTTGGACCTGTCATCTGGGATTTGTCACCTACAAACAATAAAAAATAGACTGCATAGAATGCAATAATAAACTTCTCTAAATAAGGCTGTAGGCTGTATCTATATCCTGATGTTGAAGACGAATGGTCCTGCAGACCAGCAAGAAGTTCTAATTTCACTTGTGCTCTGGCTGAGAGTATTGCAAAAAGCCTTCCTCACTGGGTAACCATCATGAGTGGAGTCAAAGGGAATGCCTTGGGCTCTGTGGTCATGGCAGGTTGCTGGTGTCCACACCACTGTTCATAAACTGGTAGGAAATACACAGTACTAGCTTAACATGTGATAATTTGAGCATTTCTAATAGTTTGTTTCAAACCAGTTTTCTAAAGCTTTGCAGTTATAGGAACTGAATTCAAGGCTGCCTGAAAAAGAAATAATTGTTCCTTAAGTGTGGGATTTACCTCCCACAGCAGGGGTTCCCTTTCTGGGAATCCCCCGTGAAAAGTCTATGCCAGGGTCAGGAACCAGGAATGAGACAAGTAGGAGTCACTGCCTTCAGTCTTCAGTTGTTTATTATTTCTTTATCACAATTCAGAGCCTTTAGATGACAACAGGCCCTGCACACTTCAGTGACATGTGCCAGAAAGACACAAAATGGACGATTGCAAGTATTCTTACACAGATACCTTACTCAATTAAGTTCCACAACATACCTAACATGTAGTATGTTTTTATTTTTCTACCATTTCCCAATTATTCTTCAGTCACATAACATCTGCATTGTGACTTTGTCTAACCAATCACTTGTGCTACCAAAACTGCAGAAAATGGAGTAGATGAAGAAGAAGCTGAGTCAACACTCAAAAGTCCTCCATCTTGTCTTTCATCTACCTTCCATAGTAAAACCCAAAACCTACTTTTTCACCCTGTGATAAACTACAATATGATCTACTATATACATTAACAAACTCAACTTCTCACAAAGTCCTGGAAACTTTTTCCATGGCCAAAGACTAAAAGCTGTGCCGGAGAAATAAAACCTCTCAGGACAGGCACAGGAGATATTCCTGTGTCCTGAATTCCCATACTTAAGATGTTATTTAGAAACAGATTTCTGTGCTCTATGAACTATTAGTAATGGGCAGACTGAGACTCTCTGAGTTTAACCCCATGAACCCATGACCAGCTAGAAGATGGAAAGCAGCAGTGCCTGGTTTTCACTCACACTGAACTATCATCCACTGAATTTGCTCTGCAGGTATCCTTAGTCTCCAAGACTGTAGAGTCCAAAGCACTTCCACACCATCTTGGCTTCTTCTCAGGAATGGAAACTGATCTGGGGGTCCAACAAGTCCCAGGCTTGGTATGATGCTGGAATAAACAAGGACTACTTCAACATGAAGGAAATTGTCATTTCCTTAAATCTGAGATGATTCAGTCCAAGATAGATGAACTGGTAAGAGGTTTTTTTATCTAACAAACTGCTATGAACCCTTTTCTCCATTTATGACAACTGAAAAAGGGGTTGATTTTCCCCCCCCCATTTTCATATGTTCCCTTTGTGCTTAAATTTATAGCTGGCTGCAGTATTTTAAATGTCATTTCCAGTCTCTGGTCATAAACCAGTAAAGAGTCTCCTTCAACCCATTTAGTTAACAGTGATGACATTATAAGAATTTGTTTCAGCTCTTGTATTTAAGAATGTATTTATTTGTTTGATTGTTTATTTATTACAGCACACTTTGGTACTTTTCAATAGTGTCTCTGAACTGAAATAGTTTGTTACATGTAGCAACACCAGGTTCTCAAAACAGCCTTCCTAGGTCACCTTAAATCACTACAGCTTTGAAGAAACTGGTGGGAGCATGTTGGGTCCTGCAGGAGTGCCCAGGACACCCACACTAACACTTACTAGCACTTACTCTGAAGTCTAAGTTTTGTACTGCGTCGCATATAGGCTCAGCACTGAAAATTCCCAGTGTATTTTTGGGTGTTAGTACCAAGGCCCTTCAGGGGTAAGTAGCATATGTCATTTCTGTTGATGTCTGACTTTGCATTTACAATATGTGACACTATACTATTCATTTAATAAGCTCTATCTACTTCCATTTAAGAAATCTTTCTATTCAGATCTGTAAAGGAAGATAATTGCTCAGTTCTACTGATTGTCTATTATTAAGGAAAAAAGTATTTAAAGATTTGAAGATACCCCTGCTGCACTCTTCAATGGCTTTACAATTTCTTCCTTGTGTTTTATCACTTCGGCATTGCACTAGCTTTCCTTCAGCTTTTGATGAAATCACCTCCTTGATGAAATCTCTGAAAAAGCAGGCTCTGGGAAAGTGCTTTATCTAAGACCCCAAAGACAAGTTTGTTCCAAAGATGTTCATGCTTGGCAGTCTACATATTTAGACCTCTCTGGTGATACTACAAAATCTTTGCAAATGCCCATATTGTTTTTCAAGGCTTTGGGTTACTTTGCTAGAGAGATGTTCCTTTGTGAATTAAGTGCTCTTTGAGGATAAAATGTTCATCAGAAGTCTTCAGAGTTACAATATCATCATTTTCATCATATTACTTTGAAAAGACATAATTTATATAATTTTTTTAACATACTTTCCTAGGGCATATATAACAAAGGACTTTTCCTGCCTCCTCATTCATAGCAATTATGTACTGAGGCAAAGCACAGTCTCCAGCCAGCCCATTTGCTGGATATCTGAAATTAAAAACCTCTTCTGGATTTATTTTTGGCATCCTTTTGCAATAATACATTGTTTTACTTTCCCTCTCTTTATATTTTCCTTATTATGTGGTGCTCCTTTCCAATAATATCTAGGTAAATTGCAGATATACAAATAGAGACAATTAACAAAGTAAATGAAAATAAAACTAGTAATGTCTAGTGGAACCTACTAACAGTATGTAAATCTACACACACACATAGGTATATATGCACACATGCATATGTGTGCATATACGTGCATATATATCTGTACTCTGAAAATATTCCCAGCTTGAAAGAGGAGAACAAATTCTGGAAGGAGCTGCTTAATATCTTTCACAGGAACAACCCCAGATGACCCTTGAGGATGGCCTGATAGATATGAATTGCTACTACCATTATGCAATTGGAGAAACAGGGCTACTGTGCCAAAAAATAAATTCATTTAGTCATAAACATTATAGCTAGGTTGATGCAGCGTTTATCTAAAAAAGCCCAGCAGGTTTGGTGTAAAATGAAAGGCAGAATTTTAATTTGGATGGCAATTGTTTTTCAATAATGCTAATTTGTACTAAACATCCTGATTCACATAAGAAAACAAAGGCCAAATATTAGGCCGAGGAGCACAATCAAAACTTGGGTTCAGCTATGGGAGAAAGCAGGCTACTGGAACATAATTCACTAAAACCAGTTTTTTCAGCTTTTGCCAACTTTCAATCCCTAAGAATTATCCAGTGGAGGATATCCAGGTGTGGGCACCTCTGTCACTAAATGTAACCCACTCCCTGCATACTTACTTTTCTTAACTATCCTCCAGAGTTCTGTTGAAAGTAACTTGAGAGGCTCCTGGACCACAGGCTGAGAAAACCTGCAGTGCTCTCTCTGCTCATTTCTTCCTCACTTTCTCCTTGTCTTTTGTTTCCAGTATGACATCCATCTCCATCTTTGGGGGTCACAAGAGCTTCTTATTCATCAGGTATTTGCCTAGATTTATCTACAGGCACTTCATTGCTCTCATCTAATGCTCCTCTTTTGACCCATCTCGTAATGCAGCCCCTAACAGAACAGGTGGGGTTATTTCTCTTGAGGAGCGGGCAGATTTTTCAGTCTGGTCCAATTTAGGTCACTGCTCCTGGATCAGAATTAAGGATACATACTATATAATCCTAATTTTCCAAGCTTATTTAGTAGAAAATTTAGTTTGTCCTGCATCATCTATTATACCACATCATTACAACATTACATCATTGTCATCTATTAACATACCATCTAAAAGCACAGAGTATACCTAACTTTCTATTATGGTAACAATATTGGTTCCTTCTTTTGTCAAGATATACTTTCATTTAAAGGAATGGCTATATACTTGCAGAGTGTATAGCCTATATATTTCCAGAATGTATAGCCAGTACACTGGCTGTAGTTCACCTAGTCTTAGCTGTACAAGAACTAGTCTAGTCAGGTTCCAAGACTTGCCCCAAGTCAGGGGGCTTTCTGTTCCATTTCCCAACTCTCATAGCCCATGCAGCTTTTACAATAGTTAGGAGGGAATGGTTGTCCCTTGAGGTACTGATTTCTCTTCATTAATTATGTAGGAAAGACAAGGGCTGGATTTAGGGACCTAAAATTTGGATGGATGAAACCAGATGTAATGACACCTGCTCTTGTGCTGTACCTTACCTCAGCCCCTGGCAGTAGCTGTGTTTGTCATTACCTAAAGTGGAGAACACATGCTCATTATTTAATAAACTTATGTATGAGTCCGCTGTGTGCTGAATAAATAGCACTCAATAACTTGCCCATTCTTAAAGAAGCAAAGGAAGTTTTGATATGTAGAGTCTCCGTCCCATAGAGAAGGACATTACTCTTTTCCCTCCTGCCCAGTATCTCAGAGAGGAATGACATCACTTCTTCTTTGTAGCAATGTGGGCACAGTCAGTGCTCTGAGCAAACTGCAGCTGGATTACTGCAACAAAAAGCTTGTGGCTGAAAGAGTTTGAAATACAGAAATGCAGCCCCAAAGTCCTCTCTTCTGCCCAGAACGAGCATAGACATTCATTTCATTGCACTGAGCTATGATGCAGGTTCGAGAGAGAAAGAAATAAAGTTTTAAAATCTCAACAAAATCCTAGACACTCCTTTGCAGTGATATAGAGGTACCAAAATCCATGCAGTTTTTTCCTTATTCATCTGTAACAGAAGAGAATTAATGTTCGTAGTGATTTACTATCTCTGAAGAGTCATGTCCTTTTTATTTTTAAACCTAAGCAAAAAAAGCTTCAAAGTGCAAATCCTTTAAAAAAAAAAAAGAGGTTCTGACTCTAGCAAAATAAAAGTCAGACTTTCGAAAGAAAAGCGGATGTTTCCTTAAATTAATTATACAAACACTTCCTGACATTGGCACACGGTAATGTCCTATAAATCACGCTACTATATCATTTTACCTTATCTTTGTACTTATTGCTTGGATCAAGGTTTAAATATATGATTTATATAATGAACCATTAAGATTTTGTAACCTTGTTGTGCTCTACCATTCTTGCTTATTAAACAGTAATAAAATTAGCTGCAGGGAAGTGAGGTTCTCCTAGTAACTATGTCAAAGAAAAGGAGTTGCTGCGAGGTTCATTTCTTGCTCAGGCTACGTGTCCCTTTCCTACTGGCAATCCCACACTACACTGTGACCCCAAAGACTGTTTGCTATTTCTTTTTCACACATGCCTATGCAGGAATGTGGATTCTCTAGAGTGGGCTTTACTTTGCCCCTGGCCTTTTAGGCATCCTTTCAAAACCCATTCTTGCTATAGTAACCAATTGAACTAGTAACTAAGGAAGAAGCATGTTTCAGCACTTACGTTAATTGAACTCTTACAAACTAAATATGATTCCAAATTGTTTCTGTATTCCAAATCACTTCATGCATGCAGATAAAATGAAAAAATTACTAAATCGTTTTGAAATGTGCAAATCAGGCATACAATACTGACATTTAGATCTGTGATCTGATCACAATGTAGTAAGTACCTCAGAAAACTTTGCGGATTTTAAAGCTGTCATATGAAACCCTTGAACCACTGCCTGATGTGATATTCAATAAGTGGAAGTCAGGCTGCAATCAAATTGTGGAACTTTCTGCATCAGGGTTTTACTACCAATTTACCCAGAAAATAATCTTCCCCTAATCATTTCACGGGCCAAGTAAGAAAGGAGGAATGACTTAATGTATAAAACACATGCTTTATTCTTTGAGACCTTGGTTTGAGTTCAATTTGTGGTCCTAACTAAAATGAGCAGCTCAATCCCCAATGAACAGTAGTCCATATCACTGAACTACCACACACGATTAGGCACAATTGGCTGTCTATGCTTAGGAGAAGTTGAAGAGTGATTTAGCATGGAAACTAAATCACTTCTTTCAGCTGTAAAGTGGAGTGGCCCTTTCTGGGACTCTGTGACCAAAAAAAAAAATACACAAACCATATTATTTCTTTTTTTCAGCATTTCTTCAGTGCAATAAAAATAAAGGATAGGAAAAGGCTCATTCTCTAGCAATAAAAGCCATATGGCAGCCCAAATTTGCAGCTATTCTCTTTTATTAAGAAATTAGTAACTACCATAACTGGCAGAGTGCTGGTGGAAATACTGCTACATGGAACAAATGGATGCTGCTAAAAAGAGAAGGGGGAAAAAAGATGCCAAAGAAGACATGCAATGATGTTGGAAGCAGGCAAAAGCTTTTCTCTCTGAATCCTGGAGCAGGAGAAATGCTTGCTGGGTAACACATCTATCTAGTTACATGTCATTCAAGACTACACTGTTGAAGGGTTTAACTGTCTTGGGATTTAAACGTGTCGTTACTGGGATAAGCTGCACTTGTACACAACAGAGTAGTGTAAACTATTTTGCCAGTGGTGGAGTGGTGAAGCTCTATCAGAGCGGTGACTTGAGAATACCAAGGCTGGCACAGGAGCACGGAAGGGAGAGGGCGATAGCTGCGTGGGCTGTGTGAGCACAACGAGCTCAGTGAGGGTTGGGAGCTGCAGAACCTCTAAGCAGGGGATAGAGGGAAGCTGAAGGGGGAAAAGGTCCTACATCAGTGTGGTGTAAAGAGAGAATTAAATTAAGTCACTGGATCTATTTCATAATACTCCATCAGAGGATATTGGCTAGTACTACGGAAAAGAGAGATTTAGTATCTGTACCTAGAACCTTCCTAAAACTTAAGGCTCAGAACAAGACTCTGCTTTAATATTAGGTATTAACAGGCTCTATCAAGTACTAGAAAATTCTTAGTGTGGTGCTCCACTTTGAGAAATGGGATATAGTAGCTTGGCAGTGGAATGCACAGGCATGGCATTCAGCACCTGAGCTGGTGCAACCAGGGTGATCTCCTGCCCTGCTAGTCAGAGCATTCCTATAGAACAATTCTCCACGGCATACAGACAGGAGGCAAAGAGGGCAGTGGAGTAAACTCTCAGCCCTTACACTGCAAACTTCTGTTCAACTCTATTACTAACATTAAACCTCAAATTCACAAACTTTTATTTTAACAGTGATTTCTATTTTTTTTTTTCTCAAGGATTCCATTAATTTTTATTATGAACTATACTTGCCTCTTTCATCTCAAGAAGAAAAGACTATGACTGCAGGTATGTGACAGCTTTCCCTTTTTAGTTGCTGGAAATAAGTTAATAAATGCAGTCACAATCCAGGATACCATTCACATTCCTTATTGATACCAACTGTACTCTAACAATGAATTTCAAAGTGCTGCTGATGTAAACTCTACCTGAAGACAGTTTGATCTCAGATAAGCATCTTCATCCCATTCTTCATTTCAAGAAAAGAAAATCTTACTGCACAGAAACATATTCATGTGCACTGGGTTCAGTTCAAGATAAGCCGTGCTTTGCAGAAAACCTAATTAATATCAATCACAAGGAAAACAGAAATGGGAAGGAAATGTTCTTTCATTTCTTGACAAACAGATCACCTATGCTACATACACAAATGGACATACCTATTTTCTTTATTATGAAAGTATGTCCCTGCAGGGAGGATTTTTTAGGGAATAAAAAGGTAGTTGCACTTTTGCCCTTGTGTACATGACAGTAACTTTGTTCTGTTAAATGAGAGTTGAATAGTGTAAATCAGACCAGAATTACACCCTGCAAATGCGGGTTTAGTGGCATTTAAAAGAATGTTTACTCCCAACACTCAAAATAATAATTGTTAATGATAACTCATAAATACATCTTTTAATGTTCCTATAATGCGTTTCAGGCTTTTTTTCCTGTTTTCTCTTCCCCTCTGCCAAAGGGAAAGCCACAGCTTATGACCTAAGAGACCTTATGGGCTTAGAATAGAACCTTCAGTGATAAATATTCATATTTGGAAAAATCTTGCAAAATCAGAGCAGCTAACTTCTGTCACAAGTCTGCATCACATAATAACATTTCAGCTGACCTTTAAAGTATTTTGTTGTTGACCAGCAGCCTTTCCCATCCATGGATTTCAGTCTTGGAGTTAGCCATATAGCCCTGGCTATGTAGCTACTTCCAAATGAATGTGGCAGTCAGTTTAGATCTGATTCATAAAATTTTCATGCACAAATCAGAGTTCTGCACTTATGAGTGCTCTAGGTCATGTCGGGAAAGGGGGGGTTTGGAGGAAAGGTCACTAATTTTTAGAGAAGTCCCTGCCTTGACTATCAATCCACCTTAAAAGTCCTTGATGTCAACATTTCAAGTGACAGTATGGTATATAACAAGCTTCAATGAACTTCATGTATGTGGAATGTCATTCTATTTGGCCTCAAGTGAATTAAAAAAAGAGAAAAGATAGCTATTCCATTTTATTGCTTCCTTTGAGGCTTCCCAGTACTTTCTGCTTTGTTCTAGCTTGCTCTCAGTTGTCTTTGTATGACTCAGCATTTTTAGCTGCAACATTTAGGGTTTGCCCACACAAAACTATTCAAAAACCCAACAAAACAACCAAAGAACTCAGCTGTTAATACAGCAAATGTTTAAAGGAAAGATCGAAATAATGGATCATTGGAATGACTGGTACAGGATAGCTGAGGAAGCCCCACTTTTTCCTCTAAACACCTATGTGCATACATTCTTTAATGTATTTCAGATTATGCCCCTTCACAGCCTCTCCTTTCCTCATTTAGTGATATGCTGTGTTTGCCTTTGAGAATGATTTCTTTTTGGCATCCTGTGGCACTACTGAGGGAGCTCCTGATGCTGTGAGTCACTATAAGGACATGGAATCTGCTGTCCATGCTGAAAGGACCAATATTTTCATTGCAAGAGGAAAAAGTAAGTGGAAATAAAAGGGTTGGAAAGCTACCCTCAACAGCTTTGAAGGAGATATAAACATGAAGAATAGAAAGCATTGGCTAAAGATGAAGCTCCAGACCTTGGACTAATTCCTGATTCAACATGTATGCACTGCTATTTAACTACTGGTCTGTAAGCTCTTTGTGGTCCATATAAGCAATTCTTGTCATTGCTTGTTGGCAGGTGCCAGTATCAGTTTCTAAGCCAGTCCTTCGGTATTTCTGGAAATCAGTGCAGCTCTAATTGGAAAAAAAATATTAAGAGCTACCACACTAGTTAATCCTTCTTTCTGCTCCCTTCCTATCTTTTATTTTCGTTTCTTAGTGTTTATGCACACTGACATTATGATATGACCTATCCAGTCTACCTTTAACTGCAGAGTCTGCCTAGCAATCTAGCTGCATCAATGCCATTTTACTGTCAAAATACATCCTCAGATACTTGTTTCCTTGAACTCCTGCACACATTTTCTGCTGAAGCTTCCCTATCTGAAAGATAGCTGGGGTATGCCTGTGTGGTATATCTGTAAAAATAAACCTTAGCTACAGCATGGACCTACTTCACAGAATGCATTTGAGTATTGTATTAAGCTGTAAATAATATGGGAAGTATTCAGAGGGATGGATTTATGTTGCTATTTTTCAAGTAACGGTGGCTTCGAGGCATAGTATATGTATCTGTCAAAATAATACACACTGTTCTGCGGTTAACTATTTACAAAGGATTAAAGTTTAGCTCCTAACAAGATGTTCTTTCTGATCCCTTTGCATTTGCTACCTAATATCATGAGAAAAGTCTGTACAAATTATGAAGAGAATGTAGGAATTCATGCAGATCCAAAACATTCTGTTCAAAGGTAGATATAGTGAAAATCCAGGATAGAAAAAGCGGTCCAGACAAAAGCATTTCTTGCACATTGTAAGAAGGAAAATGGAAACAAACTTTTATTGAAGTTCAGGAATGATTTAGACACATTTCTTGACTTTGGTTGGGTTTCTGTAAGGCAAAAGAACCATAAAGCTGTAATTGTAGAACTCACATTTCTACCAGCATTTTAGACTAAACACTCCTGCCCTGTCAAAAAACTCCATAAGCTATCAAACAGCTAGAGAAACGTCTTTTTGAGGATTTTGACTACATAAAAGCCACAAGGAATCAGAATGAAATTTACAGGTAAGTATTGCCTATTTGGTAGTTTTTTTGTTTGTCTCTCCATTATTTTGAATGTTTATCCTCTTCAGTCTCCTTTTAGCAGCATGTTATTCTTTGAATAAGGGAAAGGAGATACTACATGGCTACTCCTCTGCATCTGTGTTTCTAAGTTAGCTGCTCTTTATTTTCTAATTGGGAACCATGCTAGCATATGGGCTCACCTTTGGCAAAATAATATTATCATTCTGCAAATACCCACTGAATAAGTAAGATTCTGGAGGCAATGATGACTTCATTAAAAACAAAATGGAAACAGCCAAATGGCATTTAAAATTAGAAAGATGACTGGGGAATTTTTGAAATCAAGACAAAAATAATTGTAAAAGTTGTAGAAAATCACAGTTTTCTGGTTATGTTCTTCCAGCTGAAATCATAGATATGCTGTAATCTCAAAGCTAGAATATAGTAAAAGCTGAAAAAAATTAAACGACCTAATAGTAAGGTAAGGTGACCAAATAATTTCCTATTTAAATGGATCCCAGAAAAGTGGCAGCTGAACTAAGGTGTGTCACTGCTTCACAAATGCTAGAAGCAATGATCCAAACATGAATATGGCATATCATAAACTTTATGGAAGAACGATAATTAGAATTTTAGCATCATAGACTCATTTAGATTGAAAAATGCCTTTGGATTGAGTCCAGCTGTAAACCCAACACTCTCAAGCCCACTGCTAGACATTTCCCCAAGTGCCACACCTACATGTCTTTTAAATACCTCCACCAATGGTGACTCAACCACTTCCCTGGGCAGCCTGTTCCAAGTCTTGGTGACCCTTTCCATGAAGCAATTTTGCCTGATGCCTTGCTCCCCTGGTGCAATCTGGGGCCATTTCCTCTCATCCTGTTACATGGGAGAAGAGGCCAGCCCCCACCTGGCTAAAACATCCTTTCAGGAAGTTGTAAAGAGTGATAAGGTCTCCCCTGAGTGTCCTTTTCTCCAGCCTAAATAAAACAAAATCCCTCAGCTGCTCCTCATAAGACTTGTGCTCCAACTATGTATTGTCAGGGGGCAAAGTCTGCAGGAAAGATAAAGCATTTCCCAGAGAGCAAGTAGTGGTACAGCATGTGACAGCATTCGAAGAGCTAAGTTTTCTGATTAATTTAAGCATATCAACAGTTAGTAGGGATTGTGTACAGATATTTACTCTGCACCTACACAGAAAAATGCCTGCAATGCCTGTTGACATCAGCCACCTGTTCAGGTTAGTTGTAATACTTCATTGTGACGAACAGCAAGATCCAGGAGGCTATTATGATAGGATACTTCAGTAGTAAATTAGAATGTAAATTAAGGTGTCACAGACACAATATGATGCCAAGGTTAAGTTTTTTGATATAATGAATGATTGTTTAGTGGAAAGAAAGCCAGAAGTCTCAGAGGAGAAAAGCAGCTCCCTACTACCAGAAGATCTGGTTCAAAATTTTGCTACCAGTAAACCAGCACAGAAGCCTATGATGTACCTGTATTCAAAAACCTCATTTGAACTGCAAAGTGCAACAGAAAGTGAAAGTTCAAAGTGGATATTTAAAAAATGGAAACCTCACATTTTTCTTATTTAGCCTTTTAGTATTTTAACTACGAATGCAACATTAGGAACTCTTCTTGCCTTTGATGTCCCTTGTAGCCATTTGCTGCAGGTGAGCTTTCACTTTCCTAACACCATCCTTATATTCACAGGCATTTCATAGTCCGTCTATAGACTAAGAAACAAAGAGAAATAAGAAACAAGCAGAGTTCACGAGTGAATCTGTGGCAAAAAGGGAAAATTGCCTATGATTCATAGCATATGTATAAAAAAGCTCTAGAAATTAATGCAAATTTGCTGAGGATTTTAAGCTATTTAGTTTAAGGAAAACCAGAATAATGACAGACTGTTGCCAAGGGATTCTACAGAGTCAATTTCACCCAGCAATAAAATTGCAGATATATTTGAAGTTTATAAATGCAATTCGACATGTGTTTAAAAAAAATATCTAAACATTTTATTCATAATGTTAGCTCAATTCTCTGTACTTTGTTGAACAAATAAGATGGATGGCAGGAAGCACTAAAAGGAAGACAGTAGCAGCAAATTTCTTTATATCATTGTTTAAACTATTGTGACCAGAACTTTAATATTGCACACCATTCACAGTCCTCAGTTTTCAGAAGTACATCACAGCATTAAAAAGGGTGGAAAGAGAAAAGATTGTGAGGCAACCAACTTCTGTATGAAAAATGACTTAAATGGGCAATAACAGTTCAGCCTGGAGACCTAATGAGGACAGATGTGATTGGTATGAAGGAAAAATAAATGGAAAGAGGAGACAGGTAGAAAATGATTATTCGCTGAGTAATATAATACCAAAACAAAGGACATAAAATCTAACTGTCTCGGATGTCTCAGAAACAAAAAGAGGAAATTTTGGGATGCTGTGAACAGTCAAACTGTGGACTGCATTGTCACAGGAGGTCCATATGGTTACTGCCAAATTTTCCATGTGTTCAGAAAGCACCTGACAAACTCATGGAAAGAAATCATCCAGGATTTTTAACTCAAGAATAGTCTTGAAAAGTCCAAGCTGCAGGTTGCTAGAAGGTGAATGACTTTACCACAGAGAAACACAACTGTCTAGATATTTGCATTCAGGTTATCCTGTCCTGACACTCCTCACTAGGTTTTATATTATATATTAAATCCAGGGCACACACATATGCAGAGGACGTGATCAGTTCTGTGCTTCTTTGTGGTGCCCTTATTCCATGGAACAGGAGCTGTGCTCAGTCTTTTCAGTTGTCCCAGTCAGTCCATTGTGCCTTAGAAGCATCCACTGATCTTATAACCTGAAAAAAGCTAAATTGGGCACTAGGATAAAGAAAGATGTGTCCCTAATGGGCATTGGGCTGTCTGTCTTGAAATCATCCCAGAAGTGCCAAATATATGGCTGGGGAAAACCAGAAATAAATAATAAAGGGAAATTAGTTTTCAATCGCTCATTTAGAATTGCTAGTTTCAATCAATGACAATTTTAAGGCATTAAACACATTCCAGGGTAACTTGTCAAAAAACCCCACCCTGCAGTTGCTGACATTCTCTGAGGTTTTTTAATAAGATCAGGGTCAGTGATGGGAAATAAGCAGGAAGATGAATAGGATGTCAAAATTAAATTGAGTTCCAGAAGAGTTAACTTAAGTTCCCAGAAAAGTAGAAACTCATGAAACTTTGTCTGAAGCTAAGCAGGAAATGTGTGTTTTAGCTTAGAGGGAACAAGAAGGCTGATGACTCTCTTTAGCAGTATTAACAACCCATGCTATTTTAGCAGCTTGAAAAACACCCTCGTCCTTTGAATTCTGAAACAGAGAAGGTTTTACTTACTTTAAATCCTAATGATTTCTGGCGCATCAGGCTCTTTCATTTTTATACAGGGAACCCAGATTAATTGTTTCAACCATCTGACTATCCATTACAATCAGAGGATGTACTTCTTGTTAAAGTATCAGAACTGTTGAATAAAATACCATTTTAACAACCCATATGTCTGTGTTTTTGTTTAGTTCTCTTTTGCTAGATGCTGTAGCACTTCATCTTCTGGAGTGTAAGTACACTATTGGCCAGACTGTTATTAATCATCATTGTTGTCAATGAACAAAAATCCAGTGAAAGAAAACAATTAAATACTTAGTACTACAGAGCAATTCCTGTTTCAGAATGACCACACTGATTAATAATGTTATTGTCATTTGGGGATTTGTCTCTGCATTTATAAATCCTGTTCTGAACTGTGGTATTCCTACATATTTACACCATTGCTTAAGATACTCTTTCTACTTCCTCCTTGGGATCAAGGAGGCAGGATAGTGGGTTTGAATACAAGCATTAAAACTGTTATTAAAAATTACTCTTCTCCAACCAAAATCATACAATGGGTTCATCGCAGCGAAACAGGTTTTCTGTAGTTGTCTGCAGATGACCATCTAGAGTTTTAAGGACTAGGAAACCCTTGAAACAAAGAAAGAGAACATATGAAGGCAGGGCTAAGGGCAAAAAGGCTTTAGAAGCGGGAGTCACACAGGAATAGATTTAGTTAAGAATTTCCAAGATAACAGAAACATTGGAGAAAGTGAAAGAAATAAAGCACAACATTTAATGGACTCAATTTGGGTAATGTGTTCCAGCAGGAGAAGCCTGGAACTCAAAGGTCAGAAAGATTTTTGGGATTCTAAGGAAGAGGGTGGAGATGGAGATGTTGCAAGTTTTGCATAAAACTGTATATCTCTTGGTCTATGTTAAATACCTAAAAATCATATGGAGAGTACCGTCTATTTCCTTCTAGTAGCTTGATGTCATTAGACCGAAAGTGAAATGGCCCTCCAAGAACAAAGGTATGGGAAGGGATGTTTTTAATCAGTTCAGGAGCTCTCTATTTAAGACTGTCTCCTATTTACAAGTAAAGCAAGAAACCCATGATGTTCTATTTAATAGAATGAATTAGATTCAGAAATGATGGCCGGAGGCAATCCAGGCACAAATGAAATCTTACAAGTCCAGAGACGCATCTTGTAGGTACAGCATAGAAGACTGGTAGAATCCAATGAAGTGACTGGATGAGCTTCATAAAACCACATTTGAGTTCATTCCTTAACCAAGTTCACAATATAAATGCTAAGTCTTTTATGCCTTCTGCCATAGTCCAAATACTGACTTGACTGCAGTGTTGCTGTAAGTACCTAGTAGATTTGTTTTATAGTTACACTTATATATATCAAATTAGTGCTGTTTTCTCCCCTGCAGACTTGGGATTTTAATTTAGATTCTGCTCTTAGCTGAAAACCAGCACTTTAATGTCTCTTTAATCTACACTACAGTCTCTTAACTAAATGTCATTTCACACCTTCTTGGTTCTCCAATAAGGTGTTCTTGCCTTACTACTCTCTAAAAAGCACTGTTGTAGGGACTTAGAGCATCATTAGTTTCTATGCTTAAACATGGAAAATGATATATAAGAACTAAGCTTTATCATTCTTAATGTTTTCATATGCTTGCAGGGAACTGAAAGCCCAAGGGGATAGAAATAAAAATGGAAATATAGCAGCATTGTACTAATATAGCAGTGGCTGTGAGAGAATGAATGTTATGCTCTTGAGCTCAAGGAATGCTCATGCAGAAAAAGATTGACTCGTCTGAAATCAGAAACCAGAGAGCACCTGCAAGTACATGCTGGACATGACGGAAAAGGCTGGACACACCCACTATGTCTTCTTATATCTCCGAACTAGGATCCTAGGACATGAGGCTATTTGATAATGCAAAACAACTTGGATGTACCAGGCTACATGACATGAGGAGCGTAGGAGGGACATGTGTGTTAGTTGTATATTGGGTGTGAGTCCTTGTGTGTCTTGTCACACAATGAGGGGCTGGTGGTGGGTAGGACTGTTGGTGAGAAATGCACAAGTGCAAGGGTGCAGATTCATCCACAGTTATTCTGGTCACTGACTGCCGCACGCTACTCCTCCTTTTTCCCATGGAATGGGCTACTGCTCTTCTCCTCCAGACTGAATGCAAAGACATAGCGACAACTGTGCAGATTTATATATATATAAATATATATACGAATGAGTCTCTGAATCAGAGCTGTAGGCACCAGGCTGTTGCACTTGGTATTTACTCTAGGCCTGATGGAAGAAAGTATTAAAATGACTGATAAGTTTTCTGTGTTAACAGTTTTTAAGGAAAAGTTAGATATTCTGCATCACAGTGCAGGAAGTTTATTTACTTCAGTAATTTGAAACCTAATGACTTTCATGGTTAATCCTGTTTCCTTTGCTGCTACCTTATCTCTTTTGATAATGATGTAAGCTTGAATGCAAGTGTGAAGGGCATAGGTTTATACGTGGAAAATCACAGAAGTCCTCTATTTGATCATACAGATCTCTCTCACAAAGACCTGAAACCTTGTGAGGGGCTAAGCGCTACATTTATTCCAGTGACAACACCAATTTCTTTCCTGATGCTCTCATTGAAAATAAAAATTGCCTGCTTCCTAGTCCTAGAAATACATAATTTTCTGTATATTTTTTCCCCTTACTTATTGCAATCCCTTCTTCTAATCTAACTCAGTGTTACATATATCAGCATTGGTGACAACTCAAGCAAGTGAATTTAGAGTGGTTCACTTCACTCAAGGCCTGACTCCTTCATTGATGATATTGGAGACAAAATTAAATTATTTCATTAGTACACAGAATCTGCTAAATAACTAAAGTCAGAATACAGAGAACAGGAATGGCCAAACTTTTGGAAGAAATAATTCAAGATGCCAGATCACAAATTTAAAAGGAAGTCCCAAGAGGAATACATAACTATGGAGAAAACTGAAGTTCTGCAGTGTAGGTATATCCTGATTTCCCAGCAAGTGTTCTCAGTGAAACACTGGTGGGATGAAGAGTTTCTCCATATTTCAGTATTCTCTTTGGTTTGTGAATGTCAAGGGCGGTTTGTATTTCTTTCTGGAACTGAAATGTCCTCAGAAGTAGCTGAGCCATATGATACAACCATGACTCATTTCTTGACTCAGCTGAGTTCAGAAAGAATAATGGAGGAGGATTGATAAAGCTTGGGAAACAGCTTACCATTTCAGGCAGTTTGTTTGGTCTCTAAATGAAGTGGGCAAAATTCTGAATCTCAAAGAAAAAGTAGAATATTATAGCAACTTGAAAAAACATTGCAAACCCAAAATTCCTCTGTAAAGATGTAAATTAAAGGAAAAAAGAATGTTTTTTTCATCCACTTACTAGCTCGCATGTAAATGAACAGAATTCCATTTTTTGTTTTGTATTGTATTGCTTCTCTATTGAATTAAGTCTTTGTCCCATTTAGAAGCCCCGTCTTGTTCTGTCAGTCTCTGAAGCAGCTATTCAGCAGCCAACCAACACAACACAACTCATCTATACTGAATGTTCTTTTCCATTTTTGCATTGTATCCTAGTTACTTATTATTATGGCACTGCCAGCAGAACTATAGTCAAGCGTGTGTCAATATTTCTATGCCAAACACTGTTTTATTAGTAGATGTTTGTAACAAGACCGTTCTAATTCATATAATCAAAATGAAGCTAAATGCAATTATTCTCCATCCAGACACTAATTTTCTCTAAAAATATGCTTTTTTTTCTCAATCACTTTTAAAAGATGAACAATCAATAGGTGAAAAAGGGCTGAGGCTGAAAATTTCATATTGCTGGTTATTCCTCCTCAGGTAGAAAGGGACAAGAAAGAGCATAAGAGATCGTGTAAGTATTTAACTTGTATTTTGATACAATATGCTGGAAACCAGGAAACTCCTTCTCATGGCTGAAAAAATGATTTTTCTTCAGAATGTTTATTTTGATCTTGGTCTACAAAGTAAGAGACTATTTGGAGCTGCAGATGTATTTTATCTTTAATTTAAATAAATGTGTATGTAATTTATATTTTTCCATTGCACACTACTGTGTGGTTTTGGGGTTTTTTTCCCTTTTTCCTCCTCGTGAGTGCAGAGAACACTAATAATTCTTGTGTCTGTGCCATAGCTATTTTCAGGAAAAGTGTTTGCTACTGACCATAGCTACGAGTGTGAAAGGAAAAGATAAGCGTGTAGGAAGCATTGCCTCATTTGCATGCTATTTTTAGTACAGACCAATTCTTTCATCTTTTTAATGACTTCACTTCTTGCACAAGGTGATCTAAAAATAGAACTTGTTTCTCCCTTGGTAGTATAAGGCAACAAACTGTACTGCAGATGTCCAGCTTTCAGATCTGCTGAGTTTTGAAGTCCAGAGCTCGTGACATTTACAGACCTCAAAGGCTCTCTTAAAATAGCCCTGAAAGTTCAACCAATGACCAAAAGATTGCTTGAATTCCACCTAATACCGTGGTAGATTTTCATCTAACTAGGCATTTCTTTCAATGCTGATATTAGTAGTTTGAGGTAGATAATTATTATGGTTTTAACTTCCAGTGATGCCTACGGATGTGAGCCTAACCATGTAGGGCTACAAAAGAACTCTCACTTGTTCTTTCTTCTGTCTCCTTGTCCCTCTTCTGTGCTCAGCTGCATCCATCCTGACCTCTCCCTTCCACTAGGTTAGATGGGTTTTGGCCTTTCTTGTGGGTGGATACATCCACTAACTAAAGAGGCAGATAACTCCGTTACTTAGTCTTTTTCTTGAGCCAGTGAGCTGAGTCTGTTCAGACAAACTCTGGTGGTAAATGGTGGCCACACACAGCCAGGAGCATCAAGACAGAAGAAGTGGGGGTTGTGTGTCTCTAGGGAGGATCTCCTCTCCCTAGAGGGGACCCCTTTCTGCTGGTCATACATTGTCTGTCTAAAACTATTCCAACTAGCTGTACCCTGTGTAATTGGCAATACAGCAAAAGCATAACTCCTGCAATTTACCCTACAAGCTGCACCAGAATTGAGGTTCAGTGACTTTCTGTGACAATTATTTGAAATATTTTCTTGCTCAACATCATAGTTCAAGTTCACAGCCTGCTTGTGGAAGTGGTTATTGGTATTGTTTCCCAGGGGAGCACTGGGGCAGTCGGATTATCACCATTCCATGCAAGCTGGGTGATACAGCTGGTGCTGCTCCTGGACCCACACAGCTTACCATCACATGCTAGGAACACTTATAGGCAACTTGTTATAAAACACTCAAATGGTTGCTCAAATCCTTGAGCTGAAGAAGCACATTAGACTTGCCAGACTAAAGACTCACTGTTGGAACTTTTTTCAGTGGGCAGAAGAGGAAGGGGCTTATTCATAAATTTTACCTCTGGATAAGTGCATACCAGGTGAATTTTTGTATTTATTAGTATTTTTTAATCTGAATTTTGAACTAAAAATCCCCAGATGAATAAGAGTATCAGCTCCTGTTCACTGACTTGCTCTTTCTGCTTTCCCATGATAGTAAATCTGATGCCTACTAACAGAAGATGAAACTGCTTTTCATGGAATAAGAGATGGCTTAAAATCTTTTAACTTCTTTTTTGATGGGGCAGCCATTTGTGTATACGTATGGTGGAAGTTTAATTTACGTTTTTAATTCATAATGCTATGTGATTTTTTTACTGTATGTTGTTGCTTTACCACAAATAAATAAGCAAAGCCCTCACTTTGGTACGCTGATGAGAATGAATCAACCCAGTCCCCTTATCCCATCCCCTGATGATGTCAGTGACCCTTTTCTGCACCTTTTACTGTATGACCTTTTTTTCTTGGCCATGGATGTCTTGAAATGTACCTCACTTTCTGGATGACAATTTCCCAGAATTAGAGTTTGCATAAAATAATGAAACAAATTTAAACCATGAAAACCTTCATATTTCTGACTTTATGTCTTTGTTTATATCTTAGGAACTAATTTTTAGGCATCAGTTCTGAAATACATCTCAGTTCACAAAGATATGTATTCAACAACATGGACACAATCTTTTTTTCCATGTTTTGTTCCTTCTTTTTCCAAGCAACAAACTTGGAGTTTGTGCATGGGTTCATGCAGTAAAGCACAGATCTGCAGTAGTTTGTGATTTCTGCTGGTCTGTGATTTCTGGGTTCATATTTCTCAGTGAGGGTGTCAGTTCTGCCCCTTCCTAAGGAAGTGATTAAAAGTGCAGAGTGCAGTACACCAGCATGATGGAAGGTCCTGGTGGTTCCTTACGGGCTTGACAAAACATTACCAAAATACCAAACAGCATCTGTAGCATCTTTAATGCCTTACCTTTTACACTGAAGCAGTCTTTACTTTGTGTTTATCAGTATTTCCAGTTGTCTAGTACAATCTTCTTTAATGCTGCTCAGTAAATATGATTATCTTTCAAGAAGTTATGGTCCTCTCTTTTAAGTTAACATTCAGTGGTATATTGTTTTAACTGTTCATTGCTCCTTGGTAAATCCAATCAATCAAGCACTGTCTCTATTCGGTCATTGTACTATATTTCAGTGGAAAAGTTTAAGTATACATAATTTTTGGGTTGAAAAATTGAGAATATAAGCTCTACAGAAGCAGCCAATTGATTGACATGGTGGCATACTCTGTAATAGAAGAGTTTTTCCCAGGAAAAACCTGCTAGTCCTAAAATCACAAAATATATAAATTAAAAAAAAATTAAAAAGGAAGTGAAGTAATTAAGTTAATTATCACACAATTACAATAATGGAAAGATAAAAACTAATCAGACATGAAGAACAGCTTGTATAACCATTAACCAGGCTATAGTAAACCATTCCTTAACCCTGACTAAAGAAATTCATCATGGGATTCATGGCAGACAGTTAACTAATGCCTAAACAATTCCGCAGTAATTTAAAGCTGTGGTAAATGGCATCACTCAATCAAACAGTCTCTCTCAGTCCCAACAGTTATTTTTAACTGGTATGAAGCTATGCTAATTCTCTCTGCCCTTTGCCTGTCTAAACTCCACAGACTAAGTAGTCTTCACTAGCTGTCCTTTTACTGAAGCCCAGGCCAATGACATTGATTGTTTAGGGTTCTTTTCCTGGAAGAAAAAATTTCCACTGAAGGGCAGTGTCAAATAAATTTAGAACAATCTCCCTTGGATGAAGCTGCATTTAATCTCTTTATAAATATATTTATTTCCTCACCTTTAATTCTTTTTACTTTAAAAGGTGTTCAAAAACTGTATATTATTAAGACCAACCTAACAGCTAGTAGCTAATTAATCCAACTAATTTTTTTCTGTATTCTCACTGACTAATGATCAGTCAAACTAGGGGAAAGAGCCAAGTTTACTGAAGAGGTAAAAATTGACTGAAGTGTTGAAGAGGTAGTGGCAGGCAGGAGTGAGGTTACTTGTGGAAGGTTATGTGGCTAAAAAAACCAAGGCTCTGTATTTGTTTAGTATTTTTACTTCTAAACTGAGGATCAAAAGTGGCAGTGAACTAAAAATTATGATGGTGACACAATGCTGGGTGGCATTGCCTCTGTAGAGGAGGATCAAAATATCATGTGAATGAGATGGTGTCTCAGGTTGATAAGACAGGTATCTGCTAGGGAAGGCAGGAGCCTCCCTTGGAAACCCCCTCCCTCCGAATTATTATAATTTTTAAATTAAGCGGCTTTCAGGCCGGATATGGGGAAGGAATAACCATCCTTTATTAGTGCATACAACAAGATACAGAAAAACAACAATAACTGCAATAGTAACACCAGAGAAACAGAGTCAGGGACCCCGTGGCAGAGACGAGAGGAGGATGGGGGGGAGGCTCCTGCTTCACAAACCCCCTGGGCAGTCGATCCTGGGTGCTCCGGCAGGACTCTGGGGAAAAAAAAAAACTCCAAGCTGGAACGCAGAAGTCCTGGGGCAGGGGATGGACGAGGTGGGTCCGCAGCTCCGTAGCGGTCTCAGCAGGACGTCCCAGCAGGGCAGGGGTGTGAGCCACGGGAAAAGGAGAAGCAGCAGCAGCAGCAGCAGCAGCAGCAGCAGCAGCAGCAGAAGCTCTGTCCGGGTTAAGACGAACCTCTTTCTTCCCGTAACCGCAGCTCCGAGTGAGTTTTTCCCAGAGCTCGAACCCACCTCCCACTCCACTGCACCCCTCCCACCCCTTCCCTCTGAGCCCGGCCAAACTCATTGTTTTCCTAAAGTATTCATAAGTATCAGCCATCAGGTTCCCCCACAACAAATGGGAGAAAATTCTATAGGAAAATACAAAGGAACAAAAGGAATAACACCCGACCCCCGACAGATGGATAACTAAGGATTGCAGTAAAAAGAAATATATGAAATTTAATAGCACAAAGTTCAAGGTCATGCAGTCACAGCTCAACAAGAATTTCTGCCAAGGACTGTCAGCCTATATTTTGGAAACAACTGAAGAGAAGGGAAATACTTGGGGCTACTTTCTGGCTATCAGTGAAAATGAAATTCCTTCTATGTTTTGTTTGTCAGCAATTCCTTTTTCTCTCCCTCTTTTCCCATGTCTCACATGGCACACATTCCTGTGTCCACACCACAGATTACTGCCTTTTCTCTGGTAGTGATGCAGCAGGATCACTCAACAGGAACACTCTGTAAAGTACGTGAGGAAAAGAGGTTGGAAGCTGTTTGAGGTGAAGTAATAGCAAAATGTCAGTGCATATATGGAGGCCATGTCATGGGGGGTGGTGTGCACAGCCCTGGTAAAACATGCTCGAGAAAGATTGATGCAAAGTGGAAGAGGTGCCAGGTCAGTAAGTGAGGGATCTCTATTTCAGAACCATCTGTCTGATGGGAAAAAATAATCTGTTATTGTCAGATTGATTTGCTATGAAAAATTGCTTAATGTGAAGCCTGTAATAGCAGGGACATGAACTGTGTCTTAGGATGCTTTCAGTCCTATGTTCCTGGGCAGTAGCAAGTATCTGACGTAGGCAACATGCAGAGGACTGACTTGTAACAAGTACCTAACAAGAGCATTTTTGCTGTAAAAATTTAGAACAGTTTCTTGCTTTCAAATACATATATTTTTCTGCAGACATTGTTTTATAAAGTCAAGGGAACAAGAACTGACTTTGTGAGAACTGGATGAAATGTTTAATATATGGTTTATAGGTGACACAGGTAAATATTGATGCAATAATTTTCTATAATCCATTAACTTCTAAGTTATTTTTTTCCCTAGAACATCAGGTGATTAGGAAATCTGGACAAGCAGTCAATTCAAACAAACTCCCTTCTACAGCTGGGAAGAAGAACAGTAGAGCTTGGAGACAATGAGAGGTCTTGATCTAATTCTGATATCCTGCTGCCTGTCTCCCAGCCCCAGCCAACGACCAGTGTCAGCACTAATGAGGGGGAGACAGCAGCATGTCTTGTTGTAGCTGCTCTTTCTTCTTGTAGCAGTGTTGATGACCTCCTCAGAGCGTACCTCTGAATATGCAAGCTATTAACTCACGTAGCATTTCTGGGGACTGCAGTCCCAGATAATTTCCTCAGACACTGTGCTCCTGCAGATGAGAAAGAAAGTGGTAGACTTGGCCACCATGGCGCATGGAAATGGGGAGGGTTGGGAGCAGAGAGCTGGAGAGGAAGATGACAGTCTGGTGTTATTCCAGGAGGTGTGGGGTGCTGAGTGTCAGCATGTGTAATTGTCTTGTTGCATCTCATGATTAAAGCATTTGAAAATTTGTTAAAGACCAGTTATTGAATAAAAAAGGCTGCAAGGGAAAAAGTGTCATTCTTCATTACGTAGGCTTGAGATGAGATCCAAATCCAACCTGCCACATATATTCACTCAGCTGCACATGTTTGTAGCCAAAAGAATGACAGCTTGGTACCTACCTACATGTCAGTCAGTCTCTTTACCCCAAATAAACTTTTGCTTCTATGGTATCCTTTGCTTCAAAGCAATGCTGACAAGGATTTATTGAATTAACCTAAATGGCTTTAAGCCCCAATTCATGCTGGTGCAGCATGTCTCTATCAGGGGTTTGCACTGGTATAACTAATTGATTTAGCTGCAGATGGGAAAATTTTCTTAACAAGAGAAGGCCTAAACTGCTGGCCAGGCTGCCTTTGTTGTTTGCAAGTAATCTCCCTCAGCCTGTTGTTAGCATAAATCTGCTCTATTTTGGATTCCCATAGAGCTAATTTACGCAGGAACCACACAATAGCATGGTTTACGTTTCTTGCTCCTTTTCAAAATGGACTGCAGGATCCTAAAGAAAAAGACTTTTCACAAGTTGTCTGCATTTCTGTGAATATTTCATTGCCTCTGCCTCAGTCCTCAAGTATACTGTGGAAAAGCAATTCTTTTGACAAATGAGATTTTTCTAATTGAGCGCAGAGAGCAGAGTATTCTGTTCTGCTCCCGAAGTGACTGGACACACAGCACCATATGAATCCCATTTCTGATACATCGTATTGTATTAACAAATCTGAAAGCTACTTCCTCTGGCTATCCTGTAATACTCAACATTAATTTTCTCTCGTTGATCTCAGGGCAAAGTTTATCTGCTACTGTGTCCATGTGAGCTCAGCTGAAAACCTGTGCACATGTGTGAAACCAACATGATGAAATCCAAGTTGATGTTCACAAAAAATGTGTGTGTTCTCACCTGGTTGAAACTAAATTGTAAATGAAAACAACCTCTTTTTTTGTGGAGAATTAGATATGAGTTCCAACTTCAGGTAAATAAAGTTTGGAATCTTGTTATATGCAGGTGTAGAACCTGTGACAACTGGATCTTGCCCTTATTTATTTATTGCACACCATAATGATAAAGCTTTCCTATATATTTTTAAAAACACTGAATTCCTTCTTTTTAGTCCACTTATGCACTTTCAGACCTAATAACCTTTCTAGAAGAACAATGCTGAGATCTGGAGACAGTGATACAATGAGCTTCAGCAATTGCTATCATTCTTCAATGTGGACAATGTCTTAGGAAACATTGCACATGGAATATATGGAACACTAACAGCACATTCGGCTCTATTTGCTACCTCTCCAAAAGTTCTGGGGTTTTTTTCATTATCATTTTGAGTCCTATTTACTTCTAATTTCTGGTATTGTTCCACTAATTGTGAAGTAGAGGTACAACTTAATGGGCCCAAATGATTCACATTAATATAAGGAGTATATAAACATTGCAGTCTTTGCCACAGCAAGAAATGTATTTTCCTTGAGAACATTTATGCTCTTCACATATTTGAATGATATCCATTTCACAGTCTAATCCTACAAAGAAATGGTTGGAATGCGGGCCATTACAGAAACTGATAAAGAGATTTGTAGGTGAGTACATCATAATGATATTTTATTTGCCAATATTGTTAACTTATGTGTCTAAAATAGCTTTAAACTATTCATAGAATTGAAAAATAAAGGGTTTTGAAAAGAAAATAAACATAGGTAGGTGACTTTTTACTATGCTAAGTAGTCTTGTTGCTGCCTTTCACTCAAACCAATTCAAAAGAACACAATGTTCCCATAACAGGAAACAGGAACAAATAATTCCTCTCTTTAAATTATATTGTTATGGCCATCTACTTTTTCCTTCTTTATTGTGAAAAGATAGACATGAATAAGTAATACAATTTTCAAGGAGAAATGTGGTTGCAGCCCAGAAATGTGAACTTTTAACACATAATTTTGTGTATTGCAAAGACTTTTGAAAATTAGCTAAGGATCAATTGACAGCTGGAGAAAGAATTGGAATCATATCTTGACTTACTTACCAGATTTGGACTAGAAACCCATATGTACCTTTTCCAGACATAGTTTTCATACTGCTGTTAAATTTTCACATTGCTTTTCCAAAATATTTTTTTAATTGTTTCTAAGCAGACTATGTCATGACTTCAAAATTTATTAATTTTCTAATTAAAATCTTTGTATATATATCTATATATATATATATCTGTATATCTCAGAATTAAATTCCCTCTGCAAAATCAGTCAAAAATGGCAGAAACTGCTCACTTATATGATTGGGATATAAATATAGATTTTATTTTTTATTGCAGGAAGTGTCCTAACATTTCTAACAATGCTGATAAATTTACAATGCTTGTGTCATTTGTAGCACAGTTTATGTCTCTGTATTAGGAAAGTCTCTGGCTACTTGACAAAGTGCAAGGCTTAGTTGTGCAACAGCCAAAATTCCAGCATGAAAGAGCAGAATTCATGGTAATAGGCATTGATGTTCCTTATAGACTAAACAATGCACTTATGCTTCAAGAATGGGATTTATAGCAATCACTATGGTGGTGGAAGATTTAAGGCAGGCAACAATATTAAGTCGTCTTTCCATCCATCTTTTACGATATTGTGCCTTTTTCAGATTTCCCACATCTCAGCTGCTTTTGTTTGCTCTCACTTTCTTAATTTCTCCTGATTTCCACATTCTTTGTTTTCTTTAAGCCTCTGCTTTATATACTCAATGCTGAGGAACACAATTGGGAGACATTCCTGTATATCTCCCACTCTTCCCCTAAGCACCCCACACTGTATTAAACAGTAGTTAAGTCTCATGTGAGTAATGGTTATATCCTTGAGAAGCCAATAGTGATTATATTGATAAAGATTATTCCATGAATAAAATCAAAAGGATCCAGACTCATAAAGCAGAGAGGCTTGAGAGTGGCCCACTGGAGTCTGAACTCACCTGCCCCTTTCTTACTTCTGACCTCAGTTAAAATGAATTAACTAGGTTGCTGCTTTTTCTTCATCTGTTTTTATGTCAATGACAAGAATTATTAACAATCTCTCTGAATACGTCTTTTAGAAGAGATATGTGACCAATGTAGAAATTAAAAAGGACCCTTTTGGCACCTTGGGCAAGTGGGGAGGGAGAGCACAGGAGATTATAGAAGGGTCTAAACAGACCAGCTTGAAAGTGAGAGGTTGGCAGAGCAGCTGATGTGAGAAGAAGCCATCACAAGAGCAAGAACTAGTCCTGGATGCCTGTGAAATGATATGAGAAAGCAATTTTCTTCATATATATACTCTCATCCTATGAAGACTTTATGTATTAATTTCATGTCAATGAGTAGCCCTACTGACTTCATTAGAACTACTAATGTGTTTAAGATTAATCACATGCTTATATTCTCCTCTGCTGAAGACACATTTTCAGGAAAAATGTTCTTAGAACACTTTTCACCTTACATTAAGGTACTGCCTCAGATGTGAGACCTGTAATATTGCTTGCCAGTATAAACACTGGTGACCCACAAATCACACAAAAAATCACCCAGCATTCGACCTGTCTTTGTGGGAACCAGGCCAACAGTTGGATCTGCAGCCCGTAACTGAAGATGCAGCAGCATCACAGGGAGGTCAGGGAATAGGAGAGGGTGAAGGAGAAAATAGCACAAAACTGAAAAACTATTTTAAGTAATAAAAATATCTATAGATGATAATGCCTTACTTCTGATTAGAACCTAACTGCCCCTCACACTGATCTAAATTTCTGGTTGTTCTTGACCACATCAAGCTGAATCAGGTAGGAAGTGACACCTGGGAGATTGATCCCTTCCCTCCTCTGGCACCCACTGTTTCACTCCAAGTAATGGGCAAGTGCCATCTTGCACTGGGGATCATAAATCTGGAATCCTCTCCTGACAGCAGTCTTCTGTAACTATTTCTTCAAAGAATTGACCCAGCTCTCTCTTCCCTTTAATATTCAGGCAGGGAGAGGTGGTTTCCTCAATTCCTGTTAGAGATCAGAGCACTCTCTGAGGAAGCAAGACACCCAGGCTCAATACCTTCCTCAGCATGAAATGGTTCAAACACATATCTCTCTAATTAGTGGGGAATGTGCAAAGAAACCTCTTGAAATTCTTTTAGAACTTCAGGGTTTGGCTGAAAACTCTGTATCACACTTAGCAAAGTGGTGTGGGGTGCACTTCCTGCAGGTGCTGTGCACAGGATCCTGGCTGAGTGCTGACTGCTTTAACCAGTGGACTGGTTTGCAAATAGGACTTCCTAAGGAGAGGTGGGGTGTAGCTGATGCCTTGGATTGCAGTAGAGTATTTGATAAGAGATAAGCATTCATTGCCCTAGGAAAAGCACTTAGAAGAGTACCTGAGAAAATAAAAGTCTTGGGAACTTGCAGATGAAGTCAGCATATGACTGATAATTCTTCAGCAGACCTTTGGTAGGTTTAGAGTCCCTAATTTAGAGATGTTGCTGCAGTGGATCTTCCCAACATAAAGCTCAGATGGTCAGAAACACTGGCAAACTGTGTTTAAATGAAAATGTTTTTAATTCATTCCCTCCTCTTCTACTTCTTTCCTTTTTACATCTTCATATGAATTTGAACTCTTTCACAGAATTTGTCTCTGGAGGACTCCTCTATCTCTCTCCTTAGGTTTCTCAGATTCAGAGAGAAACATAAAGACTGTTTTAACTTCTACCCTGGGATTAATAGAATCCAGTCTGACTAGCTGCTGGGTAAATCAGAACACTTTCCCTCTATGCCAAATGCCAGTGGTTTGTCATAGACGTGCTCAAGCCCCTTCATTAAATGTGGCTTGCAGTTCATGCTGTGTACTGGTAGCAGTTAGCTAAGGGAAGAGGGATACAAATAATGAGCAAAAGGCTAAGTAAGACCCACTTCCAAACATTTTCCAACCACAGCCCCAAACTGAGAACAGATCTGCTTTGCTGATTGTAAATGTTATGTTATTTGGATGGACTCTATAAACCCTGCCATTTTTGGCATTTAAAAGTAAAAGAATAAACAGAAACACATCTGGCTCGCAAATGTTCATGCCATGTTTGAGCTTTATGCAATTTCAAATTAGTTGTTAAACATTGAAAATCAGGGTTCATAAGGGAAATGCCTACTCAGCTGATTGTAGGGCAACTGGTGCAGCTATAACAGGCACCAGACACTCCTGGAATAGCAGATCACTGTGTATGGCTACACAGACATAGGCAGAAAGAAAAGGCAGATGGTGTATCTAACTGCACTTAAAATGATTGTGTGTGTGTGAATAATGAATACCCAAATCAGATTCTGCCACAGAAATCAACTATATGTGCATGCTAGTAGAAGGAATGCAGTACTATAGGAAAAAAAAAAGTGGATTCCAGAACTCTAATGATGTTTACTATGATGATCAGTTATTTTCTGCTTGCTGTAGGTTTTTAAAGTCTTAAACATTAAATCATTAACAAAACAATAACAAAAATAAATAAATCATAAGGATAATCCTGACAAATAAATAACTATTATTTATAGCAAATATTCTTAAAAATGCAAGTTATGTCTGCTGCTTGGATTGCTAGCAAAAGTTGGTGCCTCCAACATTCTCAAAATACCTGCCTTCCTCGGACTCCACAATGAAATTTTGGCAGGGTCATCTGAGTTCATAATTTCAAGGTAGATTAAGTTGCTTATGGGTGAAAGTTAGGCCTTGTGGTAATCGAGGGAGTCTTTACTGTCAACCACAGCATCATACACCTCAATAGACATTTCATATAAGACTTTAAAATAAAGAAATCTTAATTTTGTGTATGCAATTTAATGTTCTAACCGTTTCTCAGTTTTTGACAAAGAATTTGCTCAGCTTAGTTAAATAACACAATTAAATAATATAATTCCTTGCAATTCCTGTGTACGCTCATTCCTCTCTATTCCTCTCTCTCTGTAATGCACAGAATCTCTTATAGTGGATGTTATTCACTGTTAGCAACCCCACCAATTTCAGCAGGAAAGCTGTTGGAGCAGTCTTAGTTTGAGTAAAGTTAGCAAAAATTGGCTGTAAGTCAGCACCAAATGCTGTCAAACTCAACCGTATTAATCAAATTTATGTCAGTACCCTACTTGTCCACATTGAGTTGCTCAGTATGCAAGGCTACTAGCCCAAACATGTTGGCTAAGGACAATTTATTATGTGCTTCCTCTCGTGGTGTTTCTCTCTGCATGGAGTGCTGTTCTGACATATCATCCTAATGCATCCATTTCTGGAACAAGCAGAGTTTCCTCTAGCTGGAGTAATAGCAGCTTAGGTTTATGATGACACTCATATAGTTTAGGCTCTCAAATCTCTAAAGTACTTTTGAAAATTGTATGCAATATTTATTACCCCTCCAAATTGCAATTCAGTGGAGTAGCAGAAGAGAATTGGACTGCCTTTCATTACAGTTTCCTGACCTTTTGTCTAATGTAAAACCCTATTTTTAATGGCTGGTGTCTTTGCCAAACCCTAAGAATTGGCTTGTATGGCCCCAAATGAGCCCCAGTGGGTGTGAGCATTATGACATTGTCTAATTACACAGTCACATTTGAATTTTGTTCTAAACTATTTCTGCTTCAGTCTGTGCATAGGACAGAAGGAGCTTAACTGAAAAGCAAATATTCAATTTCAGTTCTCTTCCTATTGCTCAATATGTCCCCCATGCCTTATTTACTGCACAGTATCCAAACCTGGCTATGAAGATAATTACTATGTCCCTTCCAGGTTTTTCTATGCTGCCTGTTGCTATAGTACCTGAACATTTTATAAACTTTAATGAATTTATGTGCACAAACCCCCTCTGAGGTGAGGAGTAGCATTATCCTGTTTTGCAAGTGCTGAACTGAGACACAGAGAGTTGAAAATAATCTCTCCAGTCCTCTAAGATTTGAGGTTATGAGTTCTGAATTTTTGGTGTGCTACTTCATACATTCTAAATTGCATTGCACTGCTTGTATATGACAGTTATCAAATCAGTCACTCAAGAAATCAGGAGTGCACAAATAACACAAACAGGAGACTTAAATAAATCACTTGCCCAGTTCGTATGACAGTGACATAAATCCAGCTTTCCAGACTATTGTTACATTGTCTTAATTTGAGACCACCTTTCTCTTCCTGAAATCCTTGCCCAAGTAACCACTTTTTGTAGCAGATATTCTTAGGCCCTATAGGCAATATGCTTCACTGTACATCAAGGCAGGTCTAAACCCTTCTCCCAGCACAGCAGAAGGAAACACTGCCAGCTCTGCAGGTCAGCTGGTGATGGGGTTATTTGAGGAGAGCTCAGCAAGGACAAGGCTGTGACAGAGATGGTAAATAAGTGTTTTGCTCTGATGCTCACTGTAGGAAGAGTGAGGGGAGCCCCAAACCCTTTGACAAGACTCAGAAAGAGTTTGCCTGAAACAGAAGAAACTGTGGAAGAAGTGATTGAATAAAGAGGTAGAATGAACACTAAGAAATCACTGAGACTGTATGACATTCACCCAAGGGTTTTAAGAGAATTAAAAGATGACATAGTTGAATTATTGATGATGGTGTGTAAACTTTACCTTAAGGTTTCACTCATTTTTGAAAAGGGGAGAGTGGTAAATGTTGCACAAAATTTTAAAGAGGTTCCTAGGGAAAATCTCCAACCCTGTGAGCCTGATGCCTGCACTTGGTAAATTAAGAGAAGACATGTTAAAAGACGGAATTAGTAGAAATCAGGATAAATGTGACTTACTGGAAAGACAAAACATTGTTTCTATAAAGGTTAGTCCTGGCCTTTAAACACAATGCAGCAGTCTTGAGAGGACAATGAGCAAATCATTAAGGATGACCCTGAATTTTCAGATTTTTGACTAGGTCCCTCACCATAGGATTTTAAAGAATGAAATTGCCATGGCATCAGAGGCAAGGTTCTACCTTGGGTGGATACTAATCACAGAAATATAAACAGAAGGCAGGACTAAATCTTTGGTTTTCAAGAATGAAAAGGCGGCTCTTCTAAGAACTGTGCTATACAACCTGTCTGTCAGCGAACTGGAAAACACAGCAAACAGTGAGGTGACAAAAATAGCTGAGCTGGAGGAGTCAGCCTCCAGGCTGACTCTAAAAAATTGCAGAGTGGTCTTATGAGACTAGAAAGCAAGATGAAAGTAAAAATTCTATATAGATAAAATGGTGCAGATGGGAAATAATAATCCTAAATTTGCTTACTAAATAATGTCCTCTGACATGCCTATTACTACTAAAGAGTGAGACCTTGGGTCTTGTCGCAGAGAACTCCAGAAAAATGTTAGCTCACTGCTTAGCAACTGTCAGAGAAAAGGAATGAACTTTAAAGTGAAATTAGAAAAGGAATGGAAAGCAAACAGGAAAACAACACTACAGTTCTGTAGCTGTGGTCCAACAGCACCCTGAGTACTCTGTACCATTCTTGTCCTCTCGTTCCAGAAGTTTATGGTAAGACAGAGAAAAATCTGAGGGGAATTATGAGTGACAAGTATTCTGTAGCAGTGTCTGTACCAGGAAAGGTGAAACAGAGTGATCTTACTAGAAAAGAGAGGACCTACATGTGGGGGAAGAGGCATCTTTGAAGTTCATGAATGCTGTAGGAAAGGTACAACTGGGAATTGAGTGCTCAATCAACTAGACTACAGTCTCTTCTCTCACAAGAAGAGATTCCTGTACAGGAATTAAGGGGTCATGACCTGTTTTCACTTGTAGGTAACAGACCTGCGAAGCTTCTCACTGAACAATGCTATGTGCTTCAGAAGAGAAGACTGGGGAAGCACTTGGAAGAGATTTGTGCTTGAGTGAGAGAAAAGCTACGTCAGGTGTAGGATTGACCTTTGCTGAGGATTCCAGAGGTGAGTGAGTGCTGTGGGAGAGGCAGGCTGTGCTCACCCTGCATGGCACCCTGCCTGGAGCTCCTCCACCCTCAGCACACCAGGCTGGAAGCAGGGAACCAGGCTGGCAGGACCCTGCTCCACAGCTGCACCACTGCTCTGGTGCCTTATCTTGTTGCAAAGAAGGCAGCAGGTATGTGCTCAGGTATTATAATGCATAATGCAAAGAAGCTGAATTAGGTCATATCCTCTTTTCTGATTATAGGATAGAAAAACGTCTGATTACAGCATCTTGGGACTGTTACAAAACAGTCTTGCAAAATCAATGCCTTGTTATGTTTTCAAAATGAACTGAAGCTGAGAAGTGAAACCCACACATTCAGAGATGATAGGGTTGATGAAGTAATTTTGAATTTCTCCATTTGAATGAAATACAATGAAAGTTGGGGATGTGCTTAGGGGTACTACTGCATTTGAGAAATTCTCACGTCCACACTGCACACACGGCACAGTGGGAACAGACATAGAGGAATCCAGACTTGAGTTTTAAGACAAGGGAGAAAGTAGACATCAGTCATTGGAAGTAAGTAAATTGGACCTGGCACCTTAAGTGCCTTAAATGTTAGAAGTTACCCCTGAAATAGTATCCTGATTCTTAAAGGAAGATAGTAAATTACTTGCTGAGCAAATGGGTGACATAATCAAAATGATGAACATTTCCAAATCCTGAAGAAAGTGTAGAGCCTGGGAATAAGGAGTTATGAGACAGGGCAGGAGTGAATTGCCAGTTTACAAGCAAACATCATACAAAACACAAGCAATGTAAGAGGCACAGCTGTGAAGAGCAGGCTTTGTTTTGGGACAGTCTTAGTTGAGGATAGTAAGTGAAATCATAGTTCTCAGGCAATTCATCTTATATAAATGTTGCTGTTATCACTTGTGTATGCATGGAAAAACATTAACCCAAATAACTAATAATATAGAACCACCCTTCCTCTTAAAATGGAGATGAAATTGAACTAGATATATTTTCCTTTAAAAGAATCTCTCACTATTATCTTCAGAGTGTTTTTCTGATAGTGAAATGAGTGATAAGATGGTTCTAGAGGAAAAGAAAAGCCTTTTAATTTACTAAGGAAAAACCCCAGAAGGCTGCTGTGACTGACAATATTAAAACTTACTCTTCTGTAATTGACTTGTGTCTAATCTAAGTTATTTTCTCAGCATTAATGTTGGTCATGACAGTGAAACAATATTAGTGATTCCAAGAAATATCAAATATCTGATTTTTTTAAAAGTAAAATAAGCTAGATGACTAGGAGGCAAAAAAAGAATTTTTCTTGTACCATGAGTAAGCCAGTATGGATATTTTAAAGTCATTTTTGAGACTGACCTAAGGTTGCCCCACAGGAGTGCAATTGACCTCAATTTGAAGATTGACCTCAGGCTGCTGTCCTATTCTATTTAACAGTGCATGGCTGCACCAAAACAATTAATTTGCAATGCAGAGGTCTAACAAGAACTGGTCTGCAGATAACTCATCTCTTCTGGGTTTATTCCTCCTTCTTGCACTAAAAAGGAGGGGAGGAAAAAAGCAAAATGTCCTAGTGTTGGAAGCAGGGAATTTTGGCACAGGAGTTGGCAGATATCTGCCAAACATTAAAGTATTTGAGGTACAGCAAGTTGACAAAGAGCTGACTTTGCACCTGAGTCCCTTGCTGGTCACTGGGAACTCAAGAAGTTGTTAAAAATCTGTAAAAGCCAGTTATCTACAACAAGTCATAAGACTGAGAGTCATTAGACATAGAATAATGATATCTTGTAGAAGAAATCATGTTTTGTCAGATATATTGACTATGAAGACTGCTTTTCCTTGCACCCATCATTGTGATAATCATATTGATTTATTTTGCATTCATCAAAGGAGATTAAGGTTTTTAAATTACTAAAATTGGATATATGTGCTAATTTCACACACAGGCACAAGAGTTACATTTTTGTGAAGCTGGAATTTTGATAGCAGTGAATTTCAAGTTTCTTACTGGTAGTATGATCAGCTCAAATTAATACTCTTTTTCTACTCAGTAGGGAGTTTGTACACCCGGGATGGTGGTTAACATTGCTTTACAATGTAGATAAACAAAAAAAGAAGAGTTAGCAGAGCATCAATTTTCATCACAGTGGCTTTTGATTCAGGGCTGTGTGAAAGTTCTGCAAGCACTTCTGTTTTTAATATTTGTGGCATTTATGAAGTGAATATCCACTTGCAGCAACCTTCAGATAGTTTTTATTATTTCTTCTTGCCACTGTTATTCTCTAGAATGTCAAAATTATGATAAGTAATCCCTTTGCTGAATGTTGTAAAATCAAGTATAAAACTTATACATCGTATATTTATACAAAGTGGAAGCTAATTTGCTCTCACACACTGCAAAGCATTATCCTCAATACTTTCAGTTCTCTAGTTCTTCTGTTTTTAAGAAAGGTTTCAGATTTCAGGGTTTTTTAGATTCCTATTTTTAGACATCTGCTTTTCTTATTTGGTACGATTTTAAAATTTTTTTTCTGACCTAAAATAATACATCTCTGGGAAGAAAAGTTTTTACATATTAATGAGAATTAGACTGCTTCAGAGCTCACACGGAAGCCTTCAAACACCATTAAAGTGTTGCAGGATGAATGTGGCTTTTTTTAATCAATGGATGGTTCTTATTCACCTTCTACATGATGCTTTTGCAAAATATAAGGGTTCTTTTAGAGGACAGATCTTAAAAATAAGGTCTTAATAGCCTGACCAAAACTTACAGTTTCTGCTGCATAGAAACATCATTAACTTGAACAGTATTTATTCTCCATTTTAGAATGAATATTAGAGTTTCACAAAATTGCTTTTTCTAATACGATGCTCTCTTGAAAAACTTTTCATGTTATTCATCTCTACCTTGTTAGACTATATTGACATTCTTCATTTCTGTTTGTAACTGTCCTAATTATTCTTTCATTCAGCTGCAGTGGGCTAATTGAGAGACAGAAAGAAAGTGAGGATACAGTGAGGTTGCCTCTATGCAACTAGTAGTGGAATTGTGAAATGGTTGCTCTGAGTGTGCAGAGAGGAATTAGATATTTAATCTAAAGAAAGAGCCTACATCTGAGGATTGAAGTGGAGATCATGAACTCCCAGAATCATCCTAGAATCATACACCAAAGTACTCAGGCAGCTAGACCTTAACTTTTCCTTGACATAAACTATGGCTTGGACAGCTTGATGGAACTGAACAGGCTGGTGAAACATTTATTCCTTTATGGAATAGAGAACTTAGAAGTAACAGCTGAAAACTAAAGGCTGCAAAAGCTGTTATAGAAAAAGCCCTACATAATTTGAGTGTTTGTTGCACTTTCTGAAGTGGTAGCATTGGGCAGCATGAAGCAGATTTTTAGAGGGATTTAGATGTTGACAATGTTAAGGGGTTTTCATACCAAGGCACCAAAAAAATTCTTCCAACTACTCCTCTGCATCTTTAGCAATGGAAATACTATCATGGAGACCCTTAAAGACATAATTAGCTTGCACAGCAGGTAGGTGATGTGTGTTCAAGAGATTCATGCACTTCTGAAGGTGGACCCAAGTTTTCTAATTCACACACTTTTGAAATGTGATTTATTTTCTTTCCTTCAACTGTTCCTTGTACTTCTCATAGTCTATGTATAAACTTAAAAATGAAAGAATTTATAGCACAGTTATAGCACAAATCCAACTTGTTTGATGTCTAGTCTGTGTGTAAAAGCTGAGTAACATTTCTAATGTTTGGAGGTTGGGGTATCGGGATCGCATTTATATATCTACCTGTGCCTTTTGAAAATCAGCTATTCTGTTTTATTGATATACATAATCTTAGTATGCCAGACATCAGTGCTATGGAATGTCATCTGTCCCCATTTCTTTGTACTATAAATTCTTGTACATTGCAAAAACAGTTAGATTAAAGAGCAGAAGCAGTAAAGGGCAATGAAGAAATTGTAAATTTGTATCTATACATGTGGGCCTGATTCTCATTTGTACCCTGTTTTGTTTTTAGTGGCAGAAAAACATGCTCTCAACTTTATGCAAGAGCATTTTGCAATAAGATCTGCATCACTGAAAACTTTCGTGAGCCTGACAAACTGCTGCTGTCAGCTGTGCGACTATGGGCTTAGGCACTTTGTACCAGTGCAATTATTTGCACCAGTATGACAATTACCACCAGTTGTTGACACAAATATAAAAGAGATTCAGATGTGCAAGCCCCTATAAAACATACAAATGGATCATATACTTTCTTATATTCTTCTATAAGAAGTTTGTCTACATGGTACGTTGGCAGGTAAAAACTCTTTCATATATTGTTCACTTTATTCTTCCTCGATTTTATGTGGAAGCAGAACAAACTTGAGTTGCATAGTATGAAGAATCAGCTTCCCAACTCTAGTCAGAAGCAGATTGTATAAAGTTGGCTTTGGTATTTTCCTAATAATAGCTGCTGTTGTAGCTGGACAGACTGGCTGAAACCACTGACAAAATACTGCATGCATACACTTGGAATAAATAAATGTCATATCTTATCTGCACAGAAGCCTCTGCTTTTCATTTTTTATAGCTCTATGTTTGATATGAATTGCTTAGGTTAATTGCATTACATGGGTACGAGCTTTGCAAAAATGGGTAAACTGGGCCCTACATATTTGAGGCAGCATACTTAGTTAACTCATTCATTAATTGAACACAAAAGAAATATAAATATGATAGGAGGAGGAGTTTTTAATATTATAACTTAATCTGGCCCTGTACCTGTTTAATTTTAAGTCCCCTAAAAGCTCTTTTGGGGCGAATTCATCTCATATTGACATCCCCTCTTTCCATATGTTTTTTAGACATTGTAATATGAATTATACTTATTATGGAAATGACAGCCAAATCTATTTTGCTCTGACAAGTAATATGCCAAGACAGCCTCTGTTCTGTCAGTGAGCATTGCCAAAGTACGAATGTATATGGCAGCAAACCTTTTACAAGTTAAAACAGAAATGCTAAAAACTGACTTTGCTAATTTATCAAAACTGCT
Organism: Phainopepla nitens; assembly: GCA_013400175.1. Classification (NCBI taxonomy): domain Eukaryota; kingdom Metazoa; phylum Chordata; class Aves; order Passeriformes; family Bombycillidae; genus Phainopepla; species Phainopepla nitens. The sequence continues at coordinate 692,538 of VXBQ01011151.1, forward strand.
TCCTGGCTCTCACAGGAATTCTTCTGGCAGCTATAAGACATCCTTCGCCAATGCAACTGGAAACATTTTGGAGCTAAGTCAATATTTTCATTCACAATTCATGTTAACACTGGACCCAAACATTGCAAGGTGCTGAATCTGTAAATGGGGAGGCAACCAACACTTTCCAACAAACAAATAATGATCCTACTCTAGTGGTTCGCTGCCGTTGCATAGGACTTTGTAAAATTACTTCTAGTTGTAAAAAATTCTTCAAAGTACTACTAAATGAATTTAGGCACATTGTCCTCATTCTTTCCTCTCATTGCATATAAATGGACCTGTGAAGTCAAGACAGAGAAAGATAAGTCCCAACTCCTTTTTATTTCCTACAGAAACAAGAATAATAAGAAAAAGAACTTTCCTCTCTGTCCTTCCTGAAGAAGCTCAGTGCTCAGTAGTCCTCTGTTAGTGTCAGTAGCCTTAGGGCATGGCTCACCACACAGGAGAGGTGCTTTGTTCCTTTTCTACACACAAACGTCTTCTTGTTTTGCCTCTAAGGATAGCAGAGCTCCATGCCATTGTCCTTTAACCAGTGGAGAAATATCACTAAGCAGTTGCATGTTTTATGAGCCTGACTTGGAGAAGGAAGTGCATGCTTTACATATCCAGGAGTTATGTACAATGTCATTTGTTAACTGATTTCACTGAGAAAGTTCTTCAGTGCCTTTAGATATGTATGAATGCTGTTGATATATCTCTTACCTTTTCTAGCTCTGCTCAGCATACAAAGACCCCTTTTTATAGTCATTGTATTTGTTTCTCCTTCATATTGACTCAATCAGTAGAAGACACTATCATTTTGCGTACTGTATAAGGCTTGTTTTTGAAGGTGAATGAATCCTGAATTTTTCTTTGGTGGAGTAGCAGTGACACCTCTGATAGACGAAGACACTGTAATCTCATATAAGGGATATGGCAATGGAGGTTTCAGTTACTCTCTCCCTGTTCTAAAATTTCTTGCATAAGAATGGAAAAGCCTCTTCAGTCACTCAAAATATTGTCTTTTTTGGCATTTTTAAAATGAATGCCTTTTAGGTACTACTGATCATAACTCTAATCTTTCACTGGTATAAATCATTATAAACTTTATTGGCTTCAAAAATTATACTGACTTGCACTAGTTAAGTATACAGACAAGGCCTCTAGGGCATAGCCATTAGGAAACAGCAAATTTCTATGGGTTTTATTCATTTGGGTCATGAACTGGCAGTTTTTCTAAGTCATCCTGAAAAATACATCTCTAAGATCTTGACACTAGCAAAATTAGTCATATTGGATTCTGGTACAGGAATTTCTTTAGTGTGGCCCCAATCCCACCTATTTTTCATCCCCTTAGGAATTTGTGGTTACATACCTAATGACTGTGTTTTGAGAATAGAATTTTCTTTGCTGTTTCTCAGAAAATTCAACCTTGAATTTTTTCCCCACACATATTTTAAGCTTCAAGCATGTCCCCTTTGAAATCAGTGACAAAACTCTCCCTGGCATCAAGGAAGAGCAGGGTTGAGTCAGCTGACAGCTCTGTTTTGAGCTGCTCCTGCAGGAATGCAAAGGATGAACACACACAGAGTTGTATCTCTAGAATGAAGAGTCCCTAAATTGGATAGTCTGCTCCTGCATCTGGCCATCACTTGGCAGACATAACAGTACTAAGTGTAGCTTTGTATTGATTGTAATTTGTCGTGGCATGCTGGGCAGGGATGAAGATCTAGAAAAGCAAGATTATAATGTATCATTGCATTTACAGTATTGATATTATTGCAAATTGTTCTCTAATTTCTACAGAAATATTTCGGGCACAGCCATATGAATTTACTAAATGTAACAGTCTTGTTTTATCATTTGGAGAGCCAGAAAGATGTTAGATTTCATAATGTGTAAGAGAGTTAATCCATTTCATAAGTTGGGAATTGTTTAAGATCTGTCTGAAGATTTTTCTAACTGCATTTTGCATTAACCAATGTCTGAAAATGTGTAATAACAGATTTGGAAATTTACTGTTGATAAGAAAAGAAGAGTTACAAAACATTGAATAAAAATCTGAAAATGCCGAAGTAATTAACTTTCACTAAATAAAGGAAAGATTTCCAAAGGCTGGTTGAAAGCAGCCATGTGTTTCCAGACTTTCCAGTAGCTCTCCAGCTGTACATGTTCCCAGAGCATTTAATCATAGGACCAGGACTGTAGGGGCATAGGTACGCCAATAGGGTGTGGATGAGGAACTGGGAGTACCTGCTTAGGTGTATGAATCAGCTGGAGACACCCAGGCTGAAAAGACCTACAAAGGAAGTCTTTGCAGGGAAAGGAACAGCCAGTCTAGCCTATCCCTTTTATTTTGCTTAAAAGTATAAAATTCCCTCTTCTTTTTTTGAATACCACCAACACATGGCAAGGCTGGGGTCGGCCTCTTCAACTTCATGGCAGAACAATTAATTCAGGTGTAGATATGAACCTGATTGCACACATTTTCAAATGTATGGGGATCACAACTGGAAACCATATTGAGTATAGAGGGATATGTGAAGTACTAAAATGTTGCTGCTTTGCCTGGACACAACACATTAAAAAACTGGAATAAATTTACCAAAGACGCAGAACCGATTTACAACTCCTATTGAAACAAAACATAAGAAACTAAACTAAGCACAACCATTTTGAAAAATTTTCTAAACCATGTTTTATAGGGTTTAACAGACAAGTAGCCACAGACATGGATCAGAATCACTGTCCTTCATAGTTCCAGTTAACTACAAATCAGGGAAGTCTAAGACACTCACTATTTTGTTGACACTGTACCCTGTAGCACTGTCCATGTACCTGAAATGATGTCAACTGCTTCAACCCTCAGTACTCAGCAGTATGACCACATCTGCACAACATTTCATACAGGATAATTAGTCCTGCTGGTGTTGGTCAGGCATGAGCTGCCCCTGGTAAATCCATGCTGGCTATTCCCACTCACTTTGTGGTCTTCTGTGTCTTTAAACAAAGCTTCCAGGAGACTTTGCTCCCACTACTTACCTAAAACCCAAGGTTAGGATGACTATTCTCTTGTTCATCAGTCTCCTCCTTGCCCTTGAGAAATAGACGTGCAGTGTTGGCCTTATTCCAGACATCAGGAACTTCCTCTGAGTGCCATAACCTTCTGAAGATGGTAGAGTGACCTTGCAATGACATTGGCCAGCTCTGACGGCACCATTGGCACCCGCTGTATCCCATCCCATCCAATTTGGTAAAGTGGTCTCTGCCTTTCTCTATTTCATGTCATGCCTCACTGCTGAGGTCTTTCACAAGGCTTAAGAAGCCTTGTACAAGCACATTTTATTAGTAAAAGCTGAGGTGCAGAAAGCACTGAGTATCGCTTTTTTTTTTTTCTTTTTTGCTGTCACTAGGGCCTCAGCCCCACAGCATGCTCCTGTTTCCCTTTGCTTTACTTTTTCTGATAATGTGCTGTAGAAGCTTTCCTTCTTGTCTTTCAGGTCACTTACTGGTTTCAACTTCAGCTGAGCTTTGGCCTTCCTAATTGCTTCCCTGCAGGCTTGGACAATGCCTTGATGCTCCTCCTGGCTTGCTCACTCCTTCTTCCATGTGACATAGATCCTAGGACTTGTAAAGCTAATAAAACTTAATGCTGTGCACTGCACTTCTTTTTCTCCTAGTACCATTTGCTAGGATGAACTCCAGTCATCTCTGGCCACTCCATACATCAGTTTAATGGCTGTCATCTCGTGATCACTGCTGCCCTGTGACCAGCCTCTACAAAACACCCAATTTTAACCTCTTATGATAGCGTAGAAACAGGGAGATGGAGCAAATTTCCTTATGATAAACAGAAAATGCCTAGTTGGAAACCAGTTGATTAGTAGTACAACTGTACTGAACGACTGTTGTGAATCTTTTATGTGACCAATTCTTCACAGATATTCGGGTCAAATGATGCCTAGTTCTTCAGTTGTGAAAAGGATAAGCTGGTGTTTCCATGAAAGGAAATATAAAGGTGTACATCTAGCACATTTATAACTAGGATTGTACCAAATGAGACTGGCAAAACATGCAGCATTCACGTTCCAGATGTTAGTCATAGTAATGCATCAGACAGAGTAAGGCTTTCTTTCCTCCTAATGGTGTTCAAGCATAAATAAAGAGTCTAAAGTGTTTACAAGCTACAATAATGGAAATCCACTGTGTTATTTCAGAAGGGATAAATAGACCAAGATGCCTATATATGAAGGTGAGAAAGAAGAAACCTTCAGAGACATAACTGAGTTTTGTGGAACATGGTTTTGAAATAAAATGTTTCCACCCTCCCCCATTTTTTACGGGGTTTTTCCACTCAGATAATGTAGATGCTTAAGGTACAATTATAACATCTTCAGAAGATTGTTAGATTATATGAAAGAGGAAATAGTAATATACGTATGGAGAGATACTGAGAAAGAGGATATGTGGTTTGAGCCAGAAATCCTCTGATCTCAAAAGAAGCAGATGATGCAGATAAAATACAGGCTTCACTGGCACCGCTAGCAGGGAACTTTTATGTGTACATAAAGCAATTATAAAAGGTGTTTGATTTTGCATTAAAGCAGCCAATTAGTTCCTTTTTTGACTAAAAATATATATTTCTACTTTTTGTATTTCAGCAGACAACAAACCAAACTGAATCTTGGTAGAAGTCATTGATTAGAAAAATCTTTTAATGTATTTTATGCAGGAATTCTGATGGGAAAAATACCCCCCACATCAAGACTGTTTTCCCGCTGTCTGATAAGCTACACACAAAGGTTTTCCAACAAAACTGGCAAAGGTGGTGGCTTCATAAAGGTAACTTTGCTTCTGGGATCAAGTTGGATGTTGAAAGGCAGTGGCAAAACACTGCTGGCTGGGTAGCCCACGTGACCGACGTGTTGGCTATAGCTGTGCTGAACCCTGCCCGCAGGGCTGTGCCACGTAGGGCTGTTTGTTGGTTCAGCAACTGTATTTCTCTTGAAAACAGGAAGGGGTCAAGACATGCCAGCAACAAGCAGGTGCCCACGTCACAGAACAGGGCACACAGGGGCTATAACATGCAGTGAGTGCCAGAGTCTCTGTTTGCTTTTCGTGTAATTGCACTGTTGTGTTACACAATGTATTTAGCTTTTCCTCTTGTGTGGGAGCAGCTTTCAGGAAGGTTTCTGCAGCATAATAGCTTCCCATGAGGAATGATTTCAAAGGGCAACTCTGAGATATACGTGGAAGAAGAGATGTTGATTTTTACATGTTTTTTATAGCATGTTTGAGAGTAACCATGTTTTAGAGTATTAACACTCATTAATAGCAGGATATTTACTTAGAGGTAAACACTACAAATTGTCTAATACTCTCTCATTTCTTGTAATCTCTAAATAATTACTGTTATGTGAATCTTTTTAAATAAAAAAATATTAATATTAATAATGATAAAAACATGATGGTTGAGATGAAATTAAATTGACTCGGAGGGATGCATATAAAAGTCTTGGAGGTTATTTTCTAAGTCCTGAGGATCAAGGTTGCTGTCCTGGCACAGAATGAAAGGGATATACCCTGTTACAGATAAGGTTGGCAGCATTTTAAGGATTTGAGAATGCTTCATCCATATTCACAGAAGCACTGAAGTAGGTCAATCACCACTATGTGTAGTGCTTATGGAATACATCAGTAACACTGATTTTTCAGCCTCTCAGCTATTGTGAATCTGTTCACATTCACTGACTAAGGGAGATGCCCTAAACCTCACTTCAATTTCCGGTATGAAGCAATGACAACTCTGGCACAAGATTTTGAATGGACCGGACTAGCACTAAGATTTTAAACCTCATGAGAACATCTTCAATTGATTTTGCTAAGACTTTCCTGAATCTTGTGTAATGCATTTGGAAACAATAAATGTGGTTATTTTCTTGGGTAAGTTCCAGAAATCAAAGGACAATAGGACATACTCTTCTGACCAGCCTTGATTATTACCAAGGGAAAGACTAATTTATTCTGAGCATAACATATGCCCTCCTTACACTTTCATGGGGTATTCTTCTCAAGGTAGCAGATGAGGGGAGAGGGAACAAGCAACACTCTGGTTCATAACACAGACCTTACTTTTCCATGCTGAACATAAGCTACTAAATTGAATACATCTCTTGCAAGTATCCAGTCAAGAATTTTTATGTATGTTGTTAACATGAACAACCTCAATAGCTTGTTACTCAGCTGTTTTTAAGAATTTCAGATAGACACAGCTCTGTAAAAAAAAAAAATTAGGGGTGATAAATTCAGAAGGCTTTCACTGCAGGTTGTGCTGTAAAAAGGTATTTCAAAAATAACTTTCTCCTAGAACTCTTAAGTAAAACATACCTTTATTATTGGCAGAAAGTGCTGCAGTTAGATGCTTACTAGCATTTGGCATCTCTCTTTTCTGTCTATTTTCTTTTCTTTTTTTGCCAAGGTTGATGTTTTAATTTAAAAAAAATTATCTAGTAGAAACAGAAAAGATCAACTTTTTTAGATAGACAACAAGTAAAACCTCTACAAAGAAACACTATCTGTTGGAAAAACACACTGAGAAGTGGAACACTTTAAAAAACAGGAAACTCTCCAAATTCATGACAAAGGTTTAAGGTGTATGCTTTTGTATGGGAAAAAAAAGGTCTTTTCTGAGGAATCCAGCTCCTCTATTACCTTGAACTTATGGGATTTTCTACCTACTAAAATGGCAGAAAGATGTATAATGTGGAGTCTATTGGAGTAGGTGCTTGAGCTAGGGAGGGTTTTGTTCAAGCAAATCATGCAAATTTTTGTGATGCAGAACAAATAACACTGTTATGAAGCATCTTTTTGCCCCCAGTCTACTAGTTATAAACAAGGGGAGCCTTATCTGCTGCTGGGAAATGATGGATTCCTGTTGCTGCGATTCCGAGGCATGGGGTGCGCTGAGGGGGGTGTAGAGCAGGATGCTGATGTTGGCTGGCATCGCTGCTGAAGTGTCTAACACAGCACCTAATCACTGGCTTCTGAGAAGGAGGAGGTACGGGGAGAGTTTGTTTTTCCTATAAATTGATCTCTGATCCTTTCATCCCCCAGTATAGCTGTACTTGTTTAGCCTACTGAGGCCTCTTAGGGCTCACACGTAATGAAGTAGACTTGCATAAGGATGTTCATAGCCACAGCAGTGCTGTTAGCTGTACTCTTTAATGGATTTGGATAAAAGCTTGCTCAGCAAATAGCATGCTGAAAACAAATATTCTCTTTGTTGTCTTAGGATATACTGTCCCCATTACTGTACTACATTTGTTCTCGAAACTGACCCACACATGGTCTCATTTTGATCTTTGAACTTTGAGCTGACTGGTTGTCAGATAGCAATGCCTCACTATGAACCTTAGCATAGAAACAGATCCCTGCATTTGAAATAGCAGCAGAATGTGTGCTGTCCTGATGGGAAAGCCATGTGGTAGCTTTCTAATTTATTCATAATTTCACTTAAATCAGAGGTTGTATGAAAAAGTAAATTAAGTAAATACCCAGCTGAATGCAGTCTGTTTGAGCTGCTCCACACTGTGCAGCCAGCTGTGAGTGGGAAAATACAGCCTTAGCATAGCAAAGGCTCTGAGTCCAAAAGCTCAAGGGGTGACCAAAGCACCCAGCACATTCTCAGGCAGTTTATAAACATGGCAAAAATCATTAAATCCATTCCACTAGACGTCACTGCAGAAATGAATTAATTGCACTTAGTAAAGCAAATGGTGTTCCCTCTTCTGACTCTGGGCTACACCTTGATTTAGACTGTGAAAGGAGACAGGGCAGGTCTTCATCTCCTGTGATGCCATCTTTGAGCATTAGGACTTTGACACCAGGTGCCATAACCAAAAAGATACCGAATTTCTCACTGAAATCAGTAAAAAATATGGAATTTCATGTTGCTCTGCTATGCATTTAGGGACAGCTCAACTTCACCTTTCTTTCCTGTCTGGAGGCAAGGAAAAGACAGGACTTAGGTATTATAGTCAGCACTGAGCTTTAGAAATTTCTCTCTTCTAAAAACTGTGAATCATACTGTGTCTCAGGCCACTGGTGGCACAGCCCAGGCCAGGCAGTGTTGTTAGCTCAGGGCTGAGCCCAAAGCCACAGCCTCACCACTAGCCAGCTCCTGGAAATTCTGGCCTGGTGTATTTGTTCCCCTGGTTGGCAAACAGGTTCGGGAAGGGGCAGCAGGAGGGCATGTTAATTCAACAGATGTGCCTTTGGTGCACCAGGTTGCAGATTGAAAAGGCATGATGGTGTAAATAGGAGGTTTAATATTTCACCAAAATGTCAAAGCTTAAAATGTCTGCTGGACCAACAGAAAAGTCTGTGTGAGGCTGAAATGAAAGCACAGACCACTGTAAAATTCTTATAGCATTAATACTGATGTGATCATTAGAGTAGTTATTCATTGCAGATATGGTTAGTGGTATGCAGGCAGCAGGGTTTTAGTTTGGTGGCATTTTGCTGATTTTACAGTTAAATGGTCTTCCTTTCTCAGAATTTAATGTGCTATGTCAGGACTAAATTGTATAATGGATGCCTGGGACTTTCTATCTTGTGGTCTGATTCTATAAGAAATTTCACCCTTCCTTTCATCAGAGAGGGTAATTAATGGACTGTACTATGACTTCCATATGATAAAATCTGCAGAGAACTTTTTTAGTTGTGTATATATAGCCTTGTGAATCACTCTGCTTCAAAAGAGAGTGCATTGTGCAAAGCTTAAGCAGGACTGATCCATTTTCTCTGCAGAAGAACTCTAACACATTCAGATTTCTGTTTCTTTCTGAGGTAAAGGTTTCTAATTTTTAGCATTTAGCTAGCCACATAGAGCTGTGCACAGACGTTTGTAGCCAAAAATTGTTCAATATTCATGTAGTGAACTGAGAACCTCTCCCATAGACAGGAGTTATGGGATAAGATTAGTTCACTCTTTAGTTAATTTACTAGTGAGTGGTCTGCATTTCAACTTCAGTGTGAAGATCAGTGGAGGAAAGGCAGGTATCTGTAAAGCAACCACCTTGTTATATGAAAGAAAATCAGATTATGCTGATTCTAGCAAACTGAATTGACTCACACTAGTCCTGAACCTTTTTTTCCTGACCTGAAGGACAGGAATAGATCTAGGAAAGAGAGAAACATAAAAAAAGGGAATGAGAATGCTCTGCAGGTTCTTATCTTCATTCATCTGCAGTAGTAAAAGATATCTATATGAGTATGTGGTAAAATAATTTGTCAAAGAGGTAAACTTACTGTACACCAATGGTCTGCACTTAAAATATCCCTAGTGTACTATGAGCTATATAGTGTTCATAAAGTCATACTCAAGAGTCAAATATTCTTCCTTCTTCAATTACTGCAGTCTTCCACTGTCTCTAAGGATGAGTTATTAAACACTCAGTGTCAAGGCACACTACACAGTATTTGTATTATGTATGATTCATTAGGTCCCTTTTTACTTCTTTTTTCAAATTTTATTTCTGATTATATGTATGCATGGTTAACATGCACTCAAACCCCTTCCAAAACCCCCAGGAAACACAACAACAACAAAAAAAAAAAAACCAACAAGCAAACAAAAAAACAACCAACCAAAACCAAACCAAAACCAAAAATCCCAAACAAACAAACTAAAAAAAAACAAAGAAAAAAAAAGAAAAGGAAAAAAAAAAGAAAAAAAATACAGGAGTCTCCTAAAAGGCAGGCAGTCAGTAGGCACAGTGATTCTGAGAACGTTGTGCTGTAGCCCATAAAAGCCTGAGGTCATTTCTGCTTGGACATTGCATAAAGTGTGCCTGCCAGTTTCAATATATAAAATCCAGTGCCAAGTGACTGAAATTAGGGTTTTACTGTTTGGTCTTTCAGGCAAGTAAGCAAATTGTCACTTTCGTTTCTCAATAATTGCTGGGATAACAGATCTGGTTGTTATTTTTTTCCAATCTACACTGTTAACCAAGGTATGGAGGAAGGAATCTGGTCAAAAGTAATTAACGGTTCTGAACAAGTTTTCATTGGGGTATTTCCTTTACACATGTCAAGGGGAGTATATCTGAAAAAAGGACAAGGCTGGTTAAATTGAAATGAAGGTTCCAGAGGAAGTAATGTTCTTTTAGAGGTAATATGCTAAAAGGCTGAGATTACAGGACTATTGCTGAAGGAGCAGCATGCTCTCACACATTGCTAAGTACCCCCAAGCTGACATCATCATTAGTTATTTATAGCATACTAATATCTGAAGGTCCTAGTCAGAAGTAAGGCCTTCGGATATCATCCTCTGTCCAAACTAGAAGAATGTCCTCAGTCCTGAAGAGCTCACAATGTCATTTAATCTCCTTGGGGTTGAAGGCAATCAGAATATCTTGTGGAGGCTTCAAATAAAGAAAAAGGTTTTGCAGGAACAGCATCTCAGAGAAACATTTCTCGATTGGTAGATTAATTATTCCTTAATGGAACATTTTAATTAATTTGGCTGACACATGCAAGTACTATGAACGCAATGAAATGTTAGTCAAAATGATCATATGCCACCCTTCTTCAAACAAGCATAAATTTATACATGGTAAGCACATTTCTTAAACATGTTCTTAAAATAGTATCTTTCATGTTCTTACAGTATACACAGGCACACAGTCAAGAAAAGGGGAGATACAGGAGCATACATATTTGAGTGTTGCAGCTTCTGTCAAGAGACTTACGGTGTAGTGTGCAATTTGAGAATTCAGAGTAGTGGCAAAATTGGAGGTTGTGATAAAACATTTTTGAAGGTTGACTATTTTACACAACATTTCAGTCAATACAGCTGCTTTACTTGCCTTACAAGAAAACCATCATTTCTTACCAGAGAGTGAAGAAGTTCTATTTTCCTACTTTTTAGAAAGCACTTTTTCAAATCTTACTAATCTGTATTCTGCAAACCCACCACTAATGGCAGGTTTGCTGGAGTGTAAACCACTCTCTACTTTGCCTTGGGCTGTCTGGTTTGTTCAAGTTACCCTGGAATAGTAATAATAATAGTAATAGCTGTAGTTTTGGCAGTATCAGTCCTGCTTTACTATAGGGAATACATCACTATTTATCAGTGAGCATTTCCAAATGCAAATGACCCTCCAAATTAGGGATGTCCTGCCTCTTAGAACCACTACTAAATGACCACCTGCATGTGTTCATATTCAAAGCTGGTCTACTCACCCCATATGCATCTCCTCCAGTGTTTTATTTGACAATCTGTTTCAGCTTCGCAAGGGAGCTAGCAAATTATGTATTGCTCATTTTGTCAAAGTCATCATTGATGACAATTCCGGCATCAAGAGGCTCATTTTGTTCTGCAGATGTTTTTTTCAAATAGAAGATAAATCATGGTTTTCAATCTTTATTTTCTTTTTTTATTCATCTTTTTCCTTTTCTTTCATTTTTCTTTTTTTTTAAATTTTTCTTTTTTCTTTCGCTCCTTCTTATAGTGAGGATACATACTGTGCTGCTAGGAATAGGAATGGATACACATGAAAAATAAATTAATACAAAAAATATTGAGTCACAAGAGGAAATCCACTGCAAGCCTACAGAGCCTATTAGTATGCTATATTTAGCTCCAGCATAATGGAGAGGAAAAAAATAGAGAGTTGTTTATATAAAAGGAATGGTTTCATTCATATTGGATAACACCCTAAATTCCAAAAGATGATTTATAGTCTCTGGCCAGCCCACAGCTATTTTGTGACACAGGATTTCCCAAGCTTATAGGGTAGCATCTTCATATGAAAAGAACAAGTGACCTCAGAAGCAAGGTGCTGTACAAGGCTTGTTTTACATTCTGTAAAAATGCAGCTTGTCCAAGGGCTATACTTTACATTGTGAAAGGAACACACTTTGCTGCCAATCCCTTGAAGCTGGCAGTTAATGTTCTTAATTTCAGGGCATTGCATTCACAATAAATTCAATTTTTCAAAACCCCTCATTTTTCATTGATGAATGAGGTGATTATATTTTCCGAGAAAATCAGCCTCTCCATGCACTCATCCTTTTTAGCAGAAACTGTGAAATTCCCTGAATCCTATTGGAAGGCGCATTTTGCTCCACAGAATGTCTTAACTTCTCTGGTGGCCAGTTCCTTCAAATACGTTAGAGATACTTTTTATCCTTTGAAAAGAAATCATGGTATTCCTCCTCTATAATTGGAAGTGACATATCATGGGAGTCTCAAGGAGTGAGTGTATCAAGAAAATCAGACTTAAAAAGTTAAGCCTCACAAAGAAAGACAGATATGCAGCCCATGTACTGCAGCTGCCTTGAGGGAGTTGACTGGAGAGGCTCTGTGTACTGGGGTGGGGTTAGAAAAATAAAAGCACACTCAAAGCTGAATCTCGCAAGGGGTACAAAGAGTAACAAGAAGGATTTCTACAGATCTACCAGCTGCAAAAGGAACATAGTGGAATATGTAGGCTCATGGCTGAGTAGGGCAGGGTACCTGGGGACAGAGAGGAGGATGAGGCACTCAGAGTCTCCTTCTCTCTGTCATTACTGAAAGACTGACCTTCATCTTCCAGGTCCATGACACAGGGAGGACGTCTGGAGCAAGGAAGACTTACCCTTACTGCAGGGAGCTCAGTTTAGAGAACATTCAAACAAACTGTACATAAACACATCCGTGGGCCCTGATGGGTCCACAGAAACATAAGAAAAATCATTTTACTACAAAAATAGTCAAACACCAAATGAAGTTGCACAGAGAGGCTTTGGAGTCTAATTCCTGGAGATATTAAAAACTCAACTGGGCACAGGCCTGATGAGCCTGCTCTGCATGACCTTAGCTTGAGCAGGGAATTGGACTAGGTGGTCTCTTGAGGTGCCTTCCCATCTCAACCATTCTGTAATTCTGTGTGATTCTGTATGAGGGTATGAGACAGAAATAGCTGTGATTTAAAAATTATTAGTTAAAAATTATTTATAATATTATAATATTATAATATGATAATATAATAATATTTAAAAATTTGAATTCCTTCATTAATGTATTGTATTAACACATTATTATTATTGTTGTTGTTATTGTTGTTGTTATTATTGTTATTGTTATTAACTATTTAGGAATATAACATTTGAAATACAAGCGACAGTACTACAGAAAAATATGTATATCCAAAAGGACAGTTTACCAATAAACCCCATTTATCAGTCAACTGTAATTTTTAAAAATCATGTTCAATATTGAGTACTTCTTGAAAATGTAGCAATGTGATTTAAAACCTTCATTTCCACTTTTTTTTTTAATAATCTCTCCTAAAGAAACCCGAAGAAGCAATATCTGGTAATTTAAGTGCACACAGGATATTTTGAAAATCAAAGCATTCTGGTAAAAATTGTCATCATCTAAATTTGTGACAGTCACACCAAATAGCAGACCCATGCAAATCTATTTGATAGGAAAAGGAATTACTTCCAATTGCTCTTAAATGGGGAAAATTTTAATCTGGTTTTTGAAGCCAGAAAACCTAATATAGAAAATGCCCACTGCACAGCATTCTGCGCAATTCTGTTAACAGCTTTTTGACACATCTGGTACTTTCTGTTGAAGCTTCAGTGTTATATTTTAGATGAATACTACAAGAAAATGATCAATACGTACTAAGTAAATTTTCTATCCAGAAGAGCCTGACAGGACAGAGAACATGAGAATCTTGACCTCATAGCAATTTAGAAATGACAGCCAGCATCAACTAAGTTATCTCTATGCCAGCTTAAGAGCAGAGGCTAAAAAGAACCTGTGATGAAATATTAGACAACTTGTAAGAAATTCACAAAAACAGATGCTCATGTATGTCCTTTTGGAAGGACGGCCCATTTTCCTTTGAAGCACACTGTAACTAATTTGTAGAAGACACCAGATAATGTCACACATAAAGGCAGCCATGTCATGTTTCAGACTGTCCAGAGCTGAAATGCTATGAAGCTAATATGGAACAAGAAAAGACTGTTTTAAATAGTGGTCAAACACCACAAACAATAATTGGTAAACCTGTTTGAATGACAGCCCAAATGTCAAAGAAAAATTTAATGTAAATCTGCAGAGTTTCTGAAGGATAGTAAAGAAATGCAGAGATAGACCTTTTGACCAAAACATGAATCTTACTACCAGTGAACACTTTTTAGCCTCTTGGAAATCAGGAAATTTGCTGAATATCACTGCAATGAGCACGCCAAATAATTGGCCTTTCTCCCATTTTACCATCTCAACTGACTGGCTTTAAGATAATGGAATTTACATGACTTTTCATGAATTGGTAGAATATGCTAAAGAAAGTTGATTTTTCCATACTGCAACATCATTCCAATGCTGCTAGACAGATGACAGAGTCTGAGTGAGTCACTGTTGACATTGCTAAGATTTTAGTAAAGAAAGTTAAGAAACAAAGAAATTGTTCTTTAATGGAGAAATAGTTCCATGGAATCTTAATCTTAATTCTCAATAACACCCAAGTATTTTAGCACGATCAGCAAGTGAAGTACTAAATCATGCAGTGGTTGAAAAAAAACCGGACAAAAATGAGACATCTTTGCCTAAGTCAGCCTTATGACTGCAAAAAAGGCAAATTTCCTTAAACACTTTCTCATTATAAGATCTGAACATGAAAACAAGTTACCTGTGCTGAACTGATGTGCCTCATTCAGATAATACAGAATGAATAGACTAATATTTCACAAAACCTTTGAATATATTTATTCACTGTGAGTGCAAAACAACAAATATGGACATACAGGATGATGAACTATCTGTTCCATTGAGATTTGATGAAGAAGACTGGAAAAGAACAACATTTGACAAGCAGCTGAGTTATGCAGGAACAGTTAATTAGAACAACTTATCTCCAAAAGAGCCCAAGTGCAAAGCAGACTTTTCAGGCTGGAGTGTCAGTAGAGTCCTATTTTCTCCACAGAAGCCACAAAATATACTTACTTAATTTAAATACTCAAGGAGAAATAGCACTTTATTTCCCAATAATTCGCTTAGCAAGGCCTGATAAAATCAAAATATATTGCTAGAACTTGGGCTACTATTCTAGCTTTTATATATGGATTTTAAAAATACTGCTTTTTATGTGAGTCACTGTAAAGGTTTAGGCAGAAAGAGATACAAAAATTCAAATAAGGATTTAATAAGCTTTCACCAGATTGATATAAAGAGATGGAAACCCAAAAATATAAAAATAACAAGCTACAGACTTGTCAGCAAATACAACCTTGCAGATCTGAGATATGAAAATTTTTAAAAACCTCATTTCAGTTAAGTTTTATTTTAACAATTCTATTTCTTTATATTTGTAAGCCAGTTAAGTTTTAATAATCTCCTACAGCCTTTTGTCACGTCTTTTTTTTTTTTTTTTTGTGTGGCCCTGTTTTATTCCCTTCCCTTCCAATATATTTTACATACTGATTTTCAGGCACAGTTTACTGTTTCCTGCAAAGAGCAGAGCTCATGAAACTAGCAGCTGAAGTTATTGTTAGAACACAAATAGACTAAGACAGATCATAAAGTCCGTGATGATCCAGGGACTATATAACGCTGACTAGCTCCAGCAGCACCAACAGAATTTCATAAGCCCACGCTTAGATTTCAGCAAGTCCATTCTGTCCACTTCTTTCCACCTGGGAGCTGTTTAACCTGACCTTACCACAGCCATAAGCACCCTGCACTCTCCTCAAGCTTGAACGAATGTTTGGTCTTCCTGGCTGGGGTGGTGGCAGGCTGGGCACCTCCAAGCACTTCAGCCGGTGTCCCAAACCCCTGCCCTCGGCCCCCGGCCCCCGGCCATGGCAGGCGTGAGCGGTGGGCACGGCAGCGCCGCTGGACAAGAGCTTTGGTGGTTGTCTAATCTGCAGTGCCAGAGTGCTACTGAGCAAGAGGGGTTACAGAAGAGCTGTTTCAGATGCTTCACATTCCTCTTCAAATTCACCCTGGCATAACTTAAAAGCGGAGACAAGTCCTTGTACGTGACGCACGAAAAGCAACAGAGGGACTACTGCTATGAAGTCCTGAGTATTTCCAAGAGTTAAACATGCTCAACCCCATTCATATGGGGAACAAAGTCACCTTCTTACTTTCCTGAATAACTTCTAATCAGAATAAAGTGAAAAAGTGATTCGGCTCTATCTTAGTACTAATCTGCTTAGCTAAGATCAGGGATCAAGGTATGCTTTTTCCAGCTGGACCCATGCTGTGCTGCAGTGTTTCTGGCTTCTCTTGCCTACCTGTACAGCGAGCTTAGAAATTCTGCAACAGCTTCCTTTACATTTAAGAAAGGTAATTCTTGAATTAAACATGAGCATGAGTAATAATTTCAGGACAGAGACTCCTGTTTTATTTATTTTAATAGGAAATTTTATTTATTGTGGTTTCTTCACATTTTGATGAAGACCACTTTTTCGGTCTTAGTCTTCAATATGCTACAGATTCCTGTCCTGGTACCAAACTGCTGTTATAGATGTTGCAGATAAGAGGATCGGGGGTCTAGAGTTCTCAGTCATTTGGGAGAAGCTGCTTTTGTGGCTCAATTTTATCAGTGAGCCTTTCACGCTAAGTGATCAGCAGTGAAATAGTTAATGAGACTAAAATGTAAGCTATCTGTAAGGCTTCAGAATTAACATCGATTGGGATGAACAGAAAAGTTCACACCTCTCAGAATTAATCTCTCAGCCTGAAAGTTTTGTTCACTGTTCTGGAAGGTCACTTAATTACCATGAGAAGTACAGACATAATCATATAATGAAGGTTAAACTCCAGTATGTTATTCTGAGGCAATGAATGGAAAATCAAAGCAGATTCAGCTGCTCTGCAGACATGAAATAGGTGGTCTATGTTTGTAGCTGTTTTGACTGTCTCCTTCAAAACAGGCAGTGTGAATCTCATCACCAAATATTCTTTGAGGTGCAAGGATGTTTTTTTGGGGTTTGTCTGTATTAAATATGTTCCATTCACTGGCCAGTTTTATATGAGATGAATTACTGATAATTATTATCCATTGTAAATACTATTAGGAAAGCAGTCTATTCTAGAGTATGGTATCATGTTAAAAGATTAGTGGAGTTACACTGACATTAAGCACGGTTTAACAGCCTGAATAGACAAAAAGTCTTTGGCATAAACAAAACCCGTTTGATTTTGTGTCAGTTAGTCAAAGTCGCTGGGAATAGGAGGGTAAGAGCACAGAAAAAGATATCTCGTGTCATTGCATCTGCCCTCTGTTCGACAACCAGACAAAGTGAATCCTTTTTCAGATGCTCTAAGGTGGACAGAAGACGGAGGACATAGCACAGAAATCCTCTTGCTGTACCTGCAATTAGGATTTTTCATACTCTAATGGTTGCACTTGTCCTTTCTACATCATTTGCAGCTGAGTACTGTCAGTAATATGCTAACTTGTCCAAGCAGTCCACAAGTCCCTCATGTAGACAAATCTGGAAAGAGTGCTAAAAGGAAGAGGACAATATTTACTAATACCGCTGAGTCCTGGAGTTCAAGAAACATGTTTTCCCACCACTTTTTATCTTGCCTTAATGACATATATATTTTAAAATGCTTATAATTTATAAACTGTACTTCTTGTTTGCAGATTTGTTAGTCTAGAGCATGCAAAAGATATTCATGTTCACACGGGAATCCTTCTTTCCCATGTGGGGAAGGCTGGAATGCTTTTTTTTCCCTTTGTGGTTACAGAATTTCATAAAATGTATAGATTTCTTATTTCATTAATTATCACCTAATTATATTAATTAATTATTTTAAAATGCAGATTTAATTATTTTCAAGAATGAAGGGTAAAGGTACCCTTCAGTCAAATTTGACTGAAATTAACTAATGAGGTCACAAGTTATTAGCAGAGAGATACAAACTGGTAGACACAAATATCCACGTTCTCTGACCTCCTTGGCAGTCAGTAAATTCTCTTTTCACCTCAGTTTATAGAAGCTCAAGTTGTAAAAGAGATTTCTACTCTCTCAACTCCAGTACTTGTGTTTTGAGCTGCTAGATCTTTTTGACCAAATAGCTCTGTATTACTCATCTCTCAAGTAAGATAATTATATTTGGAGTAGCATTACAGAAAAATCTACTTGTCAGCATCTGCCTGTGGTAAATGTCATGGTCCTGGGAGGAATCACTTTAAGCAGCTGGTGTGAGGAATTTTAGGAGTGTCTCAGGGAAGCCCAGCCTGAAGTTCTGGTTGTAGCATCTCTGTGGACATGACTTGTCATGATGAGGTAGGAAACTTGGAAGCCTCCGTGATTTGACTCAGCAGGCAGTGTGTGAGACATGCTGGCAACAGTCAGGCCACAGAGTCTCACAGCAACAAACTGTCTGGTGTGCAGGCAAACATGGGATAAAAACAAAACCGAAGTGGCAGCATGACAGTAGCACCAGAAACATCCTCCCATAAAACTGCTGCTCTCTACAATATCCTTACACAAGAATGAAAATATTGGAAATGGGAATGGAGTCTCTACCCAGATGTCAGCATGTTGAAATAACACTGTCACAATGGAAAAATACATTAAACACGAATCAGTGGCAAGTTATGGTAGCTAATATATTTCCTCTATCGAGTGACAATTCTTTACCCAAATCTGAGAAATCTCAAGGAAGAAAAACATTTAAATTGCAGAGCTGGGAACTCTCTTTCTGTGGCTGAGTTACTGTTGTCTCTGGAAGAAAAAAATGTTCTCTTGCAGCAGGCTGAGACCTTGGGAAACAGTGGTGGAATAAGTTCTGAGTCTTAGAGGAGTTTCTGAAAAAAACATGGACTGCTGAAATGCCCAGCATCAAAACCAGTGGTAGCTGGTTGCACAGAACAAGCATATAGGTTCAAATAACAAAAGAAAAAAGAGAAAGGATTTAGAGTGCAATGGTCTAGAAGCAACATAAATTTTCTGTAAAGCAGGTACAAATATACAAATAAAAATTCTCAGCCTTACAAGAAGTCACTCAAGAGTGGTGACAAAAAAAAAAACCAACAAACATGACCTAATCTCATTGTTACCAGAGGAAATGAAAATGGCAGTAAATGCGGTGACTGACAAGAGTGATTTCCAATACAGAGAAAACCATCTGCAAAGTGACTTTGGCAAATTCAAAGTTATGTGCTGATTCAAATATATAAACACACGGCAGAAGAAGGCTGCCAACAGAAAGCTGCCATATTGATTTGGTTACTAAATAATCAGCAGGCTATTGCTGTTCAATAGTCCAGCTGAATTGTGGCGCCAACTGCAGCAAAGCTCCAGCATCGCATCTGAGCGCTAATATCAGACTTCAGAAATGTGACAAAGGACTTATTATATTTAACAAAAGCTTCCTAAGGTACTGGATGCATGCAGGCTGTCAATAAGAAAAATCCTGATGCAGGCCATGCTATTACTTGGAGCTATAGCTCTTGACACAAAAGGTTTCAATGGCTGCTTGAGCAACAAGGCAGAGGAACTCATAGACCCAGAATAGTTTGGATTGGAAGGGACCTTTAAAGATCATCTAGTTCACCCCCCACCACAATCAACAGAGACATCTTCAACTATATCAGGTTTTTCAGAGCCCCATCCAACCTGATCTGGAATGTTTCCAGAGATGGCAGATCTCTTCACCCCTCTGGGCAATAGATAGCAGTCTCATAACAGGACAGACAATACCTAGAGAAAAACAGAGCATTCATCTCAGGGTCTGTGAAAAATTGAAACCTAAGGACATATTTCAGGACACTCTGAGGGCAAAGTCAAGGAGGACTACCGAAATGCAAAGTACCATAAGCTATGATGAGGCTGGTGAAGAAAAAGCTGACAAGGCTGCAAACAAGAGGTGTTATTATGCTCATTGAAATTAAGACAGAGTAAATCAGCAGCTGAAAAGTAGTCAGAAAGTCTTCAGGTAAACCTAGGATCTGCTCTGAGCCAAAATCATTGAGCAGAGCACTTGAAAGAAGTCAGTATTGCCACTTACTGCCCAGGCTGGTAGACATGAAGGAAAAATTGCAAAACTTTCAGTAATTTTTTTGCATTCTGCACATGCCCTTGAGATACTTCTGAAACCTTAAGACAGACCTCAGTGGTGCAGCTTGGGACTTGCAGGAGAATCTGAAGTGAGTTGAAAGAATTAATAAATCCATAAGCAAGCACTGGCTTTAAGGTGCTAAGCTATTTATGCAACAGCTGAAGGTACATGATACCTCAGGAGAAGGCAAAGGGGCCTTTTGCAAAGGCCACTGTAAAAGAGGGCTGTTATGACTTCCCTGACAGACACAGGGAAGTGATACACCAGATTTAAAAGGAAGTGCTGGCTTTACTTCCTACATTGAAACAGGTTTTATTTTGAGTACAAAGGAGACTTCTGCCTAAATGTAACAGAACACCATAGAAAGGCAATGCTGAAAGCAGCCAAATGACAGGAGCACACCCGTAAGACTCCAAAGGCAAAGTGAAGAAGATGTCATGTCCAGAAAAGTGACTCCAGGAGACAGGCAAGTTGACCCAAGCACACATTTAAACCAACTTAACAGAAAGATTTTACAGACAATCTAGCGCCAGCGTTTTTGTATTCCTAATAATCATCACCGTCATCATCATCATTTTCCTAAATGCTATCCTGGGAAGCTCTGTGTTGTAAAGAGTATTGGCTAAAACAGTCTTGCTCATTTTGTAATCCATTTCTTATGATCCTATGAACAATCTTAACAATCTTACTCTTATTGGTAAGAATTCTCTTCTTATGTTTCTTCAGTCGTTATAAGCAAGACAATATTTATAACAGCTGGAAAAAAATTATACTGTGCAAGATCTAAAATAAATTTGTTGATTTATAACTACTAAAATTTTAAAAATATTTTGAGGTATTTCCTGGTCTGAAAGGATCTTACAAAGACGAGAGCTCCAGCCAGAGATCCAGACAGTAGCTGCCTTTAATTCACTGTTGAACCATAGACTTTCTATGTGAATTCCAGTTCCTTACACAGTGCATCATATCCAATTCTTAAAGCACGTCTATGTGTGTGTGTGATTTCACTCACCTATCCCAGTGCTGTCTGATGCACACTAATTACAAGAGTGCTCTGAAATGTGATAAGGTTGGACATATATACACCAAGCCTACACACGCCGCAGGTATTTACTTTTTTGTGCGAATTTGTCTTGATGTTAATGCTTAAATAACATCCAATTAATTACATAATATTATTTACAGGAACAAAGTTTAATCATATTCTCATTAGCAGCTTGTTATAATCATTACTCATTATTTGTATACAAACCACATGAATTAACATTTTATGTGCATTAGGGATATGACCATACATGTATCTACTACCTACCTGCCCTTTTACATTACAAACAGCTTAGAATTTTATTAATTTATCAGTCTTTTTTTGTAAATTTCTGTATAATGTCCAATAATAATTCATACACTCATGTTAAATATAATTTGGATCAATTTGGTACTATTTCATTGCCAGAAACCAAAGTTACATCCTTCTTGCAAGGCATTCATAAGATGTCCCAATTAATGATCATTCTGTTTTGTCCAACAGAAACATATACTTCTCACGTATCATTCGTTAGAAGCAATAATAAGATTGATTTGTCTATTTCTTTACAACCTCAATTTAAAAGTTAAATGAATTGTTAATATTGCTGCACAAGGATATTGCTGCTTCCTCTTACATTTCTTGTTTTACTCCTGCTGGTGAACTTATATGTGAGACCAGAATGCAAGAGATTTAAATCTGAAAAAGATGTTTAATTATTTGAGAAGAGTTGGACAAAAGGGAGGGAAATAAAACCCTTTGATTTTCTTTTCAAATCTAACAGCACCTTAGAAACATAGAATCGTCTAAGCATTAGGTTGTCCTTTGAGATCACAGGGTCCAGCCTTCCCTGGCACTGAGGTCAGGCTGACAGGCCTGTGTAGCTCTGTGGATCCTCCTTCCAGCCCTTCCTGTAGATGGGTGTTACATTTGCTAACTTCCAGTCAACTGGGACCTCCCCAGTTAACCAGGACTGCTGGTAAATGACGGAAAGTGGCTCAGTAAGGATTTCTGCAAACTCCTTCAGTAAGCTCCTTCAGTACCATTGTGTGGTTCCCACAAATCCCCATAGATTTACGTGTGGCTGAGTGGTGTAGCAAGTAATTTCTCATTTTCCCTTGGGTTATGGAGGCTTCATTCTTCTCCCCATCTCTGTCTTCCAGCACAGGACATTGGATACCTGGAGAACAACAGGTCTTTTTATTAGAGGCAAAGAAGGCATTAAGTACCTCAGTCTTTCCTTCCTTTATCACCACGTTTCTCTCCATATCCATTAAAGCCTGAAGATTCTCCTTAATACTCCTTTTGTTGCTGATGTATTTATAGAAGGAATTTGTATTTTCTTTTATGACAGTAGCCAGATGAAGTTCTAGTTTGACTCTGGTCCTTCTGTTTTTCTCTGCACAACCTCATGACATCCTTTTCATCATCCTGAGTAGCCTGCCCTTCTTCTAAAGGTCATAAACTCTACTTTTTATCCCAGGTTCCAGTCAAATCTC
The DNA here is from genome assembly GCA_013400175.1 of Phainopepla nitens. Classification (NCBI taxonomy): domain Eukaryota; kingdom Metazoa; phylum Chordata; class Aves; order Passeriformes; family Bombycillidae; genus Phainopepla; species Phainopepla nitens. Next base: position 715,165 of record VXBQ01011151.1, read on the forward strand.
TCTGTTCAGCCAGACAAATTCTTCTTCCCATCTGGCTCATCTTAGAGCACTTTGGGAAGGTTTCTGTGCCTTCAGTATTTCCTTCTTGAAGAATGTCCAGCCTTCCTGGACTCCTTTGCCCCTCAGGATTGCCTCTCAAAGGGACTGTCTCAACCAGCCTCCTAAACAGGCCAAAGTATTCTGCTGAACCCCTTCCTTCTCAGAGAATCAAAACCTTGTATCGTTTCATGACTGCTGGGCTCCAGATGGCTTCCAGCCATCACATTACCCACCAGTCCTTCTTTGTTTACAAGCAGCAGTTCCAGCAGGACATCTCCCTTTGCTGGATGTCTCACCAGCTCTGTCAGAAAGTTCTCTTCCACACAAGAAGCTCCTAGACTGCCTCCTGTGCTGTATTATATTTCCAGGAGACATTCGGTAAGGTAAAGCCCCTATGAGAACGAGGGCTAGTGCTGAACTTATAAGTCTTCAGGTGCTTTTAATGAAGCAACTAAGCCATGACAAGGGAAAAGTGTAAGGATCAAGCAGGACACATATTCTGGATTCATTTTATGCATTTAATGCACCAACTCCAAATGACTGCAGCCCTCATTCATTACTTCCAACTTCGCCTCTCCTGTCAGAGAAAGCAAAGAAGACAAGAGAAGAGTATTGCTGCCAGACAGACATTCTTTTCAAGACATGGCAGAAAAAAAAGCTAGGATGAAAAAAGAAAAAGAGAAATAGAAGGAGCATCATTTTAGTTTGGTGCTCTCACAGAGTCGCAGGAGAGCCACGTGTCAGGCTTTCTGTCTGAGAACATAGGGTTGTTTTCCAGATGTACTCACTGATTCTCCATTCTGCTCCAAGGTGACAGTGGGGGCAGGTAGACAAAGCACCACTTTCCTACCCATTTTTGGCAGGAAAATTTCAGGACCCATACAACTCTGATACATTTTCTCTAAATGCATTACCCTTACTATAGTGGATTAGACTGGAATTGAAAATTTTTAACTTGGAAAGTGTAAACACACAATCATAGAAAGAGGAATTTGCCAGGACCAAGGGAGCTGGGCTGGCTACAATTTCAGCTTTTTCTCACTTAAAAACAAACAATAAGTGCTATTTTTCTTGAGAGAAGGTAGCTTTACTCTGATAGATAATATGAAATCAGGTCTTCTCCTTCAGCATGGGGTGGGGAAGCATAATGTTTCCTTCCAGTTTCATGATATTCTGTATTAAACCCGTTGCAAATTAAGCGGATTGCCTAGAGACTATAGCTACTGCTTATAGCTCGCAAGAGAGACAAGGCAGTGTAATGATCTGTGACTGCATACCGTACATGTCGACTACAGCCATCAGTCAACTGCATAATCCTCAGCATCAAGATTCATTAAAGTCAGTGGGAGTCATGTTGTTAGAATGCTGGTTGCAATTTGGGAAACATAGGGGTTGATACTACAGATTCAAGAAACTAAGTTTAAATAAAAAGGTGGAAAAGAAGGTACTAGAGCAGAAGTGGATGCATCAGGATAGTAGTGCTTGTGGCTATAGATTACTCTTAGATTTTCACCCCATAAACATTTCAAAAAGAAAACAAATGACAGTCTGCCATGTCTTAGGAGGTGATATCCCTTTCTTTTTTTTGTTATACCCATCAAAATCACTGTTTCCATTTATTAAGAAATAGTCTTTTTCTTTCAAAATTATTACATACTTATGCATGTGTCTCTACACCCTCTTTTTTCTCATATAACTAACTTTAATATACAAATAACTCACTTTATTATATGGCGCCTTGGGATCTGAAAGTGTTAAAAAAAAGTTAAATCTTAATTATGGGCTGTAAGCTGCTAAAGGAAAAATAGAGTGTAGCAATGACATCTGGACTAGTACTAGTGCACATAATGCATATCTGTCACTGACAACTCACTGGGTTACATTTAATTCACAATCATCAGTCATGTATTTTCTTCTAAGCAAAAAAAGAAACCACACCAGCATCAGTAGTAGAAAGCGTGCCTTTAGAGGACAGATTTTCCGTGTGCCATGATCCAAGTGGATGGCCTTGCGGGCATAAATAAAATGGACAAATAACGGTCAATGAATATAAAGTGACTGAGAGTTTCATATGCTGTATTAACACTTAATCTACCATACTTAATAACTTTTTATAGTTCTTCTCTTACCCATACACTCTCTGAGTTTGATTTTCCTTTATCTTTGGTTTTGGGGGATTGCCTCAATCCTCTCTCTCTGTAAATCAGGGCATAATGTAGCAAAGCAGCATCCATCAGCTAACAGAAAAAAGCATTCTTCTTCTTCAAAATCTGAGGACCTAAAATAGTTACCAGAGGCTGGCTAAGCCTTTGCTCTGCACAGTTGCATATTCGTCCATGGAATATGAAGTGCTGGAAATCAGTTTGAATAACAACAGAAAATACCAACTTCATTAGCTTTGAGCATAAAACTATTGTCTTTAAGTCTTGTATTATACACTCTTTTCTCTTTGAAATGTGTAAGCAACAACCCACAGGTGTCTAGAAACATTTGCCTTAAAACATGAAACTGTTGCTTCCATGGCTCCACAACAAGAAGACATATGGACACAGCTGATTTTCACTTAACAGCTCAGTTGAGGCAAACAAAATAGCAGAAGCTATGGTAAATGCAGACCTCCTTGATCCCAAACTAAATGACAATTTTAGCACTAGCACTTGTCCAGATGCTTTTGTTACAGATCAGAAAACCTGTCTGGCAAGCTCTCACTCATTTGGCTATAAGCATTTCAGTTGCCCTCCCACTAGATGTAGTCTCACCATATAAGTCATGTTTCAAGACAGAGTGAACAGATGAACTTGTCTTACTCAATCACTAATATTGATTCACACATTCACACAGAAGAAAATGCAACTTTGAATTGTCTTGGCAGAGCATACACCTTACACATGCACAATTAAAGATTAAAGAATTAGCAAGTGCCCTAATCGAAGCCCTGCAGGGTGGGTCCTACAATTTGACCACACTTCATTATCTTTGTCCTCCTCATGCTACAAAGTGACCTCTGACTAGGTGCACTTTTTACTGTGGTTTATGGCAATTATGATTCTTGTTCATGGTAGATTGACTAGAATCTCTTTGGACTACATAGTGTATAATCTTTCTTTATGCATTTCTACTATAGTACCATATGCATTAGCACTGGCCCACTGGGTATCATTTTATTTCAGCTTTCATGTATACATTCTAATTATTTTACTACTGTACTGCCATTGGAGCTGAATGTTGAAAATAGAATCTACTTTTCACCAGGTCCACCACAAAATTACAACTTGCTACACCTTAGTGTAGCTTTCGCTAATAAATATGAAATAGGAGGACATTTCATAGCATGCTGAATACTAAATTAACAAGTTAAAATGGCATAAAATGAGGAAATTAGGCTATCCTCTTCTGAAATAACTATGTTTTAGAAGAAACTCCAGTCATAATGGCATCATGTGTTTAAAACTATCATTTATGGTATGATGAGCTCTATGGCAAGCTATTATTACTATGTATTGTTTGCATTAGGGTAGCACCTAAAAGTTTGGGCCTAGCTGTGCTAGACACTGAATAACAATTTTATCTGTATTTACAGTCCTCCTGCCTGGCCTAAGCACCAATCTTGATCAGTTTCCAAAATCCTTCTAATCACCCTTAAAACTCTACCACTTCCATGTGTTCCACTACCCACCTGTCCCAGTAAATACTCCTAACATCTTATTTCCAATCTGTTCTTCATCCTATCTTCCTATCATATCAAAAGAAGTGTACTTGTCCTGTACCTGCTAGTTGACATATCTCAGCATTCTTGTCTTTCCTCCACTAAATTGATCCCAACAGCCAATGTCCTTGGTTTTGGTGGAACATTCTCTACTGCTTGTAGGAAAGGCTTGTAGGAAAACTTTGAGGCTGCTCAGCTACTCTCTTCCCTTTGTTCCCATTGTAGTTTTGGATCATCAACACACTGCCACTTGGCTCCGCAATCAACAGTTCTAGAGTTGGTTCCCTTGCACAACGTGTTACTGTTTGTTGCTGCTGTAAAATGGCAACTCTTTATCTCCTTCCGACCACATCACTCACAGAAAACAATAGGGGATTAGATCATATTTTAAGGAGGACTTTTTAAAAATATACCTGTAGCATTACATTTTGTGGCAACAGTAGCCTTCAAAATGGGCAGCAGCTGTCCCTTTTCTTGCTAGTGTTTTCCTTTCTCACTTCTTGCTTCATACACCACACATGAAGAAGGCTTTTAATATTAAAGCAGTGTAATAATGTCACAAATTCATAGTGACTCCCTTATTTGCAAATTTGGAATGAGAGCTATTATTCAAACAAAGAAATAGAGAACTAATTGCTAAAGAACATCACGCATAACACAGCATGTTGATTCTTTTTAGAGTGGCACAATGCTCTTGTATTCAGTATACTCCCAGATGAGTTAGAGGGGTGCATTTTATACTGAGATTTGTGGCAGATCTCTTTTAGTATTCATAGGTGTGCCAGCATAATACAATTCATTTAGGAATATGACACATCTTTGTAATTTGTAGGTGTTGACTGTCTAACCTTCAGACAACTTGATGGAAAAAAATAATTCATCCATAACAGAGACCTTTATTTTTCAATCCATAACATTCTATCTAATGTATTAGAAGTACATGAAAAGAATGGGAAAACAGGAAAAGTTAAAAGAAGAAGAGAAAGAAATTCCTCCCATAGAGCATTTAAAAAAATAATGTAGAGATGGATTATTCCATATTTTGCAAATCCTTTATAGTGAAAGTTCTATCTGCCTTTCAATGGATCTGTCTTACTTATCTTTGTGATCAAGTAAGAGAAAAGCCATTGCAGTCCTATATAGATATGACATTTATTTTCCAGTAATTCAGGCAACTTGAACATGACAATACTGAAGAATGTATTATAAATATTTCATTTCATGATTAGGATCATCTTCAAACATAACGCTGCACATTCACATGCCTTAGCTGTGATGTGATATATACAATTGCTATCTCACAATAATTTTTTATCAAAATAAACTAGAAATTACAGATATTTAAGTAAGGACAATTTAAAAAGCTAAATAACCTGCTCCTTTGATTGTATGTCTCGTCTATTTAAAATGAACTGTTTAATTGCAAAAGAGGAAGATTTATATCTCTGAATAATAAGACCTCTCACTTAAAAAGGCAGGGTGCATTCAGGGAGTTTTGCCACTCACGACCACCAGAGTACCAAGATGCTATTACCTGCAGCATAGCTCACAACTATTCAAGGCTAAGTAATCTTGCATTTCGAGAAATGTAATTTATGGTCAGATTACAGTTTTCACCTTCGCATTAAGAGTATCTCCCAGACATCCTTTGCAGACTATGGTCTCACCTGGATCAGAAATAGCTGGTCATGAGCCTGGGTTTTCTGAGTTAATCTGTTTGTTTTTTGGAGGGTTAGTTTGGTTTGTTTTGGTTTTNCTTGTAATGTGCACAGTATACAACTTACCTTCTCTTTGCTCTGTAGAAGAAAATCTTTCAAAAGGAGCTTTAGGTTAAAAATGCTGTCCTGTGTGAGCAGCTCCTGGGCTGCAGCTCTTATCAGGATTCTGCTCGTGTCTGTCTCCCCAAGAGAACCTACTGCCGCAAATTCCTCACCCAGAGCTTTATTCCATTCTCCAGCCCCACTGCTCCCCACTTCTTTGGCTGACATGGACCTTTCTTTTGGCCTCAAACTTCCTTCCGTTCTGCTGTGTGCTGGCATTTTTCTCTACAGGAGGGCTCAGATGATCCTATTGGGTACAAAAGTGCTTTTAGTGATCAGTAATTTGGAGTCAATAAACCTCTTTAGTAGCAGGGGTTATTACTGAACAAAACTGCCTAGCTCCGTTCCTAGCCTACTTCCCAACCCCACGCTTCTCTTTGCAGGAGGAGACAGCAGAGCCTAAGCATTTGCCAGTGATGCAGTTAACAACAGCAATTGCTCCAGATAAAAAGAGCTACATCATCATTACCAGGAGGGAGGACTGAGTCTAACAAATCACATTGCACCAACAATCGGATAATTGGATCCCTACTGGAAATGCAGTCTGAGTAATAATTTCATATGGCACTGATGGTGTTATACAGAAACCTCTATTATCATATTCCATTGGATCCTGTTCTAACCGCAGGAAAATGGTTTAAAGGTACTGCTGAATACATGCACATCTGAACTTCTCAGGAAAGGGTAATCCACTTTGAAATTGATGCCAAATTGGCAAAATAATCCTTTCCTTCTGAACTCAAACACTTTGGTTTAGGCATATGGGGAATGCGAGAAAAAAACATTTTTTCTAAAATGCACACCAGAAGGAAAAACCTCCTCAGCCATCCAGTATATTGTACATCTCTTGGCTGGATGAATATGAAACATATTCTGGAGCATGGTAGCGTGTACGGATGTGATGTGCTACTTTCCTTACAGTAATGAATTTTATGCCTGCCTGTTTCTGTTCCTTTGTCTATTTTTAATTCAAATATGTAAAAGCTTTTCTTAATACAGAGTCCCAGGTGTCAGTTGCTGCCTGGAGTCCCTTTTCTTTCCTCTATTGTTCTCTTAATTGTTACTTCAAAACAATTAGCTGGGCATTCATATGCAAATGAATGCAAATGTACAGGGGATTGGGTGTGAGAGAATACCACCACTCCTTAATTTCCACTTCAAGGTCTGCTGGTAGGAACAACAAAATTGCTTAACAATGTATTTTTCCTGGGCCATAAAGGGTGAACTCGCAAGGATTCCAGCGTCCTGCTGGCTCGGCATTTGTTAAGATTCTGCTGTTTCTTGGTAAGATTTTTATTTATTTATTTATTTGGGTCTAGAGACTGTATTAGCCTTGTAACCCTAAACTGCCCCTGCCCTTGTTCATTTATGCTCAAGGCTGTGCCTAATAATTTGCAAATAATTCTGATTAGGATATAAAGTAAATTATTAAAATTACTGCTCTTAATGTGATTCATTAAGGGATAAAAACTCTCACATGAAGGAATTTCTCATGTCTCTGACAAAATAAAACTCTTATAATTTATAAAAGGGTATGCTTTATTGCATTGAAACCTGAGAAAAAAGATACACTGACTGATAGACTGAGACTGGAGATGAATCCTAGAGGGACTTAGCCAGTTGCTAAGATAAATCTCTTTTGGAGCAGTTGTATTTATCGTATAAATCTGCATTCTCTTTCAGGCTGTATAGTAAAACTCCTTATGAAAAATTGTTGGTATTTCAGCATTCAGAACTGCTTTACAAAGATAAATACCTTAGCTTTTCATATGCAATTAATACACAGAAACCAATTAAAAGACCAAATCCTGTAGTCATTAGGTAGGAAAAAATTCAGAACCACAGACTGTCCTGAGCAAGAAAACCCACAGCACAGCAGGAAAACTCCATCACTCATATGTGACTCTCCTACCAGGTTCCCTACCAGGGGAAAAGTTGCCTCTAGGAGGTGTAACTTTAGAAAGAGTTTTCTGAGAATGTGGGAAGAAGTGATTAACTTTTCACTCCACAATTACTTCTTTTTTTACATTACCTTAGTGTTCTTCCACTTTCATCTCTGAAAATCATCTACACAGCAATAAGGGACCACAGTATTTACCCCTCAGGGCAGGCAGCATCCTTGTTATGCAGTGTTATTCCCGCGTTTCACCAGACACATTCCTCATGGAAAAGAAAGACATCTGCTAGGTGGGGGGAGCTGACTTGAATTCCCTGCTCCATAACTTGTCAAGGGATGATGTACTGACTATTTAGGCATGGACACAAAGTTTTGGTTCGATGTATAAATGCTACAGGAATCAGTGAAATCAGATGTTTGCATGTTTTTGTTCAGACCCTAATTGTCCTCTGTCCTGGCCTCCTACTCCTAGATGGGCTGACAGCACTGTCCTCACAGTGCTTTTGTGAGAATAAACACATTTAGGACTGAGAGGGACTTGGGCTCAGCAATGATAGGGATGATATCAATACTTGGAACAGAGAGGCACTGCACTATAAACAAACAGTAACAAAGCAGCTATGACTGGTTTGGGGAATCTTATCTGGCCCTGGGAGTAACATAGGACCATATTCAAGTTGCAGCTAGCAATGTATACCGGAGAAGAAAACCTTGTACACCTGCAGAGGTGGCATTGAGAAAGCAGGAGACTCCTCCTCTGTCACCTCCAGGTCCTCTCTATGGAAGAGTGGATACCGTCAGCAGTAATTTGGATGGCTGCCCCCAAGGCTTCACAACATGTTCTTCAAGGGAAAGAGGGGTGATCAGTCTTTTTACCTTCCTGCCTTTCCTCTATGTGTCCTCTATGAAAAGTGTTCTATTTAAATCAGCTTTTTTTTTTTCATTCCCTGAGCATATCCATTTATGATGATTTAACCTTAGACATAGATTTAAAGGATTTGCCCAAAACTAATACACAAATTTCAGAAAGGGTCTTTAACCATAATACTTCTATTTTCCCCTCCTTAAAACTTGGAGAAATTGAAATATCTGTCTTCATTACAACATAAGCACCTGTGGAAACTTGGAATGTACTGGATATATCCCCTTAAGGGAAGAATGAATGTCTCATCCCAGCAAACTATGCCCTTGCTGATACCTGCTCATACCTCACCAACCAATATATTTTATCATCATATGTGGTTGAAATAGAGCAGATTTCTGGAACTTAAACAGGGAAATAAAACACATTCATCTTCCAATAAACACACAGGAAGTTATTATTAGCCAGTGGGCTAATAGTAAAACACCCTGAAATACAAGAAAAGGATGATTTGAACAGGTGAGGTTTTAAAACATGTTTTACCCTGAAGTTTCCACTAAAGTTTTCTCCTTAACAAGTTGTTTGAGACCTTTGCCTTTTGCTTTATGAGGCTGACAGTTACAACTTGAAAGTTCAAGGAATATTTTTAGTGGAAACAAGAGATAGTTTCTGGCAGGGTGTTTTAACAATGGTCTGTTTGTTTTGGTAACAAGATTCAAAGAATGTATTATTTGTAATGCTCTGATATGCACATATGGCTCTGGTTGCATGCAGCAACAGAAGTGATTTCTTATAATCTGTCTGCACACACTCTCAGGTGCTGCCAGGGCTGGAATTTCAAAGCAAAGCTGGTAGAAGGAGTTCCTCCCTAGACTGTTCATTCCCACCCCGTAGCCTCTCTTCCTTCTCTGTCAGCACAGGTGTTTATGCTAGATTTTCAAAGATCAAGGAATCACTCCAGGTTGAAACTCACTTGGACTGTAAAATCCTCAAGCAACTCAACAAGTTTACATACTTAAATTGTTATGCTCATGATGCTTGGCCTGAGTGTCCCACATATGGTGTGCTCTTTTAGGAGACTTCACTGTTGTCTTTTCTTCATATACTCCTCTAGTCTAAAACTTAGAAAAAAGTCCCTAGCTCTACTTGCTCTAATACTACTACTGCTACCATCCTTGTTCATTACACACAAAAACATTATCTTATATCTTTATTTTAGAATATACATCCATGTCAGCAGTAGAGTTGTTACATGGTATACAAGTTTACTAAAAAACATTACATAAAATATATATATTACATACAAACATATAGAAGCATATAAACTCAGACATATGTACTAGGATCAGAATCATGCCTTGTGGTTGTTACATGTAGCACAAAATATGAATGTGCACAATATAATGAAGAGTTCCTTAGGCTCTGTAGTTTCTTTTGCTCTCTAGTCTCAGCAATGGCTGATGGAATTTGGACAAAAAAAAGTACATTATTTTAAGTCTTTCCTTCTCTACGCTTTCAGCACTTTGAGGATTTATCAGATAGGACCATATTCAGGTGCTGAAAATTCCAGTAAACTCCAAATACCTCGTGTTTTCCACCTACCTGTGAAAGCCTTAGGTATTAAGAAATATCCAGGCAGTAGGAAATACTAACTTTAGACTTTCTTCAAAGAGTCCAGAAATTGCCTGAGCTAGTGATCTGCTTCAGAGATGGCTGATACATCAAAACTTGTGGCAGCAGCCCAAAGCTTTCGCTACTAGCCAGCAATGCAGGTGTGACTGCCTACTCTGTGTGTTTTACAGCTGAAAAAGGAAGCCTGAACCAGTCTCTTTCTACTTCTATACTTGGCTCTTCAGATGGGGTCTAGAACAACGTTTCTTTATGTTCTTTGCTCTTGTCAGCAAACTATTGCCAGGTGCTCACAGACAAATGTCCCAGTTGTCTGGAACATCAATATAAAGCATAAGGACATTTTGAATAAATGTGGTCTCTTCAAGGTAGGTAGTGGTGACAAAGCTCCTGATGAATAAAAAGGAATGGTAATAATTTAAAAGAGGAAATATTCCTGTGTATCTAAGCCTTGGCCGCAGCATAATATGTATATCTTACATCGCTTTATGCAGTATGGATAAATAGAACACAAATAGTGCTATCCCATTGCCAACATCAAAGCACGTATATTTCAGAAAGGAAAGTATGATTAGAACATGATTCAAGGCATAAAGCTTTTCATATCTCTGCAAAATGCATGTATGTGTATATATATTTATATTTAAATATATATTAACGAGTCCTTTTGCATAGTACACTTTGTAAAGCTCAGATCTCTTGTTGTTAGTATGATCTAATGTCCTTTCTTTTATGTCTTATTCCTCCCATTAAGAACATAATTCTTTTTGTAGCAGACAAAATCCCCTACTAGCCTTTCTCCTTGCTAATCTTTCTACATTTTTCCTTATCTCTTCCTTTGCACCAATTGTCTGATTGTGCCTCTTACACAGGCCTTCACTCAAGGTTAGTGAAATTAAACATTAGCTGGCTCAATAGGTAGCTAGTAACAATAGTTTATCTACCAAGATAAGCTTGCGGGTTTTGGACGTCTCAAGTTTCTTCTTTTCCACTTTCATTATTTTAAGACATTGTTATTTGAGGAGTTAGTGACCCATCTCCTTTAATGTTGCTTACAAGCACTTTCCCTATATAAGACCCTGTGATAATTTCTGCACTGTCAAGTTGCAGCTAAGATAGTTTTAATACATCACTTTGTGGAGCAAGAGGCCATACTTGTTTCAGAATGTTTCATACTGTTTCACTTCTAATAGCTTATACATACTGGAAATCCCGTGTTCGTCCTGTGTGCTGCAAGATATTTACATTTGAAACTGTAGCCTAAGGAATCAAAGCAGCAAGGCAATTTGGGGACAATACTGTAGGCTTCACTCTGTTACCAAGGCAAGGCAGAGAAAAGCAGATTTGCCATGTATCTTTATGAAGATAACAAGAGCAGAATGTTGCCAGGGTATTTGTAGCTGAAGCATTATAAATGGAGGAACGGATGTGAAGCCTGGGCAGAGACCTAATGGATTCATATAAAATAGAGATATCTGTGTTGTTTCACTAGTCTGTGTGTTGTATGAAAGGGATGATCAGACAGGGGTTGCTTCCCATTGCATGTGACACCCTGAGAGGTCAAATATGGGAGTTCTGTAGCACATCCCCTTCTGAGCTAGTTATTACAAAGCAAATCTCTATCCCAGGCAAATACAGAAACTTTTAATTTTTCCACAAAAAACAAGGAGCTCAAAGAGCTGGTGGCTGGACTTGTGCCTCACGCTTTGTCTGAAACCCTCTTTGTAACAGGATTAGTTCAAAGAGAGATTCACCATGTTGGAAAGCCTGATTAGGAGCTGCTGTTATGATCCCAAGCTTCCAGATCCTGGCAGTCAAAGAAAAGACACATATGTGATGCTGAAGTACCCAGGATAAACACAGCCCTTTTCAAAACATCAATCTTCTGCTACAATTCGCAAGAGTTCGTTTAAACCCTGTTTAAGTAGACTCAGTCCAGAACTAGTGCTTGGGACAAAGTCTCCTTGTCTCAGATAGTCTTTTCTCTTGTGCATAGTCAATAAGAAGCGGAGACATCATTAGGACATTAGACATCTCTGATGAGATGTGACTGGTTACATTGTGTGAGGCAGACAGTCGTGACTGCCTTTTTCAGAAAGACTTTTCACAGCTCTGAGTGACCAGCCCCCAGTGCCAGCAGCTCTCTGCCAGCCTTCTCAGCTCAGCAATCGAATAAACAAATCTGCCTCCTATCCTCCAGCTCCTACAGCTCATAGCACAAGAAAAGGGTGGCTGGAGACTACTAGAACATGTCATGTCGTGGGACATTGGCCTCTGCTACCATTACAGAAGCTGGGACTCTGACACACACTGCAATTTTTCACTGTAAACCTGCCCTATTTGTTGCTGCTTGGTTACTGCAGAAGAATCTATTGAAAGCTTAGCAGTGTTCTTGGACATTTCTTCACTTCGGGGTATTTCCTAGATTCTGATATTTAGTCCAGGTGCTGCTAAAAGCTTGTTGTGCAGTGGGCTGGAGGCTTTCTCTACTATAGCCTGTGGATTTTAACAACTGAAGCTGTAGCCTTTTTCTTTTTCCCACCAGCATAGTTGGAACAGGTCATGATAACTAGTCATCCAAAATATTTTCCCATGGTTCAGTTAATGCAAAACCAGAATTCAGTGTCTGAACTACTTCCCTATTTTGGGTAACCTTTTCCTATATTATTTAACAAGTTGTTGTAAATCAGTTATAGTTTACTACTTTTTTCAGTTCTTTGCTTCTCATCGAGGTCTAATTATCACAATCCATCTCCTTTCTCTTCAATTGCTATAGCATACATCACCACCTGTGATCTTCTACAATAGTTTGCCAATTTGAGGGCTTTCTCTAATCATTGTTCCTTATTCTACTCTTTTCCTGTTAGAATCCGTTTCATGAACCTTTTCATCCAACCAACTAACACCTCAGCCCTTAATCACTAGCCTCTTTACAGTGACACTGTCGTGAATTACTGTTTTAAGGTTGGTTTTCTTAAAACCAAACTAATTCTGCAGCCTGTAAACCCTCTGAGGGAGTAGCTACCCTTTATGCTGCCCTGTGACACAATATACTCTAGTAAAGCTTCAAAGAGCAGGGGGAAGAAGCCTGGGCAAAGATAACATGGGACCTTTGTTAAACAGAGTATTTCTGCATCCATCTTATTCCAGGCAAAAAGTGTGATAATCCACAATACTATAGCTTTCATGTGCTGAGGCACAGTGCCAGTGTTGGAACTGCTGCAGAAGGTGGGAACAAAGAGGGAAGATAAGGAATTGTGCTGTAGGGGGAAAAGGAGGAGTGGAGAAAAAAAAATCTTTTGCATTCATGGAATGATTGTGACACAATCATAATAATTCGGAAATAATTATATTTGTTATCAGTCAACATAATTTCCTGCAGTTCTACACACAACGTCATTTTCCTTTTCCAGCAGTCAGGCTGAACAAACGGTTCTGTTCTTGTTATTATTTTAGTTTGAAGCAGAGTAATGTTGGTTGAACTAACAGTATAAATACAAGGATATCACTTGGAAATGCCTGAAGATTGGCATTTAGCATACTGTTTCCTAATACGATGCAACCATATTTTTTCATTCTCACTTTTTCCCTTGTGTTTTGCTGAAAAATGCCACAGTGCTATGGTATTGTAAGGACAAAAACTGCAATATGGTTAAAGTCTAACTCAGAGTTTAAGTTATTATCCAGAGCCCATTACTGTAGGCATTTCAATACTAAGAGAAACTATTTAGTAGATGAAAGAAAAATAACACAAAACCAATATCATGCTGTTTATTTTAATGCTGTAGGGTAGAATTCTGTGTATGGCATATTTAAAATGACTGATGGATTTTAACTCACAGTTTAGGAGAGAGGATGCAGGCCCCTTGCTGGGGTGTGACTTTCTTCCACCAAACAAATCTGTGACTCCCCAGAGGGCCTGGTATGTCCTTGGAGAGGAAGGTTGTGTTACCTTCAGCTTTTCTTAGAGACTTGGTTGGAGAAAGAGGCCCCCTTTAGCCTGAGCCATTCATTTCTCAGTACTTTTGCCATAGGATATGGAGCCTGTTCCCTCCTTCAGCAGGCACTCTTCAAATAAGTCTTTTGAGGTGCTACAAGTTCTCTCTGGTATATTTCTCTCTTGCAAGATGTCATGAACTCACATTAAGAGAGGCTCACATAAACAAAGAGGAAACTTCATGCCATTTATTCTGTTGCTAAAGTCTATAAGGCAGTACAACAAGCTAAAAGAGAGTCCTGCTGGACAGGAGCATGCAGTTCATTAATATAACTGGATTAGAATTTGGTCTTTTATGCTTGCTATAGCCGCTTTCCAGGCGGCTTTTGTTGTTGCTGAAATATTTTGCATTGTCATATGAAATGATGAATATATAAACATAAGAGAAACAGAGACGGATGCCAGAGGATCTCTCGTGAGTTTACTGGAAACTGAGTACAGGAAAATGAGTGCTGGAAAACACACATAAATAAGAACAGGCTTATTTATAATAGCCAGAAAAAGAGGGAAACCACTTCCAGCTCTTTTGTTACTTCCCTCCCTAACATAGGTCAGATAAGGAATTTACACATATGCATCTCCAATTTGGTTTTCCATATGCAGAAGAGAGAAGTATGCAGTCTTTTTTGCTGAGACATTATGAAAGATAACAGTACAGGAGGTTACAAGAAATGTGATGTGTATAGACTGGTTATATACTCATACAGTGTCTTTCATTAGATATGTAAGAGCAGAAAGGTAGCCTGCTGATTGCATTCACAGGTTCTATTAAATAAGGATAATTGGAATCTCAAGAGGCTAAAAAGTGGCAAAATGAGATTCAACTTGGCAAAAGTCATATGTATTAGGTTTTACAAAACAATAAAAAAAATCCTTAATTTCAGATAAAATCCATCAAAGTTTTAAGTAGGTTAGAGGCTTATATGTTTTTAAGGTATGACCTTTAAATTTATGGTACTTTGGACACTTGGCATCTATAGGAAACCATTCAACTACACTGTTGATTTTTAAGACTGCAGTCTTCTTTTTAAATTCTTCTATGAAGGCTTGGAGTAGTGTGTAAGAAGTTTCTGTTCCAGGCAGCTTCCTTCCCTTTAGTCTCATTTCGAAGTTACATTGATGAGAACAAAGGAAGTTTCTCAAGCAAGAAGTACTGAAAACAAGCTAATGAGAGGGCTTTCTATTAGCCAAATTGGCAGCTTCTTTACAGGGATGGAGCTGCTTCTATGAAACAGACTCAATAGCATCCACTGCTAGATATTATTTCTTTAGTAATGGTCATCACACAAATATAGATACATAAAGTGTAAAAAAACATCTAAGGATGTCTAAATATGCATAGTTATGGATAAATTTCAGAAGTTTATGTTGTTTGACTGAAGGACCTGTGGCACTACGTAAAATTTATGCACTAATTACAGGCTTTTAATATTTTATCAATCAATGGACATTCCACTTAGAGGCTGATTTACAGATAGTCTCAGCACCCATAGCTCCAATTGAACACAGTAGGACCTGGAGATCTCCACAAATCAGAGACCTTCCTCCTCTGATTTGGAAATTGGTGAGTGCCCTGTGACTGCTAGTGCTGCTGAACTCAGGCAGAAGAGGATGTACTTATGTAGTATGTAACCATCCAGTGGTGGAAACACTACTATGGACATGGCTGAAATAAACCCTTTGTGAGGACTGAAAAGGCATGAGGTATCCATATGAACAGAAACAACATTTAAAGTTTTGCAGCCTTACTACCAAAGAGTTGCAAGGGTTAAGAAGTCTCATGTTTTAGAGCTGAAGTTGTTGATCTGTGTGTATCAGTATAGATAGTTGTCTCTATTATAACACAGTCAACAGTTGAACTAGGTCATCAGTGTTTTTGTGTTAATATCCTTGTGTTTATATGAAACAGATCTATGAAGAGCATGAAGCTGTGTTCTCCCCCAGTGTGATGAGGAATGTTTCTGTGAATGCTGGATTGTCCTCTTTTCTGCATTGCTCTTTGAATATTTTTTACTTAGAGGATGGAGAATGAGATGACAATACACAGAAGAGGATGAGTTGTGATGAATATTTTCCTAATATGTTAGTTTGCTCAGTACTACTCTAAATAAAAGTGTTAATAAGTAGGTAAGATTCACAGAGCTTAATAAGCATCAAACAATGTATCTCTATATACCTTTCTTTGCAAAGTTTTTAAGGGTTTATAATACCTCCCATGACTGCCCATTGTTTCCATCTTATATCATATTATGGATTGCCCTGCAATCAGCTGCTCCCCATAGCTATCACTGGCACTCAATGAGACTTTTGTCCTCCACATGGAGACAGGAACATGTGTACTGACTTACTAGCCCATGCACTCAGACTGGATCACCAAGGCCCTTTTTTCTCAGCTTAACACCCTGATGCATTTGCCTTTCTGCTGCATTTCAAGGATCATGCTGAGGTGGCAGGTGGAGGACAGCAGTTGTTACCAAGAATGGTAATTCCTTGAGGCACTGAAGGGACCCTCAGGCTTCAGGAAGAGGCCTTCCACTGTCTCAGTGAAAAGGGACTGTTATTGCCGTTTCAGCATTGGGAAAAGACCAGATGCAGCTTAGGAAATCCACAGTTGAAAAAGCCTTATATGGCTTAGAAAAAAACACAGGTCAAGTTCTTTTCAATAATGCTGAAATTCTTCTTGGTGGATGCTGTGCTTGGTGTCATGCTCTGCTCATGTTAGCCATGTGCAGCAGCAGCAGGGTCACAGGCAGGCAGGACCATAAACACAGGATAAGTTTCCTGTGGTGACATGGCCATAACACTCAGAAAGATTACATCAGCTATCTTTCTAATAGGCCATTTTTGTTTTATTTATAACCAGTATAACTAATACACTGTGTGTTTACCTCTGAACAGTTTGCCTTTCCTCCAAAGCCAGTTGTGGGTTTCATATGGAGCAATGAACAACTAGGAGGCAAGATAAAAGCCTGAGAGGTGGAATAATCGCTTGAATGGAGATAGAAGACCCTGCAGATAAATGAGTGGATCTACAGAACTTTAAAACAGTAATATAGAATGAAATTCTCCTTTTGGCTCTGAATCCTTTGGAAAGATATGATACAGTACACCTGTAGTTTTGAGATAGATGCAGGAAAATTTAAAACTTGCTAAGTCAGAGGTTACAGTTTGCAGGCATAGCAGTAATGGCTCAGTGTCTAGAAACCCGAAGGGAAGTAACTGTGACTGGATTTTAGGAAAAAACTCAAGAATTCTAAGGCAATGAAGTACATGTTCCTAAATAAGAAGTCAGAAGCTCACTAAAGACTTATCTTTGATATATGGACACTGTATCATAACAATTGTTCCCTTTCATTCTTGATAATTTAAGATTATTTTTAAATGTACCTTCCAATAGCATGCAAATGATGTAGCCTTGAATGCAATTGTATTATAAAACAAAGCAAGGACCAGCTGAACTAAAATTAATGCACAGCATTAAATCAGGTACTTAATCACTCATTTTAGTTTGATTTACTGGAGCTATTGTGTTCTTGTTATATATTACTGAAAAAAATTAACAATACACAACCTGTCTCTGAATATCATGATATTTAGATGTGCTTTAGAAGGCAATTAGATTCTGATTCTTGAAAACCCAATAGCACTATTAGACTTGCATATTAAAATACCCCCTTCTCCTCTCAAATGTAAATGCACTCATACTCTGCCCTATCAAGAAGCAAGTTGTGCATTAGTTTTCCATGTAAAAGGCTTTTAAAAGCACAAGTGATTTAATTTCAGCTGGATACAACTGTTTAAAAAAATGCTAAAATACTTTTTACTGGAAGACTAAAAAAATCTGCCTGTGAAGGGGGTTGATACATTTTGTGTATGCTACTGCTGTATCTTAATTTGGAGATAAATTATCACGTTATTCTCCTCCCTCTCCCACTTGCAAATTAAGTTGTCGTTCAACAACTCATAAAGAGCCAAGTTACACAATCCATAAGAACAAATAATGCAACTATTCTTTTTATTTTCTTAATGCTGTCTTTTATATGTATGGTTTTGTGATATTTTTTCCCTTTAGTCTTTGTATCTGAATTTATATTGGAACGATGCTGATAAATTTTTTTTCCTAATAGCTGGACTCCATTTATATGCTATTGAGAGTAAATACATTTTTCCAGAAAAAAATACAAAATGTTTTTTTAGAGCATACTTAAAAATCCCCCACATTTCTTTTGGCAAGAAAGTTTTGATTTCTATTAGTTTTCTCAGAAGAATATGAGTTCCAGAAGAAAAAAAATATGAAAATTACTTTTCTGAGTTAGTATACAGAGAGAGTATCCAAAGCCCTTTGATGTATTTTGTTTTTACGTCACTCAACTCTGATATTTCAAGTCTAAACAAAATGAATATTTTCAAAATAACGATACTATGCAATAACGCAGAATTTTTTTTTAGTGATTTTTTTTTTTTCCTATAAAACTTTGAGCTTGGAATTTGCATGAAAACTCACTAGCAGTCTCTAAGAAACTGTTCTGGATGCTTCTGCATTAACTAGTCACATTTGGCAGTAACTTCTTGAATTACATTAATTAATTTTTTTCTATGTAAGAAGTTTTAGGAACATTCACATTTTCAGTGGAATTTATTTTTCTACAAGTAGACCTAAAGAAAGGTTCAAAGTACTGGGAAAGATCTTTCTCCAAAGGCTTCTGATCTCTGCTCAAGCTAAATTTCACAAGGCCAACTTGCTGGAAATCAGTGAATAAGTAGAGCAGTGTTACAGTTCTGTATTTCACCTGAGTTAAAACAAGATTTTGAAACCAAGGTAGATATAAAGGAATACACCTCACTTATGATGTTACTGCTTGATTGAGGCTGTGGTCTCACTTCCTCACTGCTCAATGAGTACCAGGTCTGTGAGGATTCCAGTGCCAACTTCGCATGAAATGAGAACAAAACATAGGCAAAAGTGACCCAGGGTTTCTATTCTTAGCAAGCAAATGTATCTTAGGAACAGTTTAAACCATTTTTATTTCACTGAGTGTGAATGGTAGTACCTCAAAATTTTGTCCAGATCACTTCCAATCTTATATCTACAGTGACAGGGAGAAAAGCACCTGAGACATTGGTAGCCTGCCATTATGCTTCCCATTAGCAACGAGTGCTGGGCTGTCTTCCTTAGCTCAGCAAATAGAGTCAAATGTGCCTGATCAACTGTTTCTGGAAAAGGTGCTGTTTTCTTCCATGGAGACACTAGACAGGACCTGAATTTTGACTTTCTGATTAATGCTTTGTTTTTGTGCCTGCTGTTCTGGCTTTCCTACAGCCTACTGATTTGCCATAGTGCCCGTCTCACAAGTACACACCTCTTCCTTCTCCCTTGACTAATATTTTTCACAGTCAAGCAATTGTGTAGATGCTTTTCTAGTTTGGGCTGGCCACAAATGTCTGATGTTAGAAATGTTGACTTTAGCAAAATTGTGCTTAAAAAAAATCAGTTGGAAGAAGACACCAACCTGTTATCCTGTCTTACACAAGACTACATAGAAGCTCATGCTGCATACCTAATCAAGTGCTTTGAAATCCCTTTTTCATCAACTGCAGTAGCTGGTGGGAAATGATGCCTGATTAGAGCCAAAACTTTCTCTGTGCAGGCTAATAGCGTGAGGAAGTGAGGAGAGAAAAGCTGCAGAGGCTTGCTTTTGCCTTGCTGAGACATGGCCCTGACAGCAGTGCTGGCACCCCTTAGGTGCCAGAAGGCACAGGCTGGGTCTCTCCTGAGCTGCAGACAGTCCTGGACTGCTCCCTGGGGCAGCATTTTGAACACCTCCCTTCATACACAGGACATATTGAAAAGACACAGAGGAATCTGTGGCTTGTTCTATTTTCCTTGGTGCTACTTAGAGGTTAAAGGTCCTTATCTGTGGTCACAAAACAGCCTATGTGGCTGCATCATTTGTGATTTGTGTTCCTAAAGGAATGCAGGGAATAGCTGTATTCAGTGAGCAGATCCTTGTATCTAGGAACAGCAGATGCTGAATAGGTGAACACGTCTCATTTTAGAGATCTGGGCTTACTTTTTAATACTATTTAGATTTGTATTATTGAAAAGGTACACTATGTGGGTATTCTACACTTCAACACTAATATCCTCTTGCCATCAGGCAAATGGATCTTTTACAGGGTGAAGTATGACCATAATTTATCTGGGCAAAGTAGCTTGACTACCTATAGACCTCAGTGTCTTCATACAACTAATCAGGAACTTCAACCATATCTAACAGATTGGAAAACTGAGAGGAGGGGAAGCAGGATATCTGTAACAGAACTGATAAAGGACCTGACACCTCAGGCACCCATTTGAGCGTCATGTTCCCTATACGTGTTCTCTGACTCCTGAGGAGGACTGTGTAACTAAATTCTCTGTGTGACTTAAAGAAAATAAATCAGTCTAGAGTATTATTCATAAGATTAATCAAGTTATGCAGCCTTTTCTCCTATGAAAAACCAGCAGCTGTGCCTTTTTTATTTATTTCACTATAAAAAGTAAACTGTCAGAGAGTGTCTGCTAGTAGACTGTTCTGCAACAGCACAAGTGCTAAAACATACAAGTTCACAGTGTAATAAAATAGAGAATTGTTCTGTAAGGTCTTGACTCTGACCTTATGTTTACTTGTATCAAAATTGTTCAAATTGTATCAAAAAAAAAAAAAAGAGGTGTAAGAAACCAGCCAAGTCCCCTCTAAAATTATCAATGGCACCAGACCCACGGAGTGTACATCCTAGTAAATTTCTATAAATAGAACTTGGAGGAGTTGTGGAAGATTTTCAGATCCTGTAATTTTTCAGCTGAAGCTGATGACTGGCAGCTGACTCTAGTGGCTGAGGAGCAAGTGGGATGACTCCCAGCTGTCCGAGGGAGATCTACAAGCAACTTGCAAGGTACTTCAATACTTGGAAATTGCCTACCTTTCAAAAGCTTTTTTGTTGTATCAAAATAAATGTCAGGGAATACATGTGTGGCAACATTCTCCTGTTTATCAAGTAAAACCTCTAAAGAATCTCTTGAGCCTCTATTTGCTAAGTGCACAAATCATCAGCCTGCTCTTGGATATGCTTACCAGCATTAGTGACTATTACTTATACTAGAAAGTATCTTAAGGGTCAGGACCCGTGAGTTATTGTTTTTACTGCAACCCCTAGGGGCAGTACATGTGAATTGTAATACAAGGCATTGAACAAGGCACTTAGGCACATAACAAAGAAGTTCTGGAAATCTGCAGTTTGAAGTAGACAGCAGTAAGTGTGTACCAAAGAAATAGAAGAGGCATTAAAGGAGTGTAAAAGTGGTCAGAGGTTTAATACCACTGCTATTTCAGGAAGAAGTATTTATTAAAAACAATGTCCTAGGTACGATATACATATTGGTTGAAAGCTTATGTGCGGGACAAAATATATATTTGCTGATAATTTCTCTGTGGTTTAGGTGTGGAGGTCGGGTTTCCATGTGCTGGGACTTCAGAGATGCCTACAAAGTGTGTTACATCTAAGCTGTTTATAATGTGATTGCAAACAGCGAATGTATTGTTTCAACATGGTTAATGTTTATGAGCTGCATTTCAGTTTATAGGTACACAGAGATTGCCTGGAAAAGTACCAGGCCATTCCATTTTTAAGCAGCGACGAAGAAAGATGGAAGTCTACATATTCCCTTCCAGTGTAAAATCACAAGGAGGAACAAAATAAGTCCAAGAAAAGGACAGTTGTTTGGGTCTTAAGTTTCTATGAATTACCTCATACCCTTCTGCTGTCTCTGAGATTCCAAATAGGGTCATTTCTGACCAAGAAAGAAAAAAAATTAAGGCTGGGAATCCATGAGAAATCAAGACTGCGATGCTATAGATTCTCAGCATAGACTTGCAAAAAAACTTTTATCAAAACCTTTCCTTTGGCTACCACCAGAACCTTTAACAAAGTCCAGCTGGTTTCTATACTGCTTTTGGCTCCATGACCCATGTGTGCACTCTGGGGAGAAGGGGGCTCATGCAGGGTAAATGGATTAAATGCTACTTCAAGCCACATTAACTGCACTCAACATTTACAGCACATGGTTTCCCTGTGGAAAACATCATTCAAACTTGCTGCTTGTTAGTTCTTTGTACACCCTCTACTATGCTTCCTCTTTCATTGTGATCTACAAACCATCTGAAGGTTTTGGAGGAGAGGGTTGTGCCAAGGGGAGAGGTAACATTAAATATTGCTTTCTTGGCTTAATTTTCCCCCCACATCATTAGAAAATATGTAAACCAGGACAATGGACACACTAATTGTAAAAATATCAAACAATAAATACCCTTTGTGGTTTACAGTAGAAAATATGAAAGAATAGTATTAAAACTTATTTGTAGACAAAATCATTTTTGTAAAAAATATTTTTACTTGTAGTTTTCCTTTTATCTCTGCAAACTTTGTCACAAGAAATTATTTACAGAAGTACACAGCTAAGAAGCAGAGCATCAATAAAACAGGCATGCACAGTTTACTAGAGCTATGTGTTTATAGAAGAGAATAGTCACTGAATGGACCTTACACTTAATCCTCCAGATCCCCTCAACTTCCCCAGCAGTGGGATGAGTAGTCAGGTATTCTGAGCATAACTCTCCCTCAACAGTGAGAGCCGCACTACTTAAACTGCAGACGATATGCTTTTACTTGCTCAGCTGTAGGAGTTAAGAGCTTGGCTTGCCAGGGATGGCACAGGAAGGAAGTGTGCTGGGGAAAGAGCAGGACATCCCTGTGGAAAGCTGTGTATCTAATTTCTCATGCAGGGTTGTTTTCACTCGTTTTCCTGTTCTTCAGCACTTAATGATTTTTCTGTCATCAATGGAGTTTTAATTGAGGGGGATTAGGGGTGGATTAAAGGATCTCATCAGAGCTCAAACTCCCTGCAACCACTTCCTGCTGAGTCCTCTCAACAGAAGAGCTATTGACATTAGAAAAGTGAAAAATACTTAAGGCAGTGACACAGTGAGGCAGAACTCAATTGAACGATAACCAAGGAATTACAAGTGTAAAGGCAAGCATGTAATAAAATCTTGGAGATCAGACATTGCTTACGTCATTTTGCCCACTTCTGGATTTCATCTGGCTATATACAAGAGGGGCTTAAACTTTAGCAGACACAAAGACATCACCTCAACTCCTGCCTCAAATGCTTATGGATTTTTTAATGAAAGACACTTTCCAGCATATAGCGGAATCAATATTAAAAATATTGTAAAATTCACTGCACAAAAACCCAATGGATTTACATTTCATTCTATATTTACATTGGATTACATTAGGAACATAAACCCTCTTTTTCTCCTTTTATACCAGGGAGAAGTAGGATATCGAGGTTATGCATTTATTTGGGTTAGTTCTCTTTTTACTTTTTTTCTTGAAAATACTTTATCTTATCTAACCAGGAGAAAGGGGAGAGGGAATGGAGTCACTGAAAATGAATCTATTGAGCACTTAGCCAGATACGGGAGAAAATCCTGACCCAGCAAAGAAAATACTCCTAGTAATTTCAGTGGACACAGTTTTATATATTGCTTCCCAAAGAGCAAAAGCTTAGTTCTGCTCTTCATGTTTCACTTTAATCACCAGGAGTTACACATGCAAATCCACAGCAAGACTGTAACTAGAACATTTAAGCCTAATTATACTGCTCTGGGAACAATGACCAAATCTCATCACAATTTTTTATCTTTTAGACACTAAGAAATCTTTTCAGTTACAAAAATTTCCTCTCCGATATGCACAGCAGGTCTCAGCTGTGATATGCTACTGACATCAATGAGATATATGTATACAGTACTTAGATACACATATGCAAGTCAAAATTTACCATGAGGTTCTGTAAGGATAATATTAGTGATGTTTTCCATATCTGTACTTGAAAGAAGCAGTGATGTTTTAGTCTCTCTTGGAGTATGTTTTAGATACAATTCTAGTTATGACTCAGTTAAGACCTTCAAAGTTACACTCCAAAGAGGTCCAGACGACTATAAGCTAAAATTATTTTTAGAGTGGAAATTCTTTTAAAACGTGCTACCTGTAAATCTTACGCTAAGCATGAATTGATGGGGCCATCTCCACTCCTCTGGGTTCTCCCTGCTCCCAGTAGCTTGCCTAACTAAATTTGATTGAATGCATCAATATTTTGGTGAGGCTTTTTTGGTGTGTTTTGTGTTGTCATATATTTATTATTTATTTAAACAGATGAACACCAATCTGAGAAGTTACTATTTGCTTTTGTAGAATAATTTTTACTCATTATGCTATCACATCGCTGTGAGTTTGCTACTGAACATATGTAGTAGCGTGAGTCTACAGTAGGCTGCTGAATGCCTGTAACTCCAGGCATATATCTGCAGTGAATGCCTGCAATTTGTTGACCTATTCTAGACTGGCTAGCTCCATATACATATCAGCATTCAGCCCTATAGGGCTACCAGGTGTCTGCAAATTTCAGAGAGGTTTCTGAAAGACTCACTGTATTTTCACTGCACAGCTTTTTATGCATGTGCAATGAAATAAATCCAGCCAGTCCCCAAATGGTCAAAGTTATCTTTTAATGGCACCTGACTAATTTCACTGCACATATGAAGGTGCTTCTCTGCAGTAAATCTCAGACAAAAATTGATAGACCTGTGCTTAGGAGACTGAGTTTCAGACAGATACTTAGGGTGTGCAAAGTAATTCTGTAACAATTTAAACGCATTGCTAATTCACCGGAAAGAACTTGCCGGAAAAGAAACAGGGTCCCAGGTCCCCACATGTTTGCAGTTGGAATGTTGAGGAGCTCAGCTGCAAGGAGACTGGAAATTGCTGTTGAAGGACAGGAGCCAATAGAAATGAGATGAAGCACAGGTAGAAATTGGGTTAAATACAGCTAGGAAAGGAAAACTCAAATTTACCGCAGCCTTTTTCAAATTTCGACAATCATAGAGTGCAAGTTCACTCTGGATGGTTGTTCTCAGCATTCAGAACAATCTAATAATGGAGAATACGGCTGCTAAAAATATAATCTCACATGCTGCTCTATATTTGCTAAACATAGCATATCACAGGTACTTGACTATATTGCATTTCTTCGTAATTTATGTTTGCTTTTTTTTGAAAATACCTGATTTTAAACATGTGACTTCGAGTCAGGATGTTTAAAACCAAATAGCATTGTGTAAATTAGGTTAAATTGTGAAAATGATGATTAGAATAATTCAAGAGTCAAATTCAGACACCTATTATATGCTGCTGAACTTCAAGTATAATTGTGTCTGTCTCATATTGATACTAAAAATAGGAATATTGTAAATGAAGTGGAAGAAAAATTATGGTTCAGAATCCCATGAGTTTTAGCCTAGAGAGCATCAGTCTAGTGGTCAGACATAACCTAACATGGCCAATAGATTCTCCTGAAGTGCTCCTTGCCATTACAAGGCAATTACAGAAAACAGGCAGAAGAAGAGAGAAGAGATTTTTTCAGCATTGTCATTGTTAAGTCCTAGCCAGCAGCCAAGTCCCAAACTCGCTCTCTCAGTCCCCCTACAATGGGGTGAGGGAAGGAAATGGAAGATTAAAAGCTGGAGAACATGTGGTTGAGATAAAGACAGTTTAAGAGGTAAAGCAAAAAGTGCTCACACAAGGAAAGCAAAACAAGGTAGTCATTCACCCCTTCCCACGGGCAGGCTGGGGTTCATCCAACCTTCCCATGGGCAGGCAG
Source organism: Phainopepla nitens (assembly GCA_013400175.1). Classification (NCBI taxonomy): domain Eukaryota; kingdom Metazoa; phylum Chordata; class Aves; order Passeriformes; family Bombycillidae; genus Phainopepla; species Phainopepla nitens. The sequence goes on from VXBQ01011151.1 coordinate 740,879, forward strand.
GGCTTCAGCTGTCTCCAGGAGAGCAGGGCCCTGTCACATGTAACAGTGTTTTGGGAAGAGAAATGTCACCACTTGAAACGTTTCCTCTTTCTTCCTTTTCCCCCCAGCTGTATATGCTGAACATGATACAGTCTGATACGGAATATCCCTTTGGTCAGTATGGGTCAGCTGTCCAGGCTGGGTCTCCTCTCAAACTCCTTGTGCACCCACAGTTTCCTCACTAGTGGTGGGGGTGGTAAGGGTCAGAAAAGACCTTACCTTTGTGTCAGCACTGCTGAGCAGTAACAAAAACACCTCTCTATACTATCAACACTGTTTTCAGCCCAAATCCAAAACATATCTACATACTAGCTACTATGAGAAAAAATACCTATCCCAGTCAAAACCAGCACAAGCATCTTCCACAAAAGTAGACAAATGAAAAAATTAAAACTCATTAAAGGCGAGTTCCTTAAAACAAAGGTAATCAACTCTAACAGTGATTGGAAGTGTCTATGCTACCAGTTTTTTCCTTTGAAAAATTGAGCTGTAAAGGCTGACCAGTTCTTTGAGGTACTGGGAAGCAGTAGTTAGCTGGTTGAACAAGTAACTGCTGGTGAGAAATAAGACAAAGAGAAACATGTTTACACAGAACTCATCTTCTCCTTTATAAGGTTTTTCCTTTAACATTTTCAATTTACTAGTTGTATTGAAGTTTCATAGTTACAAACTCAGTCTTGTGCTTTTCATTTATACAGCTGACATATACTAAATTTACATTTATATTTTAGGCAAAAAAGAACTCCTTGATTAATTTCATCTGATTTTGGTTACATTTATTTTCTTATTTGGGACCACTGCTCATACTTTCTGGAAATGGATTTTCTCAAATTAACAATACGATAGATTCCTGCTGTGGGGTAGCTATTTCAAAAATCCTGGGAATTTCCAGTTTGTTTTTTACTACCTCAGTTAAAATGCCTTTAGTTCATTGACAGTAAGAGTTCAAGTTAAGCCTGTAAAGCTGCCACTGTGAGCAGAAGGAAATTGCCTTCATTTATTTCCCTAAGAGATACAGAACTGCATGATTTAAGTGTGATAGAACATTTATAGGTGAATCTGACCACTGCAAGAGTAGAATAACAAGTCAGATGAAGCAGAAGAGCAGTTTCCATATCCTCAGGTAAATGCCATATTTTCATAAAATTTCGTAGTTTGCACAACTTGTTGAAATGCTGCAAGAGACTGAAAATTACAGTCAGAACTTTGAATAAATTAGATGATATGATTTAGACGCATTGCAAAAACCATCAGAATCTGTATATAAAGAGGCTTTGTGGATCAAGGCTTTGAAATAAGCTGGATTTGTAATAACAAGGTTTTATAAAGCATACAGTCCAGAGGAATGTACAGGTGAAATATTTCAAGGCTGATGTTTTCTGTAATAACAGAGAAAAGAAACATGTCCTCATTTGAATCATACTTAATTCTGTGTCCAAAGATACCAGACTGATCAAAACTCTCCAGAGATACAGGAAATTTGATGCTATGACATAAGTTGCAGACTTCTGATAAAGCTTACTTTTCTTGGAGGAACTACAGGACATATGCCACCTTGGTAGGCACATTATTGAATTTTTGGCACAGAGCTGGAGACCGTGCTGTTTGTGCTTTCCGTGAATAAAAGATCTCTGTATTCAGATCCAGTGAGACAACCAGATCTTGGCATGTGTTCCTTGTTGCTCCCTCGTAAGAGGAATACCAGAAAATCAGGTCAACCTGCTTAGTCTAGTATCACCTTTTGTTTGGATAACTTCAGCTGAGGAAATACAATAGGGAAGGTGCAACACATGAGAGAAAGTCATGGCCTGAATGCACATTTTTACTAACTTTGAAAAGCTCCTAGGGAATTCATTGGAATCTATGTTAATCTAAAGTAGAAAGAGTTACTATAGTTACTAATACAATAGTTACTAAATATAATTCTCACTATATAAAGTGCACACTCTGAGATCATATAAGTTAAGAAGATAAAAGATCTTTAATTATGTTTGCCAAGGTAATAGATGATTGGCTCCCTTTTATATTGTTCCACTGTAGACAGAATATGTGCATAACACTTTAAATGTTTTCAACAATTCAGCATCAGCCAGGAGTATTAGAGTGCTTGTTCCTTCTTCTTTTATTTAAAGGTTGGCAGCAATTTTTCATGTCAAGGTCATGATTGATGTGAGTTAACTTTCACTAAAAGTCTTTTGGAATATTTTCAGTAATGTTAAAAATTATGGCATGCAATACATCAAAATATTTTTCTAGACTTCCTGCATAAGTAAACAAACACAAGGGAAATGTGGAAGGCATTTATGGTATTTTGTAAGCAAGTTTCAAACTGCACGTTGCAGATTTATATGCTTTGTAGTTTATGCTGTCATACATGTTGCATTTTGTTAAAATACACTATGGGTGGGGAATAGACGGTGATGTACTACATTTGTGTCTTTGTCCATGTCAATTTGAAATGGAGATCAATTCACTAAGAAATGTATCCAAGCATGGATTATGTAACCTGTCCATCAAGTGTCAGTTTCCTGGGGAAATACTAATAGCAAGTCCTCAATCTTAGGCCAAATGTCAAGGCTGTAACGTCCAGCACTCTGAGTATGGAACATGAGATTACAAAAACTGCCATTGACAGGCAAATGTTAAAGCTGTTGATCTTCAGCAGTCAAGAACTCAATAGCACAGAAAATCCCTCCAAGGCATAATTCCCAAAGATATGTAAAGTAAAACAAGATGAGAAACAGGTGAAGCAACAATGTATTTTCCTTAAAGAAAAAGAAAGAGGGATATCTACTATTGCTCTGTAACATAGGTCACTGGCAGGCATACATTTTGTAGCTCCCATTTTTAGACAGTCAGTGCCTTCTCCTTCACCCTCAATAGCAGACCTTTTATAAGAACCTGGGGAATGGAAGACACTAGCCTTTTATCATCATGTTTAGGTGCCTCAGTGAGGTACTCATGAGGGAGGTCTAGAATCCCTGCAATCAGTCCATCAGAGGTGTCTGTCTTTCTACTTTGGACATACCAAGTCCCTAAGCAAAATACTGACTTTAGAGACTTGTGAATGCAGCTTCTACTGCATTCACAAAGAAAATAGGTCCTTATTTTGAGTGAAGTAAGATTCTGAGAAGCCTATAAAGGGCCGAGGAAAAGGTTCAGAGATGCTGTAAAGCTATCAGTGTCAGAAAGTGTTAGAACTTGACACAAACACAAACTTTATTCCTTCACATTTTTCTTTCCACTTCAAACACGTTAGATACTCTCTAAGCATGAGGGGTAAAGTGTTCTCTGACAGATGAAAGATGATGATTTTCTAAGATGCTTGCATTAGGCAACTAGTTTAGTTTAGAAATCATATGCTTTCATACCATTAAACTTAGGTGAGATGAGTCCTACATCTAATGCATATAGATAAATACTGGTAGTTAAAAAAACTTTAAGATATTTTCAAGTTCCAGGTAGGAGGTAGACATCTTGGGAAGACATGCTTCAGTATTTCTACATGTTCAAAATTACCTAAGTGAACTTTTTCTTGAAAAACTGAATACCATGGGAAGGTGACAAAAAATGACTGAGAGTGTTCGAAATGCTATACTCAATATTATATGTACCATACTCTGCTGAGGTGCTCAGTGAAAGAGCTGTACAATTAGCTGTCAGCAAGTATTCCCTGCTTTGCAAAAATTGTATGATAGCACGTACCATAACTGCCAAAGTTCGGACTCTGTTAATTCGGTAAATTTTCACTATTCCAAATATTCCTAATGTATTTTCTTTGCTGTCTTGAAATTAATCAAATGGACAATGCCTAATAAGGCATTAAGATACTTAACTTTATAGTATCCAACAACAACCAAAAACTTTTCTATATTTCCAAGTGTTAAGGTACCAGTAGCCACAGAAAAAGATATAACCTTTCCACAATGATTTTAATTGTTTCTGAACTGAAAGAAGACTAATTCAGTGGTGGCAATTTATGAAACTTTTGTTCTACCAAGATATAGCTGTGCATAAATCTTGGGAAACTCTATTATTTAGCTTGTTGTAGTTCTGTAAAAAAGTATGAATAATAAAATATGTACTTCTGTTCCGTTTCCAGCAATCATAGTGTTTTCTCTATTCCTACTTTTCTTAGCAATAAAAGAAGGTTTCAAGAGTTTTGTGCTAAGAATCCAAGCTAGAAATTATTTTTATGATCTACTCCATTTGCATGCTGTCTCACATCTGACAGTCCACTATGAGCAATTGAGAGTCTTCTTCTGCATAAATTGCAGTAAGCCTTATGGCAATTATTGCTATCTTTACTGATCCATGCAAAACTATTTCTTTTCTCATTCCAGAAAGTGCAAAGCCTCTTCTTTTTAGGGAGTTGTTGACCATATTACAGTTTTCAGCAATATAGCATGCAAGTAGAAGTTAACCAGCCCCCTGAGAGGCCTGATTAATTAGAACTTTTGCTGCATGGCAGAAATGAATGAATTGTGGGCAAGACTGTACATGTAGATTTTTACCCAGAAAGGGTAATTTTACTTTCTTTTATAAGACCATAAAAATAAGGTTATCTGATATATATGTTAAGACTCTGCAAGGTCAGGCTATTAAAATAATGAATCATTTTAATGATGCTAATACAAAAGTGAAGTAAACAAATAGGATGAGAGACAAATGGTAGGTATGATTTAGTTAAAAACAAAGATGTGTATTGACTGAAGTATAAAGGCATATATTTAAAAGACAGTTTTTTACTCTGCTTTCTCAAGACAGCATCTTTGGCTCCTGTTATTTATCTTGTTCCTGCCATGTTGAAGGTTTTGTGATACCAGCCTGTAAGAGGTTTTGCTCATTTCTGTATTTTGTCTGGTTTAGGAATGAAAAGCTAGCTTAGGTCTTTTTTGACTTCTGCTGCACACATCTACAAAAAGGAAGGAATAATGTTTTTCTAACAATGTCTTCAGAGGTATGAAATGAATAAAGGAGCTGGTAGCCCTATCTTTATGAGTCAGCTAGCAGGCTGTATCTTGATTTGTTGAAGGAATGTTCACTGTCATGGCTGAAAGCCATGTACAGAGCTATAACTCAGTCAATTAAAACCACATAAATAATGTTTAAATGCTGCTTAAGAACATGCTCACTGACTGCTCTGCCTGTATATGGAACCTATATATTTATATTAGCTATTTATAAGCCAGTATTTAGCCTGTGATAAATCCATGGGACAAAGTAATCTTTAGATAACAAATAATTTAAAGTGCAGAATGCTAGATGTAGTTCTGGAAACGTGTCTCAACTCTCTCCCACTTCTACAGCAGCTGATGGCACATCTATACAATTTCTGCGAACATATCTTTCAGTGTCTTCTGGTTTTAAGTGTATGGCATAACTGCTGCTGCATGAACTCATTTGTAAAGCCCCGTCTCCCTCACAAATGCCTTCGTTTCTCATAACAACTTGTCACACTGTAGCTAAGGATCTTCAAGGATGGCTCACAGTCCAAAACCATGAGACCTATAAGCCCATGACCTAATGAATAAGCAGGTAGGAGGTGGCTGTGACTTTCTAGCCTGCCTCCCTGCAAACAGACCTCTGCTTAAATGGGGAAGCAATTGCAGGAGTTGTGAACTCAGGGCAAGACTTTGTATTTTGCTTGTTTAATTCTTCAGGACAGCTAGAAAAGGGAATTATCATTTTTAAGTTTTTGATTTATATTGTCAAAAATACATAGCTTTCTTGAGAATGAATTATTGCAGTGAAAGTAAGCAACATCAGCAAAATTTAATTAATTAAGGGGTATCTCTTAAAATATGTAGATAATAACCACAGGACATCAATTACAATGGTGTAGAATGCTTGCTTAAAGTAAGAGATGGATCACCCTAATTTCTCTTGTTTGTCAGACAGAAGTGATGAGAATTTATGCTTGTCATTCACCAAGAGTTAATGTAGTAAGCCTTGAAACCTTGACCACTTTGTTCTGAATGCTTGCCTTCAGACTTCTGGCTCACTTAAATTATGAATGAAAAAAACATTTGTAATGAGTCTTCTGGCCATTTCTTTGATCCCTTTCAATTCCTCTCTAAAACTAGAAAAGAAGTGACACATTTCTGTGAACAAGCAATGTTATAATTTTATTCATGTGGCAGTAATGTGTGAATTGGTATAGTAAGTACCCAGTGAGTATACCAGGCGTCTGTGCAGTCAGGAATTGGTTGAGTCATCATTTCTGGTAATATTTAAAAGAATGTAGATGTGGCACTTATGGACACGGTTTAGCCATGGGCCAGGCAGTGCTGGGTTAGTGGTTGGACTCCATGATCTTAGAGGTCTTTTCCACACTGATCAGTCTCTGGTTCTAACATACTTTTACTTCATAAATGTGTTTACATGTTTGTGTCCTGTTGAAATCAATGGGTTATGAACACTATTTTATGTGTAAGCACGTGCCAGCTTTATTTTAAATCTGGAAGTACAAGAGATGAATGCAGCCCAGCTGTAAATTTCTTTTCCTTGACCTGCATTTTTGACATCCTGCTTGAAAACAATGTGGCCTGATTTTCAAACTGGGCAAATTCAAGTTAGAAGAGGACTTTAAAGTCATAAGGGATGCTTTGTTTTCCAGCTTTACCAGTAGGGCCTTGCACACCTTTGCCAGTGAGGCATAGGAGGAATTGATTGTATAATATCTACCATAAACTCTAGGATACACAGATAAAAGGAACTTCATAAGAATCATGACTTGTTATTGATGACTGCTCTGAGCTGAAATTAATGCATCTTCTGTCTGCAAATATGAAGCCATTTAAAAAGTAGAATAGAACACATTCAGTGAATAGATCTGTTTAATACAGAAAATTTTATGAAAAACATATGGCTAAGAGATGTGAAAGCTGACTCCTTGAGACCCACCCATTTTATTTTAAATATGTTTAAACTATTTTGAAAAGGATTTCTCAGTGAATTTTAGAAATATTTACAAAGAAAAATTTGTTTAGTAAAATGTAAGAAGATACAACTAAGTGTAACAGAATGAAGTCGTGCAGAGAGAAAAGTAATCTAGACAAGCAGAACAAGTTTTTAGTAATAAAATACACTAAATTGTTATACATTTTCCCAAGGAACATAATAAAAGCCCCGTTATTTACTGTGCTGAAAAAGAATCTGTAAGTAATGTGCCCCTGGCAAAGCCTAACTTAGCTGATAACATGCTTTTTAAATCCCATTTTGAATTTTTTTTAATGAACAAAATATTAGTGAAACCTCTGATTTATCTGAGTTCTCTGCACAAAATTGAAGAGAATGTTAAGAAATTAACAAGTACGTACTGCATGCATTTTTTGGAAACTAATATATACTGTTCAGTTTGGAGCACTATATCTGGGTAAAGAAATATTTACAGCAATCAAAATCTTTCAGTGCATTCCTCCAGCAAATTAATGTGATTTGGCTTCTAACAGGTGAAAGCCATTGGATCACAGTGGAGGGTTAATATAAGACAGGTCTTAAAATATTTGCATTTATGAGGAATGTATGAATTCTTTCATCAGTAAATAACTTGAAAGATACAGAAATAAATAGGAGAAATAACCAAAGAACAGTTAACAGACTGATATGTGGACAATTTTCTGATCCTCTTGGAATTGGACAGCTTTGGAAATCAAAGATCAGGACTAAACTAAGGCATATGTCTATCCAAAGCACTGAGTATTCTTCAAACCACACATTTTTTTATGTGTTTGCTTTGCTGGGGAACGTAGTCAAGGCCTTCAACGTCTCTGGCACTAATCAAAAGTTTTAAATAAATAATTGGCAACTTAGTCTGCACACACTAAACAAGACTCCACCTCTGCCTCCAAGAGTACAATGAACATGGCTTTTAAGTAATTCCTAGCACATGCAGCTCTTCATGGGCTGTTTTCCCTCTTCTGATTTGAAAAGGCTAGAGAGCACAGGGTCAGCACATGGTCAGAAAATACTGGTGCTAAAAGTCCTTGCAGTGCCCAAAAGACCTGGTAAAGTACTTCATCACATCAATTGTTCTATACATCATCACAGGAAACACTTAACTAATCTTGGGAAAGATATTTTAAAAAGCCACAAGGTCCAAAGTACATATTCTTTTAAAATGCATTAATATCACAAGTATGTCATTATTCTGATGTCAGCACCAGAGTTTGCTGACAGCTATACAGACCCAAAACAGGGTTTTTTTCCCCAGTTGTCAGGGAAATGCTTAGCAATTGTAAATGTATTTACTGGCCAGAAATCTATTCATATTCTAAAGTTAATTTAAAAAAAATTCACTTTAAAATATAATGTAAAGTGACACTTGTACTCCAATATGAAAAGAAATCCCTTGTTTTCAATAGTCTCTTAAGTTCCAACAAGGTCTAACCAAACCCTTAGTACAAGATAAAAAAGTAAATGGATTATTTTGTCAATAAGAAGAGAGTGGCAAAATCTAGAGGTCATCTGGAATTTAATAACCATAATTTGTGTACCTAAAAAATGATTAAGAAAACTCTGTAATTTATCTAGCATCTTCAAAATTTCATCCTAACTCTGTATGCAGCTCTAACAATTTTATTAAACCAGAAGTATTTATGCAGCAAGGGTTGCATCATTAATTAAACATGCGAACTTCCACCTTCAGCTAGCAATAGAAATGCCAGCTCAGTCAGTAGCAGTTGCCTGTATGTGATATATGTGATGCTACCATTGAATGTGGCACTCAATACTTAGGAAAACACATAATGGGTTACTATATTTTAGTCAAGTCTTCATATACTGTAAACTGACCTTCCCTGCTCAGTGCAGAGGGTGAGACCTGGCAGAGATTGACAAATGCCACAGCTGTCAGTGGGGAGAGGTCCCAAGCACATCCATCACACAGATGACTGCAGCACATTCATGAGAGACCACAGTTCAGAGAGACCACCCCCCCTTGCTCTCAGGGAGAGCACAAGGTTTCTCTGACTTCTCCTCAAATGGCTTTTAATTCAGATTTGGCTGAATTAGGGAAGTTTCCCTACCCCCTCCTCTTTAGCTTTTAAAGACAACTTGAACCCTGTTATATGACCATTTGGGTTCTCTTTTTAGCTGTTAGACAAGGCTGGCATGTCTGTGGTGGAGTCTGATCAAGTACATTTTACTCTGTAAATGCATGAATATGTACCTCTTTTCTGGATACCAGAAGCTGACAGAAAACACACACTTTTTATTCACAGTAGCAACTAGTGCAATGTGTACATCTTCCACTGTCAGCAGGAATGAACTTCACAGCCCACTTACTGGTACATTGCTTGGTACAATCTAAGTGAAAATCTCTAATTATGATGTACTAATTTACTGAAATGCAATGTTGTGGACATTTAAACAAATTATTTAACATTTTGTTGCATCTGGCTGTTTATATTTAGTGATCTCCTACAGGTGGTATTTCAGTTATTGGTTATCTAATGCCAAACCTGATTGAAGTGTCCTATTTTTGGTCTCATATGTGCATACAAGTTCCCCTCCACTGGTCTGGGAGGTCTAAGGAAAGCCTGCTTGGTTCTTTGCAGAGAAGAATGCAATTTTCAGACATGATGTATAAGATACAATGCTATTTCCCCACCTTTCCTTTCCCATTATCTCTCTCCCTTTGCACAGTGCAGAGGATAACCCACAGCAATATGTAAAAGCTGAAGTAATGTAAGAAGCACAGGTTTCTCTCACACATTGTATTCATTTTAATGCAGGAAGTTCAGGATGGAAAACCCAAGCTATTCAAAATAAGTGAGACAACTCCTATGTATAAGTACATACATACAGACATAAGTACATACAGCCACATTTTAAATTATATAAAAACAAACTTGCATATGCATTTAATTTTAATACACAATTTAATTATAGTTAATGTTTCTTGGTTTATTCTTGTAAATATGTATGTATGTGTGTATAGAAGATCCTTGATATTTTTCTTCCAGTTTTTCAGTCTCTAGGCCACAGCTATCTACCACTACTCTATGTAAGACTTGTAGACCTAAAAATATATCAAAGTGAATGATCAATAATGTTTCACCATTTGCCAATGCTCTATTGTTTAATAGCTAAGAATAGTGAAAGAAAGTCTATGTAGAAGCAACTAGCTGTTTCTATATTTTCAAGCTTCATAGAGTTTGAGGTATTTTTTGAGGTGTTTTTTCCCCCTATGTAAAAAACTAAAAAATAAAATTAAAAAACAAAAACACCACAACAAAACAAAAAAAACCCCAAACAAAAAACCAAATCAAATAGAAAAAGTTATTAAGCAAAATTCAAAACTCAAAAAATACCCACTTTGTGACTGTTACTTGTTCAGCTCTGTCCTTACTATGCTAGTATGGAAAAGCAGTCCTTTCCCAGAGAGAAAATACATTAATATTTGTGAAATGCTTAGATATTGTGATAAAAGGGATCCTGTTAGTACTTAGACAGATGTATCTGCAACATCTGGCAGTAGATTTCACAGCCCAGTCAGAGGTCTGGCCTTGATGACTCTGTTTAATTATCTGTTGGCTAAGGAATGCATGTCTTTCCCTCTTACCTCTCATAATCCTACCGAGATACCGTCTGGGAAAAATATTGGGTAAGTGAAAACTTAGCCCAGGGAGTTGATGAGATGAGGTAAATCTCAAGCTGCCATGTTCATGAATACTCAAAGTTTTAGCACATTTTTACAAGCTTTGGCAGAAGGACATCATTAATGTGTCAGAAGTTCTCCTGATCTTTCTTTATTGCTCTTTGGTCAGTGTCCCTGTAGTTTTCCAATGTAGCATTTTTTTATTACTGGAAGGAAAATAATACCTCTTGCTGGTAAGACACTTTTCTTTTTCTTAATGAGTTGCAAAATAAAGTGGAATGTAGCTGCATAGGCAGCCTTAAATTTGGGCATCAAAGTAGTACAACAATCAGTCCTAGTGGATGTTCAACGCTCTTAAGCATCAACTTTATCATATTTATAAAATTCTGCTTTACAAATAGAGCATTTGTTTCTGTCAGCAGTAGGCAGAATATTATACCTGAGGTAAATCTATGAAGGAGTAACATTTAGGTTCTGACACATGAGAGTCCTGAAGGAAGTTAATTACCATGACTGATTTCTTTGTAATTTCTACTGGTTTGGTAATTCTGTCTAGAATGTTTTTACAGTTGATCTAATATCTCACAAGAAACTCTCACCTAATCTAACCTGGGCATTTGAGTCCATTAAGAAGCATTGGAACTATAGAAAGATATTTCACACAATACTGTAATACTAGATAGAACACATTTTTAAACCAAAAAGGAAGTAAATTTTGGCCCTTACCCTACATATTTGATCTAAGCAATGTTTTATGGAAAGAATCATCTAGTATGGGTATGTTTTTAATCAGTCATCCTCTTTGTAATTTCCTGCAATTTCCTTTGAGCACCTGATATTTCTAGCCCCATAAAATTTTGAAGTGAAAAAATGTTTGGCTGATTTTTTGTTGAAAACCATGAGCACTGAAATTGGTCACTATTTGGCAAATGGCACTTTCCATTTTCATAGCAAATGATCTTATCCCAAGTGACTGGCTTGACCAAGGATATTAGCTTGATGCATTTTTTTTGTAATATAATATTGTTAGTTTAAAAATAATAATAATGCTTGCTTAAATGTATTGTTTGTGTTCAGAATTTGTGCACAGAAATTCAAAAAGTTAGAGAAAACCCTCTTGTAAAATAGATTGTCTTTTAAAGAAGTAGCCTCAAATTGCATAGCTGGAGAAAGGACAATGTGCTTTTGGCTAATTGAAAAAGGTGGAATCATGGCTGATCAGAGTAATAATTATTCCCTAAACAGTGGATTTTTTTAAAGGAAAATAGAGTCTACTCTATTCCTCTGTAAAGACTTGACCATTCCTTTGCTACTGAAGACCAAATGTCTTAAATACTATGTTGCAAAACATTAGTCTTACAATGACCGAGATCTTGATGTGATTGAATCCAAATTCACCACAGATGTCTGAGATCAGTGAAATTACCCTTGCTATTTAGAGTTCTTTACTGGTTTTCTATGGGTCATTAGCAGAAATTTGCACCACAAGTGAAGCTTGTTGAGAGTTCAGTAAGAAGTGGAGTGCTACATTCCTCTCTGGTATGACTCAAATATCTTGTAATTTTGCATTCTTTTACACCTGCCAGCACTTTTTAAATGTGCAGCATCATCAGAAGCTGCATAATTCAGGAGATAAAAACAGGAGTCTCTTTAGACAGAAAAGACCCTATTTTAACTTGTTATGGGCTGCTGCATATGGTTCCATGCCATACATACTGCACTTGAAGAACCACCCATGTCAAGGCCGTTACCCTCATGCAGAGCACCATCAGAACCCTAGAAAAAAAATCAAGACCGTAAAGCCTAATGCACACAGAAGGAAAAACTTCATGATCTGCCAGATCAGTGACTGAAGATACCACGTAATGGCTCTTTCAATATACGGTTTCAGTGAAGGCACAGGAGATCATATACCATAGTAAATCAAACCTGGAAATATTTAAATACTGTTTAGTTCATAGATCAGTGAGCTGGTAAACTGTAATGGAACTTTTTCAACCATAGTGAGCTAATGGAAAAAATGAAAGTTAGGTTGTGTTCATCTATGACAAAGCAAAAAACACCGTGAAGCTGAAATGGTCTACTGTATCAAGGTCTGTATGAAGCATTTTTAATTAACTCTTCATCTTCTCATTATTCAGGATTAATGCAGAAGGATCTATTAAGATCTACTGCCTCAAAGAGTATGTCATGTTAAGAGTCTTTAAAGCCTCAAGATATATCACGCAGTCACAGTACCACATTATAGACTGACAGAAAAATTGCATACTTAAAAAATAAAGCTGGCTCTGAGTAATGCTTTTGCAAGCAAATACCTTAAATCTTTTTTAAACTGCTATTTTTCTCAGTTCTGTAATTAATCAGAGGAGCATAATATAAGATTTTTCCTTTCAATCCTCTTAATACAATCATGTTTATCAGTTTCTGTAGCATCATTTAAGAAATCCTAGTTATGTCATCATGAAAAATAACTTTATCATATTTTGTCCTCATAACCCTGAGAAGTTTTAAAGTCAAATTATTCAGGGAGCTGAGGGTTTTGATACAAATACTGGGAACTTGGGCTGTTCAGCCTTAAGGAGGAAAGACCTTACTGTTAACCTTAAACACCTCAGAGAAGACAGAGCCAGGCTCTTCTTACAGGTGTGCTACGGCCCAAGAGGAAATAGATTTCAGAACAAGTCCTTTTAAAGAGGGCAATATTCAGGAGGCATTTAAGATAATTTATGTGCTCTTTTTGAAGAAAGAAAAAAATAGGAAACAGGGCTTGAAGACAGTAAAGAGCAGTATGTCATCTGACCAGATTTACCAACCATTACTGATATAGCTGCAAACTTCAAATGTGCTACCCAACATCCTGCTGAATCATGCAGAATACTTGTTGCAATAAAGATATGTCATTACACATTTACAAATGTTCTTGCTATATTTGGAAATTATTTCTAGGCAAACAACACTTAAAGTGTGTGATGAATTACAGACTTGATAAGCTATCTTGCACCTTTGACCATAATAATACATGTTCAACTTTTCTCACACTCTTGAACGGCCTTACTAGCCATACAGAAAAGTAGAAAGTGCTTCTGTTTTCTTTTTTTTTTCCTGGAAGGACACATACAAGCTTTCTCTTTCAGATCTGAGTTTATAATCCTTCTTAAATTGAATATTTTCTCACATTTAAATAAAACCCCCTAAATCTGATATCTGATAGTAGTTCAAAGTGAGGCAATCAGCTAAGAATAACTTAAAATAATTATTCAAAAGCAAGAAAAAAAATCAATATCATGACAAACCAGATTGAAGTTTCATCTGAAAAGCTCAAATGATCAAACCTTGCAATCAATATTTAGTTTTCTTCCTCAGACTGCAGAGATTTTTATAAAATATATCAGTTATGATACACCCTTGATCTTGGCCTCACCTGCAGATCTCTGAGTACATATTCCTTCACACTTCTACAGACTGAATGAAATCAGCAGGTTTTCTTGGACCACAACTAAAGAATTCTGGTGCAAGAATTGTGGCTAAAGCTTGTTACTTGTGTCATCCAGTGAGATGCATGACAAAAAGGAAGCCTTTACATCTCTTCATTGTCCAGAGATGGTGCAAACCCAAATCTGGCAAGGTTTTCTCTCCGAAAGGAGGCATGCTTTTCTTTCTCTTCAAACCACTAGTTACGGAGGTGGGTAGAACATAGCTGTACTCAGTGTTGCAGAAGAAGCACCCATGAATTTTCAAAGCAACTAAGCACAGGGGGCAAGAATTCACAGGCCAAAGATCTTATTATTAGCTAAACTATTAGTATTTGATAATTCATATTAGCTACAATACAGTGTAACTCGTTTACAGATCATGTGAACTATGCTTTTAATATTTTAGCCAAACTTGGCAAGCTTTAACAATTCTAACATCATAAGATGCTTGTAATCTCATCAGTCATGCTTTAACTCTTGTTTTCTCAGACATGCTGCCCAACCCTGTGCCCTCTATTCCCCAAACTGGCAAGGCTACATCTCAAATCCTGTTTTGGGCCCTTCACTTCAAGAAAGACATTGAGGTGCTGGAGTGCATCCCAGGGAAGAGCAATGAAGTTGCTGAAGGTTCTAAAGACTAAGTCATATGAGAAGAAACTGAAGGAGCTGGGGTTGTGTATCCTGGAGAAAAGGAGGCTCAGGGTAGGAACCTTATCACTCTCTACAACTTTCTGAAAGGAGATTGTAGCAAGGTGTGGGTCAGCCTCTTCTCTGAGGTAATTAGTGACAGGATGAGAGGACTAGCCTCATGCTACACCAGGAGAAGTGTCATGGTTGCCCACAACCATAGTTGAGACAGATACAATGCTTTTGGGGAACTAAACTTTGTTTAGGCAACTTCTCTCAGCCTTCTGTTTTCTTCTCAAGCAGCATCACTCAGTCCTGTTCCTTAGGAACTCCTGCTGACTAAACTCTATCCAAGCAGTATCACATAGCCTTCTGATTTGTTTTTCTTTCTGCATGACTAGCTAACTCCTTTCTGTTCCTCACATGGCTACCTGTCCCTGTCTGTGCCTTGTTCAGCATCTTACCTTTTCTGTTCCTCTCCCAACCACCTGACCCTGTCTCCTCTTAGCACAACCAGCAGACTCTATGTGTTCATAGCTCAGCCAGCAGACCTCAACTTATTCAGAATCAGCCAGCCCCCTTTTTTGTAGGGCTTGTCCTTATTGGTTACATCTGTGGCCTGTCAAAGGTCAGACTGCTGCTAGTCCTCTGTAATTAGTACTGCTGCCCACAGGGAAGTTCAAGCTGGACATCAGAAGGAATTTCTTCATGGAAAGGATTGTTAAACATTGATGAAGTCACCATCCATGGAGGTGTTCAAGAAACAACTAGACTTGACACTTAGAACCAAGGTCTAGTTGGCAAAACTGTGATCAGCCAAAGGTTAGATTTGATGATCTCAGAGGTCTTTTCCAACTTAAATGATTCTGTGATTTCACAGAGACTCCCTTCTCCACCTTTAAACAAAGATAGTGCATTTCTGGTAGTGCTGGTAGTGCATTTCTCCCATTTGGTATCCACCTTGTTTTGATTTAAATCATACCCAGGAAGACAAGAACTGCCTTTTGACATATTTGTTTGGCACTGAATTTGATGGTGTTTCTAGGACTTTCTCAAATGTTAATAAGATATAACTTCAGGAGCCTGGGTCAGAATTAAGACCAAACGACAGAGTGGAGACTACATGGACTCAGCAAAACACTTCAATGACAGATAAAGGTAATCAATCACTTACCATAGATTCATAGATGCATAAAATACTTTGGTGGGAAGGCACCTTAAAGATTGTCTTGTTCCACTCCTCTGCAATGGACAAGGAGATCTCCCATTAGACAAGGTCGCTCTAAGACCCCTTAAACCTGGTCTTGAACTCTTCCAGGAATAGAGAAGAATATGCTACAACTTCTCTGGGCACCCTGTGCCAGTATCTCATCACTTTTTCATGACAAAGAACTATAGAATAGCAGAGGGTGGAAATGAGCTCAAAAATCATTCTTCTGTGGGAAAGGCAGCCTGTCCAATTACATCTTGAAGCCTTCAAGAACTCTGGGGAGGCCATTCCAGAGAATGGCTGTTCTTACCACAAAAAATTCCTTACTTATGCCAAGATGAATCCTCTCCTAGTGCAATTTTTGCCCGCTGCCTCTTGTCTTCTCCATGTGGTTCATTGTGAAAAAAGAGTCTCTGTTGTCCATTTAGCTGGCCTTGAACTGTATGAATACTGTGATGATCCCTCTCTTTTACAGTGAGAAAGGACCTGACTACTTCAGTGCTTTCTCAAGGGGCAGGTTCTCCAGCCCTTTTACCATCTTCCTATGGGGTGAAAGCCATGGAAGGCAGTGTAGAGGCTGGGACCACATGGTGGGTGCTTCCAGGGCCAAGCTGGGGCATCCCCAGGCTCTCTGACTGCTGACAGACATGGTTGCAGAAAACAGCCTGTTCTTCACTGGCTTTTGTCAAGTTGCTGTCACATCTGACAATGGACTACTGCTGCTGCTGCTTTTGCACACCCATACCCCTTTTGAGAGTGCTGTCATCACTTTCACAATGTTTGGTGAGTTTTACGCTCTGTGTTCATAACTAAGCTGTGGCCTTGCCCTGAGGGACTAGCAGGAACTTATATGCCTACATCAAGTCAACAGGCCCAATTTATGGCAAAAAAAGGCTAGGTCCTGCTCCAAGATTCCCTCCATAATCTCACAGTCTCCTTCACGTTCAACCCATTTCAGAACTTCTTACCCATTGTCTACCAGAACAGCGGTAGACTGGGACACCTCAGAGAGAAATGCCAAGGCAAAAGCTTGAGGAAACAGCCAAAGGGAAGCCAGGGAGCATTGTGGTCAGAGGCAAAGCTGACACCCTTGACATCAGATCCAATGACAGAAAAAAATTTGTTTTCTCTGATGAAAGACTGTAAAGTACTTCCCCAGCTCTGAGCTCAGTGAAGAGGAGGAGATAGTCCAAAAAGCAGGCAGAATGCTTCAAATAAAACGCTCCCCCTACTAAGGAAGTGAGAGGAGAGAGAAATTTTTTTGAAAGGAGGGGAAAGGCTAGACGTTTATTCTCATCATCAAAGGCAAGGAAGAAGCAAATGAATCAAATCAAAGATTGAATATCATTGGTCTTGCTGACAAAGCAATCAGCAATCCCCTCACAGCAAGTATAGGGGTTTGTTGAACAAAGCAAAGGAATTTGAAAGTCTTGAACAAAATACAGTCTTTCCATTTATAAAATTAGACATAATTTTAGAACAGCATTTTGATTTAAGAGCTGTGAAGAATTTCTGCATTAAAAATATATAAATCCAAATTTTGTGATGTGCAATTAAAAATGACTTTGTCCAAACCCTCTCCAGCCTCCTCTGTAATTCTCTTAAGAAAGCATTAAATGAGGGTATTTTCACTTTAGTTGAAAATCGATGACACTTCAATGAAGCATGCATTTCCAAAATATTATGCAATGAAGAGGCATATATTTCTGCAGCTCAGTCAAAAGGCCAGAACTTCCTAAGTAATAATCCTGATTTAACACTTGAAACTAGAAAATCACCATCAACAGCTTCAAAATGTATAGGTGCCATTATTAGTCCCAGGAAGTCTCAGACTAAACCCCTGGGGTTCCCCATTTCAAAATGAAAAATGCAATGCTCAAGCAATATAAAGTAAAGCAGAATGACATTTAAGGTTTCTTTTTCTGGGACATTTTGTGAAAACATTACTTTTTTTCAGCAGTTCTGTTTGTTTTCTGTTGTTTTTGTTTTTGTTTTTTGTATGGATGGGAGGAAAGAGAGCAAGAGGGTGCTGAAGAGAAGCAAGAATCCAGAGCTTTATGTCTGACCATGTCTCTGGGTGACCACAAAACCACAGCCTGGCACTTCCACCTAGCACAAACATCCTGATCCTGCTTTTGTTTAGTCTGTACCAGACTGTAACCTCTCTGTAACTTAAGCATCTCTTGGTACCCTTAGGGATGGCTGAAATATGTTTCAGCTAAAGTCTTCATAATAGTGGCTTGGGATATACCTGTAGTGAACAAAAAATATCCAAAAGGGAAAGAGAAGGTAATATAACTATCAGAGTTAGAAATCGACGAATACTTCACTTCTATCACAGGCAAGAGGGAAACAGAAAACTTCAAAAACAGAAGCCAGAAGTTTATGGTCCATGACACCACAAAATGAATACTCAAATCAGTTGCCAACAGTCCTTTTCTCTTCCAGTTTTTCCTTGTTGCCCACCAGCTTTGTCCTATGGAAACATATGGACTGATGTAATTCCCCTTCTTCTCTGAAGTGGTAGATTACCTAATGGCTAAAGCCAACTTTCTGTTAAGCATGTCATATTCTCTTAGGTAGCATTAATATAATAAAAGCAAAACTCTGTGGGTGTGTGTGTGCATGTGTTTTTTCTTAATATAAGAAACTCACATGAAAAAGGCCAAAAATGGATTCCTAATGAGAAAGGATGTGCCTGCTTTTGGAGAAATTAACTGCTCCAGTGAATTGCAAAGATAAAGCTGAAGAAATTATCCAGTAAGTTGTCTGATGTAATTAGAGATGGCCCGATCTGCTAAATTCTTGTCCAGATCCAAATTATGGGGGCATCTGGAACTGGGATTATAGTTTTGGCTCATAGACTCTAGTCAAGCTAGTGTGAAGAGCAGGTAAAAGCTAAGGGACCCAGCCCTCTGTCACAGCATACAAATCACTGCCATGGACTTTAAAGATGAGTTACTCATATTCTATGGAAGAAGATTAGGAGCCAATTACTGTAAATTAGTGCATCCTAAGTGAGATATTTTCCCTTTGGTCATAACACTGAAAACAATCCTATGACACTAGTAATTAATTTCTTGCCTCCTGCAGTTGGAGAGTTGAGACACTCAGATTTTCAAAGCTAATTTTTAACATATACTCCTGAAAAACTCTTACTTTTCACAAAAGTTTGAACAGTTTACTCCCAATTTTTTTATTTTAAAACCTTTCTTTACCTATCTAAAAAGGGTGGTGACCTTCAGAGGAACCAAGAGAAGAAGTAATGCAACCATGGGCAGAACTTGAAGCTTTTTGTGAATCCTCCTTACACATTTAGCAATCAAAGAACAGGCCTATGGGAAATAACTGAAGACTACAGTAGTATGGCATGCACGTCTGTGGAAATGTTACATGATGATGACTAAACAATGTATTTCGGTCTAGAAGTCAGTCTGTGTCTGAGTTTGAGGTCACATACTGACCCTGCAGAGCAGAAGGCATATGGGAGCACACCACACCTCACTCCCTAGCTCACATACCCCATCTCAGAGGAAAGCTGGAACTTGCACCCAGATCTCTTACCATGAGCTGTGATGATGTAGCCAAAGCAAACTGCAGTGCAGGCACAGCTGCTTATGACTGAGCCTGAATTTCTGCCTAACAGACCATAAACATTTACCAGTACGTGCTACTCAGTCGTACCCACAACAAGAGCTGACCACGTACAGCAGGCCAAGTAAACCTCTCCTGATATTTTTCATTATTCCTAAGGCAATAACTGGAAGGCAAGTGGAACCAGAAGATACTGCATGCAGATGCCCTGAAAGGCAAACAAAATACAGCAGCAGTGGAAGTGATGGCTAAAATAAATGTGAGTGGAGGGGCTCAGGAAACAAAAACCCTCACCAGTGCTCAGGTCTTAGGGGAACAGAAACATTTGGGTGAGAGGTTGCCTCCTGCTCTAGCAGTAAAGAGAAGCGATGCTGGAAAAGGTGATTTTCAAGGTGATTTATCAACAAGTGAGAAACACCAGTCCAGCAGGGCTAGCAAATTGATACTGACCTTCCAGGAAAACTGCTGCCCCCATCAAAACATCTGGCCTGAGCCAGTCCCACACAAACAACAGAAGGTATAATTGCATTGCTGATTCTGGTTACCACTAGTTCAAAAAGAGTGAATAAAGCACACTATAAACATGAACATATTCCTGCTAATTAAGAAAAAAACTAAAACAAAACCCAAAACAATTATCAAGCAAATGAAGGAAGCTAAAATCAGCCCAAACCCTATAAAATCTGCAGAAAAAAGCGGCTAAAAACATGACTAAAGCAGACCTCAAAGCACAGCAGCCATCTGTGCCAGCTAGGATCTAGTAATAATGTAACTCCTAATAGCAACATGAATAATAAAAGTAAAACTCTCATGAGTTGCTACTGTGTTTTGCAGCAACAGTAATAGATGTTTCTCTGTGGTCTCTAGTCTTTATGTACGAATCATTATAACTGTGCTTAACATTTGCAAGGAGAATCCTCATTTTTAGATGCAACTTAAGGGCATATTTGCATTCAGTGGGTTAAATCCAGCTCTGGGAGAAAACTGCTGTGCTCCAAGGATTTCCAGGAAGAATTCCCCCCTCCTGCAGCTGTGGAACCCAAACTCCCACTGTTGTACCTTCTCTGTCAGGCTTTCAGATCACAGCTTTCTAAGAAGATACTAAGCTTAGAGATGGTGTGAGTGTACACAGCTTCTTTGCCCCACCAAAGGAAGCATATCTCTCCCTTTCTTTGCATTTCTGAATGATCCAGAGAGCCTCTAGTTTTTCTTTGGTGAACTGAAAAGTTCAAGAAATAAGCAATTGGAATCAGCAGGACAGCTATTGCTTGTCAGGGGAGTTTCAGTGGCTTCTGGCCTTACTGATACTAGTTGGAGCAAGAGGAGCAAAATGGAATGGCTGTCTCAGCTGGAGTCTCCTGAGAAGCTTGAGATTTCAGAAGGATGATAAAAATTGGGTGAGAATTCAGAAAAAGCTACAGAAAATGCTTCAGAGTGTGAAAAATACTGCTCACTTAGAGGGAATTGCAGCACTCGTGTTTTCATCTTAGCAGAGAAGAAGCCAAAGGACAAGTTGATTAGCAATGCCTGGGGAAGATATGTGATACAGGAAGACCTTTTAAATGTAGAGATAGAGGTACAGAAAAAAAAAAGTCTCAGGAGGTAGAAGCTGGCAGTAGTCAAAACATCTCTGTGGTGTGTCCGCATTTTGAGCCTCATAGAAGTTTGTGAAAGTGGGAAGAGGAGGTCCCATAGAAGGATTTTGATACTGTAAAGGCTGACCAAGTTCAGTGTAGCCTAACTATCATTTTAAAATGCCCCAGACATGATAATAAAATAATCAGAGCTTTGTAAAACATGCATGACATTTATTCCAAGATGTAATAAAGGAAGTGCTGCAAAAGATTGACAACTTAATCAGAAAGGTCTTTTCTACTATTTTTCTTTTCATCCTGTGAAAGGGAGCTGTCACAGCACTGGTTTTCCCTCCTCTCCCTGTCTGTGAGGAGGGAAGGGATAACAGAAAATGCTCATTTTCCAGGAAAGTAGAAATAGAAACAGTCAGCAAAGACATACGGTGGAAGAAAGAAAATAAAATCTATAATGAAGATCACAACTATTCAAGACAAAAAGATCTTGAACGTTGGTCAATTTAGGTTTTTTAAAACATTGTCCTGAGCTATCCGTGTTTCTGGGGAAAGAAACTCACTTAACAAGTCTTACATTTGACATCTATAATATGTTTTAACTCGTGTGTCTTTTGAGAATGCAGATGTCTGGACCTGCTTGGTACAAAAGAGATTGCTCTTCTGCTTGTAATTTCTACCTAGACCCACTCTGTGGAAGAAGCACTGTTAATGAGAAAACAACTTCCAAGCAGAGATGGCCAAAAATTGATTCCTTGTGCCCCTATTATGTCTGTTCCCAGCTGGAGACTCTTTCAGCAGACACACTGTGCCTCCACGATTCTCTGCTAGGTGAATTTTCTGCCACCATGTTAAGCATTGTGCAATGTCCCCTGTGTAACATTGACTGAAATGTAGAAACGATCAAGTCATCTGAAAGGATATGGGGAGGTTTTAATTTCCTGAAATAGACCTGCTGTTCAGGCAGTATTGCCTTCTCTATAATAGGAAGTTCAGGAATATCAATTTCTAAATTTGTCTATTCAAATTAGCCCATTACCATTAATGCCAACTCCTTTGAAAAACCGTGAGTCAAGCCCCCCCAAACCATGAGAATTTAATGGTGTAGAAACAGTCTCTTTTTCTTTGTCATCTGATTTTTAAGCTATTTGGAGACAAGTTTTCAAGTTCTTCTTCACAAAGGCAAGATTAGAAATTTACTTTTTTTTTCCTCTCTGTGAGAAGAAAGGTTTTCTTGTTATTGTATGAGTTCAGGAGCTGAGCCAATGTAAAACTGCAGGAGCTGACAACACCACCTGATGTTTTTTTCAGGTGTTTCTGTCACTAAGAGATGCTGCATACCATCATGACCAAGTTAATTGGTTAGACCTGTCCAAGTACTTGTGCACAGACGCTTAAGTGCACAGTCATCAGCTCATAAAAATAGAGCTAGAAAAAGCTTCCTCTGGTCCACCCCTTTGGTTATGGGTGAGAGCTGTTAAATCTGTGCGAACCTTGCTCAGCCTGTTCTTAAAGGTCTCTGACAGTGGAAGCTCAGTTATCTCCTCACTGCCTTATATTTAGAAAATCATTCCTAAATTGTAACTTGAGTCTTCAGTGTTATAATTTATGATCATCTCTTCTTCGCCTGTGAGATATCATGGAGAATTTATTGTTCCATTCCACTGTGCAACAGCCTTGTCAGGTCTCCTGACAGTTTTTCTTAAGTTTAATAACTCAGGCTTTCAATCTTTTCTGTTAGATCGTGTTTCCTAGGGCTCTGCTCATTCTGATTGCTCTGCTCTGGATATCTTTCCAAGTCTCTCTTCTTGCTTGAAGCACATCATCCAAATCTGGATGTGTTATTTTAACTAAGCCTAACTCGGATGAGGTGTGCAGGAAGAACCATACTATATCCCTTACTGTTAAACTCTTGTTTGTGTGTCCTAATGTGACATTAACCTTTGTCATACCAGCTTGGTATTGCTACCCATGTTCACCTTATAACCCTCTATGCCTTCAGTTCCTGAACTGATCAGCTGCTCTGCATCTTGTATAATGCAGCTGCTCATTCTGACTTGTCATTAATACTTCCCACCTACCAAACAGCACCATATATTTTTCAGACTACTTCTTCAATTCATGAAAACCATCTTGATTTCTAATTCTGTCCTTAAAGGTGGGTGTGATCCTTCCTGGCTTTGCATCAGCTGCAGATTTAATAAACATATTTTCTATTCCATTGTCTGAATTGTTAATGAATGGAAAAAATCCAGAATAGACTGTTCCAGAAAGTCATCCAAGAACTACTTTCTAGATAAGGTTCTCTAACCCAAGTTTTCACTCATGACATTGCAGTTTCATTTAGACTATGTCTCCTTAGCAAAGCAACAACAAAAGCCTTTCTAAATCAAAACTATCCACTCCTATTTTTTTCCATATGCAGCACAAAAACCACTTTTCAGATTAATGAGCTAATCCTGTTTTAAGAATGTAGGTCACTACCATATCCATTTTCAAATTTTAACAAATATTTATGGTCATCTGTAATTACCTTCAGAAGATTCCCATGTATTTCCACAGAAAATGCCTTTGCTGCATGCCAAATACATGTGCCTGGCTATTACTGCTGCCAGTCTTGTCTCTAGCATCTAGTTCTAAGATAACCTCAGGAAATAACGTGAGCTATTTTAGCCTTTTCTCTCTTTATGGCTTCTACCAGAATCTCCACGAGTAGGCTCATGAGCATCCACTTCAACACTTCAAATCCATTTAAAGGAGGTAAGCAAATCTAACTCTGTAATATAATATTGCACAACAGATCAGAGCAGTCATAGATGATCAGCATATTCAGAACAGCAAACTAACATTTAAACATGATTTTCCAACAATGCTGACAATTAAAAACAATTGTTGCATTTAAGAGGCTCTTGTTCCTTTAGAAAATAAACTTTTGAAGTATTCTTTTTGAAAATTTTGTTGAGCTTTGCTTCCATTGTATTGCATAGAGTCTCACATTTCTTGAGGGGTTATAGATGCACAGAACTGACCCATGATTTCACATGCGGCCTCCTTACCCTGATGTTGGTTTTGTGCAGCAGTTGGTAACATTACGAGACTCTGTACAAGTATAAAGTCCTGGCTGGCCATTTCAGTATACGTTCAGGGATTCTTTTTATAATCCCTTGATTAATTTGCTTGTAGATCTGCTATCGAGAATGATCTGTAGTCCATCACTTGGGTTTACTATTCATTTTGTGGGAACCACATCGAGGCAATCCAACAGAATACCATGTTAAAGACATTCTGTAGTGAGGGCTTGTAATTTGTACACAAGTCTGGAGAAGAGCACTGAATTAAGAAAACTTAATTTTGACAGTCCTGATATATAGTCTATTCTGGTTAACCAAAAGGAACACATACATTTTCTACATTAGAGAAATTTTCATTATTTTTCTCTCAGCCATGAAAATCGATTTTGATGTGATTACTCTCAGAGGCTGCTTGATGTGCTTCTGACAGTACAAAAAGGATGGAAACCGTGGGTGGTGTTGAATTGAGGATACTGTGGTTAGCCGAACCCTGTCACAAACTGAAAATGCTAGGATTAAAACATGTGCCATTAAGATATTGAGCAGGAGAATGAGCCTTAGGAAAAACGGTGATTACAATATTTTGATGTTGAAGATCACAAAAGATGCAAAAAGCTTTCATCATATTCTGTTTACCATAATTAGTGATATTTGTTCAACCGGATGGAGATCACCAAAACTCATCATATGAGAGCATCCCTTAACATTAAGCAAGAGGGCTGTGCCTAAATATTGGTGGACATAGGTAAAAAGGGGAGTCATGGCATTTGGAACTGTACAAAATAAAGAAGATTTTATTCTGTTCACAAAATAAACAATGATTACATTTGGCTTATGGGTGGTTTTACACTACTTTCCTTTCTGAAATCAGAATTTTACCCCATATTTCCATTTTGCAGATAAAGTGTCATTTTTTAATGAAATGCTCACTGTTAGCTCAGCAATTAAGAAGATCCCCTTTTGCCTTGAGAATTTTCATTGCTTCAAGACAAGCCCCAACAAGACAACAAAGAAGAAATACAAACGAAAGAGATGAGTAATAGGTGAGTATCATAAAGACTGAGGTTTTAAATTATTAAATCATCCAGATGTGTGGATCTCTTCCAAAAACATTTAAACTTGGCAAGACTGGAACTTGACAGCTACTGAGACTCAGTGGCTGTAAGCAGTTTGACCATGTTTTCCTTTAACAGATTTATAGGATACTTTGCTTATGGATCAGTAACAATAGAAAAAATAAACATATATTTCCAGTTAGGTAACCAGATTTTTTTCACAGATGCATAGGAAATATCTATCATCCAAAAGATGTTTTAGCAGTTTCTAAGTTATGTCTTGGGAGTAAGGAAGTGGGAGAAGGACAATAATGAAAATTCCGACTTTTTGCTATACCAGAAACATTGTGATGATTGTCTTCTCTCTGTTCAAGGTGACAACAAGCAACTATGGAGCTATTAAAAAGTGCATATTTATCTCACATTTTATAAGTGTCAAAAATAATCTCTTTCAGTGTGGACTTTAAATGTAAGAATAAACTGTGTTTGAATTCTTTAATTCTCAATAGCATTCTGATGGAGTTAAATAAAGATAAAATCAATAGGATTATATACATAATAAATCTAGTCCTATGGAAATGCTAGAATTTGTACACAAATAACAATTTTTAGCCATCTTAGTTACTAGCTACCTTGAAGAACTGAGAAGAGAATTATGGTCTGGATTGAGTAAAACTCCAGGCATGTGTCAAGCTTATTGTTCTCATTGACAGTAGAGTCGAGCACACTAATTAATGTTTTTCTGGCTGAAGTCTCTAATCTCTCTGAACCTCACTTTTCACCATGCACATAATAGTTCTCATCCCAGAATACTGTGTAAGATATACCACTTAATTTTGAAAAAAAATGTTCAGATACAACAGTTCTAGAAGGGGAAAAATGTACATGTAAGTAGTTCTCTCTGCCAGTATTAATCACTGTTCCTTTACATTTCTCTCTGTACTTAAATAATTGTGGTTTTCCTTCTATCTTTTATCATCTGTCTGCCCTAGTTCATAGTCATTATTTCCCAAATATTCATGAACTACGAATTTGAAACTTGGATCCCACTATGTGTAGCTTTCACCGTTTTCAAAGGGTAGTGATCAATGCTACTCACAGCTCAGGGTAAAGAAAGAGAGTGTACTCTTTCTGTAGAGTAATAATCACATATATCTTGTCACAATAATTGGTGAAACTGAGTATGCTAATGCTTTTAACATAAAGCAATGACAAGTTAGGACCTGGTTTTCTTTACCAAACATCTTCCAGTCCTCATGCTGATTTAATAGTGCTCCTAAACAGTAGGAAATACACAATCTAAACCAATTAGAGGATTTAAGAGAACCAATGTCCCATCCAAGGTGCTTGAGGGCATATGTGCCTACAATTTCAAAATAATTGGTGATGTGAGATTGGAGATTTTGAAAACTGCACTGTGAGGATCATCTAACTTCCTTTCAGGTGTGTAAATATACAAGTCTGGTTTCAGATTGTCATCTGCATGACATCAGTGTTAATGAGGAAACATTCATAAACATCATCAGAGAGTGACATAATCCACTTACTCCAGTCTCCTCTTCTACAGTGGATGAACTGTTTGTTGGAGGTATTTCTTGCTCTTCACTGACTGCAGAGGAAACACAGAGAGATAGTTAAGGCTAGATTAAATGACAAGATTAAACTGTACTTTCAAGAACAAAAATTAGGAGGTGAATAGCATTTATACACTCTTAAAAACAAATGCAGCTTTGAATGTCTTGGTTTTCTGAAAACAGAATTTCATTACTTTTGAAATTGTTATTCTCTTTATGCTTTTGGAGTGTGAATGATGGAAAATTATTAGACATTGGTTATATCTTAATAAAAAGTGCTTAACAAGCAAGAAGTATTTATATAGTATCCTACTAATCTAAATTAAACTCATTTAAGTCCTTCTGGGATTCTTATTTAGTATATTCCATCCTTAATGTGTTCACATTTCTTCCTTTACTGTTAGACTGAAGCATGCGTATGTATCAAGAGAAACTTATTTCCATGGGGTTTCATTTTAAAACTGGACATGCAAATCCTATTATTAGGTCAAATTTTGAAGTCCTTAATAAGTATTTTCTAAGTCATCCCCCATCAAGATTTTTGCAGACCCCTTTTTACTTTTAATGATTTGATCTGTGGTTACTGTAAGTTTCACATCTAATTTTTCTGGTATGCAAATGTATCTTTTAATATAAAGTTTTATTTGCAATGCAATTTAGGCTGCTTAGGGGTATTTTATTTTTATTTTGTTTTGTTTGCTCTCTATGGTTCTGTAGATATAAATATAGTGCTTTACTGTGCAATTTTCCCCTCTGGCTTTGTGATAACTATAATCCAGTGACTTCTTTTTCTTTTTATTTTTTATCTGAGAAATGTTCTTGATCCGTAAAGATGGGCTCAAGTAATTCGTGGATTGGAGGTAGGTTTTTTTGTCGTGGTAGTTCAACAAGGAGATCTTGGATTATAATATCTTTACATACCTTCCACTGATATGTCCCTGTACCCATATCAGGTTGTACACATTGCCATACGTGGGAAGGTAAGGGTGAGTTTAATGCAGTTATGGTTCCTCCCCATGGTCCCCTTCTGGTTATCTTCTACTTTATTATGGTCCACAATATCGAATAAGAGAAGAGAGAATTCTATTCCCTTTTTTTTTATTCCCAGCTACAGCTTCCAGCTCACTGGAGCTTTGCCCTGGTTACTGTTTGATGAAGGGAGCAGTAAGGGATGTGGAATTTGAGAGGTGCCTTCTCAGATCTTTCCAGTTTTTATATGTGCTCTCTCTACTTGGCTCACAGCACTGGCTTTCGTTCCTTCATATTATAATGAAGTTGACATAGTAAATCTGTAATTAATATGAGCCTTTCCCTCTCTCCTCCACCATTTCTCTAGTGACCCTAATCTCTGAGAAGTGGAAAGAGGTTTTGTGTGAAAAATGAGGAGTTCAGATCAATTCCTGTTATGTTTAGATTTCTGGCAGTATATTCAAGAACAGTTTATCAGAGGCCTACTCTCCTGACTGTTTTTTCTAAAGGTGCCAGACAAGTCAATTTCTTTCACTTCCAAATGCCGTGTTTTGTCACATGCCACCTTCCTGCTCACTGTCTGGGCTCCTGACATGGCTGCAATGCAAATGTCTAATGAGGAAATTCAAGGAATTGACTTGAACAGGCCAAGTCTCTAACAACCTTACCTTATCCCAGATCTCCGTTTTTACTTTCCATGCATCTTTTCCTCCCTATCATTCACTTAATATTTTCACCTTAATGCTTCCTTTGTCTCCTTTACCTCTCTGATTATTTCTGTCATGTTTTATTCATTTGCTCTCTCGGTGTTTCTTTCAATCTTCTTTTAAAATACACTTCTCCTTCCAGTCTTCTCCTACGTAGTTACTAATTCCCATAACAGTAATCCCTGACCCAGCAGGATTTGATGTGGTGAAAACCCAACATAGGAGCCACTAGCCTTCTCTATCCTTCACTTAGTGAGCCCATGACATCTCCTTCAATGTCACAATATGAGGTAGAATGACTTACTACTTTGCTTTAGATTAGCCCATTGGCAGTCCTCATTCATGCTATGGACAAATGAAGGTAAGGAAAGACTGAATTTTACACTGAGATTATAACAACCTGGCACTTAGGTGCTCGGCATCCATCCCCTACAGTGTCATTGGAGAGCACACAAGACCTAAACAGGAAAAGAATCCAGAAGACTCCTGCTACAAAACAGAAAACTTAGTCTATATGTTTGCCACCATGTGGAGGAGGCACTTGGGATATGTTTTATTCAATGTTTTAAAACATTGCACATGTTTGTGCTTCCATCTGTGAATCCTCTTTCATACTGGATATTCATTCATTTTATTAGAACTACTACTTTGGGCGAAATTCCAGAGTCCTGAGTTGAAGTCAATGAGAGGTTAATTTGACTAGAGACCAAATGAAAATTGAGAAGATGTTTATCTTTTGGCACAGTGATAGTACCTTGCCTAGAATTCTGACCTTGCAATGTCCAAGATATGCAGCCCTGAAATAGCATCCAGGAGGAGATTTGGTCAGGTTGCAACTGAAAGCAGATGGCATATATAACAGAAATCACTGAAAACTGAAAGCCCTGCTGAGAGTGATATATGACATTTTGAAGGAAATCTGTCTTTGACACCTTGTATTATCATTTAAAAAAATTGAGATCTTTTTTATGAATTGGGAAAAAGCACAATCCAGATCCTGCGGGTGCCTGCTCTGCCTTTGGACTGCAGAGCAAAGCAGGAGCTATGCTGCCAGCTCCTGTATATAATGCACCTCCTTGTATGTCTACCTCATTCCATTATTGCTACATGAAGGGGAAGACCTGTTCCTGTCCTGTTCCCAAGCTTAAAGATGTCTGCTTGGAAAGAAGGGTACCCCAAGAAAAGAGATGTGGTGTCCAAGAGTTGGGTTAGTCAGTCGTTCCTTTTCCTGTAAGGGTTAAGTCAAGTGCTGAGACTGATATGCACTCTAGCCTACAGGACACTATCTGCCTTTTTTTTCTTCCTCAGGTAGAAGATTTTACTTTTCCTAGTGGTGTAAGCAGTAAATATCTCTCATTTTTTACAAGCCCCAGAAACTACATACAGGAAAGAGAAATTCAACCTTGTGTTCAACAATCCTAAGCAGTGTGACTTGCTTCAGTTTTTGCCTGTTCATATAGTAAGGAAAAATTTTGCTTTAACCTTGATTTAATAACTGTACCTGCCACTTATTTAAATGAACATATTTAAGTGATGTGCAGTATGTGATGTTTCTTTTTCGAGACAAATAATATTTGATAAATAATAATGCATTTCTGTAAGCAGAAAAGATTCAAAGATACTTGGTAAAATGTTAGCTACTCAAATGAAAATATTAAGCTATGATAACTGCATGAAGCTAATCAACCCAAGCATTCTGTCAAAGCTCACATGATGGGCTTGCTCATCCTTGGCAGCCTAATTGACACTATTATTCTCATGAGAAGGGTAACTTTCACAATAAAGTACAGTACATACAAATGCAAAGAATTTATATACAGCAATTACCTTTCACTGAGATGTTTTAATAATAATATTTGGCCGGTGTGACAATGATTTTCATCATTTTATATTTTATGGGCAGCCAGGAGGCATGCATACTGTGCTTCCATCCAGTAAAGCAGTAGTACTGTGGAAAAGTAGAGATTGGAAACTAATTAAAACTTGTATCATAATGCATTTATCCAAGGGGGTGGAGTTGAAGTGCAACCTTAACTTGAGACATTTCCTAACTTTGGAAGGCCTGAATTTGCAAACTTAGTAATGTTCTTTTCTCGTTGTTTAGTGAATATTCGTATTCGGAGGGATTAATTCATCAGCTGTAAAGGAAATATGCAACAAATGCATTCAATTTTGAAGTTCACTTTAAAATACTAAAAGATTAAAGTGTCACTCTGAAGTCTTTTTAAGAGCTAACCCTGCCATGCCCATATTGAGGTGTATTTGTCCTTGCAGGATGATGACAGAGCATCAGACCCATAAAAGAGCAGAACAAGTACAGCTATGACTTTTCTGAAGATGTCTACTCAATGGTAAGAAGCTTTCTGTTTTTATATAACTGATCATGTAATTGTAAGAATAGATGATTCTAGGGCATTAGTTTGTAGGGAAATTAAATTATTTCTATTTCAATCAGAAAATTCCAAATGCGATCACGACTAATGAGAATAAAATAACCTCCCTCCAACAGACACTCTCAGAAAATTGGAAAATTTTGCAGAGGAAGAAGATTTTTGTTTATGTTGCTAGAGTTCACAACATAGTTTTCTGTTCATGTGGAGTCCCCTAGGACTATTAAAAACAGACTACATATTATAATCTCTATTATTACTATGGGTTATGTATAGAATATCTAAATCTTAGGTCTGTTTCTATAGTAATGAAGTATAGCATCTCCTTGAAAAATACCAATTCCTTGAACAGAAGCTGTTATGGATTTTGTACAAGAAAGCAGAAATATGGCCAAAGAATTTTACTCTAGTACAAGCATAAACAATAATGTCAACAATGTAATTTAACCCCAGATTCTTTATCTCTGTACATGTTCTCCCCATCTAACCAGAACATCTGAAAGAAAAAAAGCAAAAACCACCCAAAATGTACAGAAAGCTGGGATCTATCTAGAGTATTTTGTGTTAAGTGAGATATTTTTTTCTATTATGGTGCTTGACAAAGAAATGGATCAAAATGTTTTGTTTAAGAAACTACTCTGGAAAGATAAAATATTGGCTTAGGTAAAGAGAATCCCAGCAATAACTGCAAAAACCCCAGCTGGTGCATAGCTGTGTGGCAGGAATGCCTGGCGTCACAGACCTGTGAGCAGCAGCGGATGAAAGTTCGCCTCCAGCCTCATAGTCCCACCTGTCCTGCAACCAGAATTCAGCTGATGCCACAGGGAGGTGGGTCAGAGAGTCATTGAAAATCAGAAAAGCAAGCTACTGCTAAAACCATAAAATAAGACTAAATCAGAAAGTAAGATACTGCTAGTTCAGCTCTGTGAACCATCTCGGTAAAGGATCAGACAGGCACCAGGACTGGCGCCAGAGACCAGGAAATTGAGCTGGGAATGACAGGTGACTGAAGAAGCATCAACTTACTTTTGCTAATGTTGGTGTGGTATTGCACTTTGACTTGCTAAGAAAAAAATAGAGACCGGCTTTTTATTTTCAGCAGCAAAGGGTTTTCTGGGACTCAGGAGAAGCACTGGATCAGAATCCTTATTCACCATCGGTAAGAACACAATGCTACCTTTGGGTATGATTGGGGGTTGGGAGGAGAGGTTATCTATAGTTCTAATACCTTTTCTAGCTGCAGTACAAGTGCAGAAAAACAAATTATACTTGGTTTTGAGGAGGATCACTAGGACTTTGTGTGTGCAGAAATCCTGCCCATGAGGCCGTCAGCTAGCATGGGAAATCAGCACAGACCTGGCTCCAGGGGCTCTGGCTTCTCCAGAAAGCTGACACAGGTGTCTCCCTGCCTGTCTCCTTGGCCAGAAAAAGAAGTGGCCACATAGACCTCTAAATTGTAAGGGGCCTAGTGAAAGACAACAGAAGGACTCAAAAAGTTGTAAACTCAGTCTTCCTAAATAGTTGATTTAACACCACTTACAGAACTGCAAGCAAATATGGCTGGCAACAGGGCCTTACTTCTGAGAGTATCTGTTGGAAGGAGGTTATATTTCACCCACTCCTACATTTAAAACATTTCCATTTCTATTTTGATTTCCTGTCTCCTTTTCCTCCTTTTCCCATTTCTCCTGCCATCTTTCAAAAACATAGAATAAACACACAGTCTAAGGGTGATTCAGAAGAGTCAAGTAGACGGTACAAAGTTAGGCAAATATAACCTTCTGTCACAATAGTTTTAATTATTAGCCACAGAAATATTTGTTTTCAGCAAAAAACTCAAACTTACAAAAAAAAAAACCTAAGATTTTTTAATCGCAAAAAGAAATAAATCGGTATTGGGTTGCTTTTAATGTTAGCTATCACTATTATTTTTATTTAATAGTACATTTTCATTATTTAGTAGTATTTCTTGTAATTCTGAGGAGCATACAAGTTTAGTTATGTAGAAATTATATCTTATATAGAAGTTATAGAGAGAAGAAAGATATATGTCTTGTTGATTTCAAGTGGGTCCTTTTTTCCTTTTGCATGCTGACACAAGGTGCATAGTAATGGATTGGGTTTTTTTCATTACCAAACAGCTGCATTTGCGTTCATTTGGTTGCAAAGCTGTTTACTTTTCAAATTACTTTATTAATTGAAAAACTAGTAAATATTGGTAATGTCTCCTCCTACTGTAATTGCCACCACATTTTCATCCACATTCCCCTTACATTTGTTGCATATCAAGCCTGTTCCACTACTTCAGTGGAGAGGGAACAAGATAGGGTAGAGAGGGAATAAGATGATAAAACAGTATTAGTTAGCCTCAACTAATCCTTGGATCTCAAATTCTGACAGAAATATTAATGACCTGAGACCTTGACAGTGTTGTCAGATAGGACTGCCTTACTCCCATGAGGACAATCAGATCAAGAGAAGTTACACTATGACTCTGATTTAAACAGGCTTCATCTGACAAATCTAATCTGGATCCTATCAGTGTGACAGAACTAAAATAATACACAAGGCACTTGTTTTCTAACCATGTTCTTTAATTCATTAATCTGTAGATTGCATTTTGCACCAACCCTGAATTCAAAACATTATCTTTTTTTTGAAAATAATAGATAGCCCTGATGCACAAGGCACTTTTTAAAAAATTTATTTATTTAGTGGAATAAATGCATCTGAAATACTGAATAAAGTACCGACCCCAATCTGCAAGCCCTCAATTCTTACCAGGAGCTCTGCTTGGAGGGCTTGCAGGATCAGTTCAGAGAATATATGAGGAAGATAAGAAGGAAAAAAAAGAAGAGAGAAAGAGAGAGAGATTGAAAGGGATTTGGTGGAGACAGAGATATATTAAACCAGACTGTGTTTCCTATTTTCAGTAGCCTAACGAAAGTTCATCTCTGACTTCAGAAAAAAGATTCAAAAAAACCATGCAGCCAGGATTAGTGTTTGCTAGCATGCCTCACTATTAAATTCCGCTAATGCGCTGTTTCGAAAACCAGCTCAGAGAAAACTTTCTGGAATAAACAAACATGCCTTGTTTCTTCCTCTCTCCCTCTCTCTTGTCTTCTTCACAAATATACACCTGCATGTTCACATAAACCGACAGATTTCACAGTGGCTAGGTGGGAACAATGTTAACCACAAAACATTTTGGTCTACCTAACGAGTCTGTTTTTTCTTAAATATTACTAAGCTAACTAGTAACCTGTTAAAGCTCAAAACTTCTTTGTAAAAGCAAAAAAAGAAACAAAACAAACAGTCTTTATAAATAAATTATAATTCTAACTAAAAAGCTAATTATAAGGGTATTTGTATTGTTTGAGGTAAGGCACATCTATTATCATAAAGATAATTAACTCAGTCTGACAGATCTAATAAAAGGACAAGTTTAGCATTGGCTTAGCCAGAAGCCCAAGGCAAGCAATTTTTATAATTACTAGTTATTGTAACTGGGCTCAGAGAAAATGGTCTGTGATATTTAAACAGTAATGTTAATTTGCATTTAGACCCATTTTTTTCCTCTTTCCCAGGCAAGATCTATTTAGCTGGAATGAGTAAAATAAACTTGAATAACTTAAGAAAAAAAGAAAGAAAGAAAGAAAGAAAAGAACGGCTTTCTCCTTACAGAAAAACTTTTTATGCTCAGATAATTAATATCCTCACAAGGTAAGTATTCTGGTAATCACAAAACAATTAAATGGCTTAATATAGTTTTAACACACAGAAAATGTTGAGTTTTCAGACTGAAATGATGCCTGCTGACTGCATTTATTCAGGGTAACTGTATTTTAATGTACAGATCTGCTATAAGTGCCTCCATTGCCCATGCCCTCAATGTGCCCCTGCTGTTGAGCTGGTGAGGAAAGGGCAGGAGAGGGAGGAGGAAAGCCCTCAGCTGCTCTAAGGAAGTGGTTCCCATTCACAACAAGAAAGGGAACAAAATAATATTCAGGAATATATGCATAAGAAGCAAATTGCTCCTGCTGGCATGGTGTAGTAGCGCCTTAACTAATGCTTACCTTGACATTTCTCAACACATTCTCTGCAAGAAAAACAAATCAACATTTTAAAAGGAGAAAGTTATTTTTTAACTGCTTCTGTAATGAAGGCTTTAGAAATAAGTAATAACTAGAGTGAGAAAATCATTGGTGATATACTACAAAAAAAGCACTTTAGGTACTTGCCATTCAAGTATGAATTTCATTATGTACTACAGGCAGGTGATGTCAACCTCAGTGCATTTTGCCCGTGTAGGACCATATCTACGGGGAACATTAAAGTTATATAAGCCTAAGCTGCCCAATTTTCAAAGTGCTGTGGGCTTGATATACAGATGCTGTAAACTGCCCTATATCCTTTGAAAACAGAGTCCTACAGCACCACATGAGTTTCACATGAAAAAGAGAGCAAAGGGAGCATGAAGTCTTTGTTCCCAAGAGGGTGGAAAAGACAAATCTGAGACGCTTATGAATCAAAGGGACCCGACCAATGCATGCTGGAGCACAGAAACAAGCAGCCCTTGTTTGCTGCCTTGCTTGCTGCTGTCCTTCAGTCCCAGCCTGACAGCAAGAGGTATAGCCCAGGCACACACACAGGCTGCAGAACTGGGCTGAACTTCCCCATCCATTGGTTCACATCTTTTTTTCTTGGCAGAATATTTTGGCCTGATTTTGGATCCCAAGAATTTGTCTCATTATTCATCTGTTCCATATTATATCAAGGATTTTGTTTTGTCATCAGCCCTGCTAACTTTATTTGTTAGTCATCCCATCAGGTGGGATGGGTGGTTCACTGCTATCCATGCAGTGCTGAGGGTGGAGGTGTTGCTCCCTTGCTCCTTTGCTGCTGCCTGGTTTTCTGAGACTGAAGATACTACCCTACTTTTTTCTGCTTCACTCCAGAAGGGTTTGATGTGTTTTTAATCAGCTTGGCCAAGGTACTTTTTTTAATGGAAGGCTAAATTTAGGATCATAAATGCCTATTTGAACTCTGAAATTTGCATACACTCTATCTCATGTTTGGCTATTGGCCGTATATTAATAATTCAGTTTTTGTCTTCAGTAAAATGCACTTTTTCACTACACACAAAAAATGAGATTCTTATCTATTTTGACTGAAGATTTTGATGATTTTTTAAAAATTATTTTTTTCAGCCTTCTTGTGCTTTGAGGATTTATGAATTTATTTACCCAAAGGTCCCCTACTCACTAAAATGCCAATGTGACTTTGCATATCTGAGTAGTTCTACTAATATCAGCAAGATTACTCACCAGCTGAGAAGCTGTATGTGTACTTTGCTGGAGGAGAGCTCAAGGGTCTGATCTGTGATGATCAAGCACTCTCTAGGCTACTGACTAAATATCACCTGTAAGGATTTGGTCCTTTTCAGGGTCATGGCCCAGGAAGACCAGCAAATATTCATCTCCAGCTAATGTGGAAGAGGGAAGGCTCAAAGCTGAGGATTGACTCTACTAACTGTAAATCTAAAAGGTAATCTCTGAGCTCCTAAATGCCTATAGATATCGAATTAATTTCATCAATTCCAGAAAAACATTACCACCTCTGCTACACAGAAACAGGCACACAAAACTTTGCTTTTTTTATCTGATTATGAACCTTGAAGCCAGAAGACAAGCAGAACCTTGCTGGGGATTTTCAAATTAAGACTGGGGAAAAAAATCCTTCTTCTGAATTGTTGTATGCATAAAAACCCCAACAGCATGGTACTTTGTGGCCCCTATCTGTCCTGAGATTTGGAGATTTTTAATCTGCTCCCCCTAGAGCTCTGAGACTTCTGCCACTACTTCTGAATGCTCTCAACAGTGATTATAAGTCCTCTTGATGAAGAAAATTGTTGGTGGCAATTTTATAGCTTCCACTTACTCCTATAATTTAAAAAAAAAAAATTTTGAGGGCAATTCTCCTCATATTTTAAGAATTTAAAGTGGGTCAGCTTTTGGTCTACATGGATTGATGGAGCCCTTTAAATAGGCTCTAGCTATAGCACGTTATTAATCACGGTAGCAGACGAAAAATACATTGTTTCCTTGCTGAGAATAGCATGTTTTCCTTTGTTTATGAATTGATCCCTGAAAGGTTCCTCACGGGAATATGTTTGTTCTTTCTTTCTTTGCTTCTTTCTTTCCTTCTAAGGCAAAATGGCTTTGAACTACAGATGTGCTAATCTGTAGAAAACTCCAGAACTCATTGATCCATGGGCAGCATAGGTATTAATCTACCTGGGCTGGGAGACTAGAAGAATGAACGATTAATTAAATAGCCCTGAGGTTATTTTTCAAAACAGCATTGTAAGCAGTGATGGGCAAACCTCAAAAGGTTTTTATACTGGCTTCAGTTCAGATCAACTTCCTAAATTTCATAGATTGATCTGCTCTTTGGAAGCATACATAAGAGGGAAAAATACCTAGAGGCAATATTTTAAGTTAGACCAATCGGCTCAGTAATAAAAAAAGAGAAAATACTTAGAAAATGAATTTTAGTCTTGTCCCTGAGACCCAATACATATTGCAAATATATTTAAATGTATCTATAAGAGAAAGAATGTGTTTGGACAGTTTTCCAAATATTCTTTAATAAAAAATGCAAAATTTATTATTAAATCCTATTGTTTCCAAAATCACTACTTAGTGTTTTGCAAAACTGGCAGCAATGTCAATACAATACTTTTTTTTACCCTCCTCACAGCTTTTACTTCTTGTTGCTCCCAGTAAATGAAAAGACCTTTGTAAAGTGACACGCATGAGGATACTGGCAAATCCCTCAGGATCATTTCTTTTGTGACACCAACAAAATAGAAGTATGGAGAGATGTCTGAGTATAGATTTTGTACATCAGCTTCCATGATACATAAATCGACCCATAAACTGTATATATTCATGTATCTGGTCTCCTGCCCCCTCCCCCCCATCCCCCAGCTCTTTGTTCTTTGCTTATTGTATATTTGGCCAATGCACTAAAGCTGCTGGATGACACAAACTTATTCTACCAGGCTTTAAGATGAGCAAGGGTAGGGTAAAACCATCCTACAATGCAGAGCTCCATTTAATTTATGCTGCCTCTACCTGAGGCTTGTCACTGTGTTAAGAGCACCTATGTCTATCTATTTCATTGCTTTTGATCATCTCAAAGGGCATGAAGGAGCAAGAAAATGCACAAAAATTTGTCTCTTCCAGTATATCATGAAGACATAAACCCAGATTTAAAGCTGTTAGAGGCTGCCTATTATTTTACGATCAAATATTGGAGCTCCTTCCTGTGAAGTGCTTCTGGATTTGACGGCATGAGCAGCAATGTGACATTACTTGAGTAAATGGGCAGATAAAACAATTGGGATGATTTCTGACAGTGTTTTAAGGGTGGCCTGCATGCACTTTGGTCATGCAGTTTCTGCTGCAGCTTGGCACTGTTCTAGCTCTAACATTAATAGATCCCTCTTAGATCTAACAGCCAGATGGTCAGCAGTTGTGAACTACTTACTGAAACACTCCTGAAGTTGCGCCAGGATATTTGTATACACATATTCTTTCTGCAAGCCACTGCTATAAGGTCATAGGAAGAACAAAGTCAGAAATGATGTGTCTCATGTTTTTGGGGGCATGTGTTGGCCTAATGGCCAAACACAGTTGCTGAGCAGCAAACAGAGCAATTGAAGATAATAATTCCTAACAAGTCAGCTATTAATTGAATTTTTGAGTCTTCTTATGTTTGCAAATTATCCATGAACAGACCCTGATTTTCTGGAATGCATTTGTTTCTCAGAGTTATTTGCTGACACAGGAAACAGAAACCATAGAAATGCTGGCTGGGGCTTACCCTTATTTCTTAAAGGCTAAGCAGAATAGCCATCAACCAGGCACTTATCATAAGGCCTGGTGAAAGAAAAATGGAGTGTAAAGTCAAAATATAGGAAGCTGAAGGATAGAGATAACCATCATAAAAGAGTTTGAAGCCTCTTGACTTCAGCAATATTGCCAGCTACATGCCATAACTTGATCTTTGGCATTAAACACTCTGCTGAGTAGGTCTTTGCTGTGTTACCTTCTTCCTGGATGTTTTTTTGCAGCTGGCTTAACCCTTGGGCTGCTGCCATGCTCCTCCTACCTCTCTTCCTTTTGACATATTATTCCCAGATCTCAAGGTAAATTTTGGCTACAAAATCTCTGGAAAGGAACTTGGAACTCCTTGCCAGACATTTTATGAATAATTTGAAGAAAAAGATACTCTTGTAAGTGTATTTGTTCAACCATTTTGATC
Source organism: Phainopepla nitens (assembly GCA_013400175.1). Taxonomy (NCBI): domain Eukaryota; kingdom Metazoa; phylum Chordata; class Aves; order Passeriformes; family Bombycillidae; genus Phainopepla; species Phainopepla nitens. The sequence goes on from VXBQ01011151.1 coordinate 780,108, forward strand.
AACTATTTTCATCCACATTATATTTTTTGCCTGCCTCTGCTGCTTTTATCTGAAAACATGCATATGTACAGTTATGTCCTGAAGCCCTTACAGACTGAAGACAGAAGAGGATGTAAGACAATAGGCAACGTAACTTCTGTACGTCCTTTTTGGCATGCCTGTAGTTCACCTTAAAACTTCAAGCCTTTGCCTTGAACCTCTAACATCTTGGATGGCCTCAGACACCTTTTGCGGCCAGTTTGTTAAACACCTGCAATGAGGCCCCTACTTCAGTGGAGCACAAAAGACAGTGCTACTTGCTCACAGTCTCTGCCATTTAGAAACTTGACATTGCCATAGTTACAAATTTGAAAATCGCTTTCAATTTTTATTTCTGACTCCTTTTCTTTTCATATATGAGAACACAGGCTAAATTTCCATTCACCCTTTCCTATTTTTTTTTTTTTTAATATTGAACTGGAAATTGTTTTGAGTAGCTCCACTTTCAGTGCATATTCCTGGGCAGCATAAAACTAATGAATAGCTCATTTGTGAGAAGTGTAGGCAGAAGGAATGTGATTGCATGCAAATTTCACTAGGAACTGAAACAAACGTTCCCAGAGAGTATTTTCCGGTGTTCAGTCACACTGGCTAACTATTAATCGACAGGAGTAAGTGTCTCTAGTTAAATGCAGTGTCTAAGTAACTGAGCTGTATAATACATATTGCCATGTTGCACTTAGCATATTGCTTCCACATGTGAGCAGAGAAGCTGGGTGAAAAGCAGCTTCACAGGCGCAATGCAGGGTGGTCTAACAGGTGCAAGAAGCCTTTGAAATCTCCTGTCCCTCTTTCTCTCCCCATCTTTGGGAAAAAAAAATCCTAAAACAGAACAGATAATGGTGTGGAAGTTTCTTGTTTATTTGCCCTTTTGGAAAGGATTCAGAGGTTAAAATTTATGAAAAGAATACTACAAGTCAATGAAGTTATATTACTAGAGTATCATACCAAGATATCATCATAGAACAGGTGAATTTTGCCCACAGAGAATGTCTTTTCAGTTGGGCTGGTCCTTAGATTGGACTTGCACAGCAAAAATATGATCCCACTTCCTTACTCAGTCACAGTGAAGCTGCCTTGGAGCCAATTACTGCCTCCTGGTCACTTGTCACTGCTTGTCAGGAATGAGCATAGAAAGCCAGGAAGAACAAATGTACTTATATCCCCTCTAGAAAGCCTTCAGGGCTTTTCCAGTTCTCAGTGTGGTGTCTGTGATTCCATCTCAGGTATGTTGCTATTTGATGATCGATACTAATTAGGAAAAAGTTATTTTCCTTTTCCTTTGTCTGACAATGAATCTACCAGGATGAAGAAACCTGAAAACAGCCATTGGAACAATGGAAATAAGTTTCTGTGTGTAGGGGAAGTGTGTGGTGGTAACTAGAGGCAGTATAGTGTAGCTGTCTGCTTTCTTTTATGATTTTCAGAGAGAGCTAGACTCATCCTCATGCCAGCTACCAATGTTCTCTGAAGACAGAGCCAGTGGAGTGAGACATGCTGCTCCTGTGCCTCGAGTTATCTTACCAGCTTCTACTCCTGATCCCTGGGATGCAAGGGAATTTCTAGCATAAACCTTAAGCACTCCCACAAGCCACCAAGTCATCTTAAATGCAGAAATTATTAAGCTTCTTAATTTAGAGACTTTATTTCTTAAGCCTGAATCTCTCTCCAGAAAGTGGGTGAGAAAAGTCAAACATTTATTAGGGTAGTCACTTATCTGACAGAATTCAGCTTCTCTGTAAATAACTTTTTTCTTTTCTCATGAATGTTTGCCCACTCACTGCTCTCTCCATGTTTGAAAAACTTTCCTAGAACTTGAAATTTTAGGAAAAACAAAATAATGTGTGCAAATGAATAAAGTCTGGAGTTCTTGTGAAATACATACCTTTCATGGACACAGGCAGGATGATCCCACAACTGATTTACTTTGAAGAACTTCTGTGCCCAAACTTTTGCTCAGAAAATATGACATTAGAATACTCTACATCACCTCAGCTTGCTGGGCAAAACACAATCCATTTATTACTTGGAATAGTGTCAGGAAATACAGTATTCCTGTTCTGAAACTAGTATAGATTGCATCAAAGTATTATTACTGTAAACATGAAAAAAATAAATACAATAAATCTGTCACATAAATACCACTTCTATTTCCTTACAGGATACCTTCCTTGAGGTTTATGCTCACACATGTAGTACTGCATATTAAACTTCCAGCAGCAATGTGCATGTGTTTTGCTGCTTAGGCCCAGCACAGTATTTTCTTTGCCTTGCTCTTTCATCTTAACTTTCTCTTCTTTCTTGTTTGTTGCACTTACTGTTCTTCATTTCATTCTTACCTGCTCAGATAGTCATCTGACCTAGTTTTAAGATATGGATTAAAGTAAATCCTATAATGTAAGTATTCTTGCTTTTCTGTATTCTGCACTGTCATCTGTGTTTTGCTGGGATTTTGGATACTGGGGCTGGCTTTGGTTGAGAGAGCTTCTGTGTCTCTGGGACTTACCCCCTAAGTGACTGGGATCATGCTGTAAGCAACTTTGTTCTCTGCGTTCTTGGGTACCCATTATCTCATTGCTTCAAAAGCAGACTTAATTCTTCAACCTCTGAAGATAACTTTGTCTTTAATTATTCAGTCAGAAACTCCCACTGAGGTGAATGGGGGAGGGAGAGGGAAGATCCCTGTATATTTTAAATCAGAAATGCCTGTTTGAAAGATTTCTGGTTTTGCAGTGTTAATTCACCCTAGGTAGAAGACAATGAGTAGGGGTTCTTAATTTAAAATCACAACTTTATGGAAACAGCTAGCCGAAACTACAGGAACCTCTGACCAACAACTGTGACCACACAGCTAAAGAGATTTTTATTTTCAAACCTCCAATTAATGATCAAAAAGGAAATGAGAGTGGTAAAATAAGAAATGAGAGTGTGATACCCCTGAACACTGTGCCATACCTTTGTGCTGTTGCAGCAGTGGCTACTGCCCTTGCCATTCAGAGAGTGTCTCACAGTGGTGCTGGTGCTTTTGTCAGTCTCTTGGTGCTTGTGAAAGGAGTATATACACAGATACACTGTCCCAGGCGAGGCAGTTCCACCACACAAAGTGTGCCACTGAAATACAGGACAGGTGGCAGGTACAAAAACCTATGAATACATCAATTCTTCTCTGCACACACACACATGGAAAAGAGAGGCAACTTGGAATTACTATTCTCCCAGAAAAACCCACAAAGATAAAAAACTGCTACTTTCTAGCCAGGAATTTGGTTTTTTAAAACTTGAATAGATGAGATTACAACAAAGAACATCTCTAAAATAAACAGTTCTAGTGTAAATAGCTAACAAATGGGCAGCATGTATGTATTCTCTGAAGAATAACATGCAACTACCATTCCAGATCTCCCAAGTTTTTTAATCTGAACCCTAGAGCTAAATTGCTGAATGGCTCTGAGCAAACCACTGTGAGATAGATTTATCCTGCTCTCTGGCTGGCAGTGTTGGGTAGCTATCATCTAGGTGTGAGTGCAGGCAGCTGAGGACAGAGTTAGGCAGATCTGTCCATCTTTTATCCCAAGGCGAGGGTACTCTTCTGCTTGCAGACCAGAGTCCCAGGGTCTTCCAGTCTTTATAGACCTAATAAAGGACTGGTGTATCAACCTTACTGCTTGCATGCTTTTAACTTCTATGCAGATTTTTTGATGCTTTGGATTAAAATTAATCCCATGAATAATGTGCATACAGTACGTTAAAGCAGCTGCATTTCCTAGCTGGTACCCACATTTTCCTATCATCTATGGCTACCAAAATTATTTTACTTGTGGTTTGTGGTTATTTGGCCTTGTGGTTAAAGAAGAAAGCCTGGCTTTCCATGTGAAAGCCTGGTTTCCTCACAGAGAGCTTGACTTTTTAGGATTTTCATGCTACTGTATTCCTGACTGAATGCTTACTCTTTCCAAACTGAGTTTACTTGAATTAATATGCATACCAGTCCCAATATTACTGTAATCAGCTTTTTTAATTTCAGAAAAAACATTTTCATTTATATTTAGAGAAATTTATTGATACTTGAACAATCCTACTGATGCTAGGAGAGTCCCCAACCTAAAATATCTGTCTAAATACTCATACAATTTTTGCTTAAGCAAATATTTTTTCACAGTCAGGAAAAACTTACTAACCAACATTTACTCAGATCAATATATTTTAATTGAAACTAATGGCAGATAGCTTAAACCAACAGATTTTTCACTGAACTAAGTACATTAAATCAATACATTGCCAAAACCCATGAAATCTTGCATAAAAGGTATTTTTATTCTTACCTAAATTAGTTTCATTGAAACTTATACATATTAACAGTAATCAAAATACTGACATTCAGACACTTCTCATGGCATGAGTGCATTCAGAAAACTTCAGACAGACTTACACAAAGCCATATAAAACAAGGAGTTAATTTGCTGTAAGCAAAGAATAAAAAGGCTCAGGGTTGACTCCTTCTCTTTGCTAGAAGCTATTTGTCTGATCTTGGGTGAAATCCTTAGAGGGCTAATTTGGGCCTGGACTTTCCCAGCTGACACCAGCACAGTAAGCCAGGCTCCTCTCTCCCAGCTGTGCTCCACTTGCAATCACCTGGTGGAGGTGACTCAGTACATCGATTATTCTGGGAGTGTACAACCAATGCAGCCATTTCAATCAAGCAGCGCAAGTTTGGTGAAATCTGTCACTAGTGGCTGATATTGCAAAATTTGTCAACACAAGAGAGAATAAGGCACCTCAGTACCCATGGAGATCAGCACACCTCTCATCTATCCATAGATATACGGAACAAAAACAGCAGTATTTCTCCAAAGTGTGTCTTCTTTGACTCTAAGCTTTTGGGCTGGGGACCATCTCTGACTTTCTGCTAAGACAACACATCCCAACAGGGTCTCAGTCACAGTTATTATGGAAGCAAACTGATTGTAAATATAGAATTGGAAGAATTGGTGACTTAAGTGAGAAACTGATGGCATTTACCCATCTGCTGGATTCCTATTTTTAGCAGGAGATACACAAGAGCATAGACACTACTGTGTGTAGGAGAGATGACACAAAGACAACTGGGTGAGATGGAGGCTGGCACACGGTCATCTGTTTTGGTATTCAGTTACAATTACAGCATAATTAGTCTACTAATTGCATGCCCAAGTTTAGTCGATGAATTTGTATTTGTAATTACAGCTTATTGAAATGCACTGGGTTTTCAATGCCTGCCTCTGTTTCCATGTGAAATTTTCTCCTTCCACTCCCCTTGTGTTGATTGCACATGCAGAAATGTGAAAGATGACCATAACCCATGCAGGCAAGTATGTCAGACCCTTGCAAAAATAGCAGCCAAACTGTAACTGTCAGTTCTACAATCACATCTATGGGGGCTCCTGGCCTCAAGTGCAGCTTTGTTGGCTTCAGAGCCAGCACTGTGCAGTGTCAAGGGTCACCCCTGCTTATAGAATCATGCAGGGGGATGCAGAGCTCCTGCCATTCAAGTTATCACCTGTTGAAAATGGCCTTTCAAAAAGCAGCCTCCATCTTCTGCAAAGATATTTTCCTGTTCCAGATGCAGAAAATTTTGAAACTGCCCCAATAACAAACTCTTCCCTGATCTTTTTCATGTGAAGTGAGTAAGTGGAAGCCACTAAAATGATGCCATTTATTAAGCAGAGGCATTTTGTTTCTTAGAATCTACAGGGAAAATACTTCCTTTTCTTCCATTTAGTTTCCCTGTATCCAGCTGAGAAGCATAAGCTAAGTACTAAGGAAAGGACTTATCCTTTAAGAAGAATCTTGGATGATGCTTTAAACAATGTAAAACTTTTTTTTATTTGATAAACCTTCATGAAACCCCCCACATTCTTTGAAGTTCTGAAGTGGTTGCCAGGAGTTTCTGTCTCACGAGAAGGTAAGGTGTCAGCCACATGACATATGTGCAAGAAGTTAGAGTCTGTCTCACTTTCAGAGAGATGCCACTGTATTTATAAGATCGTCTGTACCAAGGGAGAATCAAACTGAAACTTGCAGCCTGTACATTCTGTAACAGTTTGTTTTAATTAAAATTAGACATGTTCCTAAGCAGAACTCCAGATCAAAACATGCTCTTCAAACTTTGGGGAAAACAGATAATGGAGTAGTATTTTTTTTTCCCTAGCTTCCTTTAAAAATAAAAGAATTGATTGTACAAAAACTTGGTGCTGACAACCGGGGAGCTGAAGACTCAAAGTTCCTTGAAAACTAAGTAGATGGATCATACTATTTCATTTTCTATGTATCTATTCCCCATGATTTATGATTCCCACAGACCAAGATCTGAAAACCCAGGCCAAAATGCTGAAATGAAGAGCAGAGGAATTAAACAACATTGACATTATAGAGTAAAACCCTTTCAAGCTCAGTTATCCCTGTTGTTAAGGAAGCTACTGGTGTAAGAGAAACTTTTGGAATGAAAGGACAAATAAAAAAGTACCTTTTAGGAGGAGCATGAAGCTGTTGATTCTTTCAAGAAAGATATTCGATTTCTTATCTCGACTGTTGCTTGGTTCAGCAGAGATCTGAAAAGTTATTAACTGGAGAAAGAAAAAAAAAAAAACAAAACAGAAAAAAACCCACCCCAAAAGCCACACTCCAAAGCTAAACAAACAAACCTCAAACCAAAAGCAAATTTCCACAGATATCATAGGACATCACAGCTGAAAATTTACATCTGAATGTGGTTAGTTCTTTCTCTGCATATCTTTGGTCAACAGTGTTTCAAATCTGAGAAAATATGTCATCTCATTCAAATACTGTGAAATAGATAAAAGTATCTTAATGAGGAGGCAGGGCTCGTTTTGTCATCTAGCCTCGCCTATTATACTGTTTAGGTTCCTACACACTTTGGAGTCCTAATTATCCAGCTAGACCATAGACCATATCCTTTAAATAAGTACCGATATCCATTTAACAAGTTCCTTCACAACTTAACAGTCAAGTGCCATTACCTATTTAACAAGTAAGTTAATTGAGATGTTGCACACAGTGCAATCCTCTTGTAAATTCAATTAATCCCTCACAACCGGCTCAGACTTGCTGCCCTTCAAATACTTGCACAGAGATTTAGAAAAGGTAGTATATTTAGCAAGGAGATGAAAGGGAGGGAGAGATGACTTGTCTCTTGCTTTGCTAGTGTTTGTAAAATGGTCATTATACTTGACAATTTTATGCATTGCATCGTATAGGATACAGTGTCAGCCTGAGCATCTGAGTATCTCATTCAGGCACATGCAGTTTGCACCTGTGTCAGTTGTAGTTAATTACAGTGTGATTGCATGGACGGATATATGTACAAAGCCTTAAGATAGAAAATATAAGTTCAGACTTTGTTAATTATTAGATTAGGACTGCTTTGGTTGATCTGATTTTGCGGGGTTTTGTGATATCACTTATTTTTAAGTCAGTTTGTAAGATATAAACTCTCTACCACACACATAATATATTCTGTCTTGTTGGTTAGTCCTAAACAGGGGTTGAAAAGAGAGAAGTCTTGCTAACACAGAGAATCAGCACTTTTTAATTACCCTATTTTGTAATACAAGGTGGGCTGGTGAGATGACCTGCAGCAGGAAGTCAGCACTTTTTGAGTGAGTACCAGCATATTTTTGCATTTGTTTGCTTCAGCCTTCTATTCTCTTTCAAATGGATCAAGTTTCCCTTCTTTGGATCTTCAGCTTTGTCCATTAGTACATCCCCAAAGAGTATTTTGTCAAACAAAGCAAAACACCTTGAAGATAATTCCAAGTTTTCTGAGAGTTATAGCCCATACTTTGTTTATGTGTAGTGATTATTTATTGAGTTAGCACTCCCAAAAGGCAGATCTGGATACCAGAAGAATGCATTAGATAATTGCTAGTTGGTTTGCTCTCCTGGTATTTTGTGGTATTTTATGCTGTCTTAATGGCATCACCTGAGATTTTTTTGGCATGAAAATATTTTAAATTGCTGTCTGTGATAAATTTTCAGAAAGTGCTTTTCAAATTTCCATAGTAAGAAGCTCTGTAGAAAATGTTCTTATGTCCAGGTTGCTGTTCTAGATAACATACTAAGAAATGGCTATACAAATCTTAGAGCCATAAGAAAGATCGGGGAAAGAGGTTATGATTATTGTAAACCTTACTCCTCCAACGAACAAATGTTTGCATTTAATCTTTCTTTACTGTACTTTGAAAATTAGAAAATAGTTTGCCACGTGATCCTTAGAAATATTTTCTTAGGTTATGTTCTCAGTCAAAGGTTTGCTAAGAATCACTTCTCTCTCCAAATATCACTCTCTTTAGGAACCCTGAGAAGGACTCCTGGATTTAGAATATGTTGATGAGAATAAAACCACATTGAAGAGCTCAAAGGTCCAATAATACCTAACTCATTGCCACTATAAGCAGATAAATATCAACTACGAAAATGTCAACAGCTACAACTTCAAGAAAGAAAATACTGTATAATTTTAATGTGTCCATGATGGAGCATGCTGTCAGCACCTGAGAGAATCAAGAAAGCTTCAGGTATTTTGAGATCTGCTGGCCAAGGAAGGCTAGCTCATCTTCTGAGATGGTTTTAGTAAGAACAATACTGGAATAGCACAATAGATTATTTAGACACCAAATTGATGCTATCAATGATTTTTCATTACTCTATGCTCTACACGCCTCTTTTGGAACCAATGCTGACCACATAGCTTAGTACAATTGAGAGGCTGAGCTCTATTTCCATTTGATATTTTCCCTACTGTTTCAGTGACAATATACACAAACAATAGGAAGAGATAATAATACAAAATCTATATTACTCTCAAAACCATCTTTTGCTGTCTAAATCCATTGTACTCTTTGGGAGCTAGTTAACTAATTATTAAAACAATATCTAAAAATAATCAACTTCCGGAAAAATTGGCAGGCCAAATTCAGTTCCCATTCATCCCCAGACAGAACCAGTGAATTGTAGTGTATGAGGGAGGATTATAGAAAACAGTGTCAAATTATTACTTTTCAATAGTGGATAATTCATGTGTGGGTTGCAGGAAATAGCCTAATGGCTTTACAGACAGCCATTACACTCTTTACCCCCTCTTTATCTTGTTCTTTACTTGCCAGATTCAAACACAGCATGTGCTATAGGAGGACCTGGGTATCCTTGCAAGACCTCTTTCATCTCTCACTGCAGACAGGATCTGGCAAAGAAGGAGTACCACATTATTTTAACACAAAGACAACTGTCACATTATTTCCCCAGTGGCCAATCACCCTGTAGGGGACAACTTCATCTATATTGTACCTGCTTAACATACTTCATTAACTCTGTCAATTACCAGCTACCTCAGCACCTTTTCTGTCGGCATTACACAATTTATTCTTTCTATGTCCCAAAGAATAACACAGCTTCTACAGCTTCATAATCCAAGTAAGGAGATATTAATCTTAGAAATGTGTATTAGAACAATTAAAATAGATTTTCAAGATGGTTTATGACTTGTTTTTTGGTGGTGTTCAGCACCTACTACTGTTTTTGAATTTTAAATATAAGGGAGAGTTCCCTCTAAAAAGCAGACACGTCTTTTAGAGGGGACTATATTTTTGTTTGACAGAGACTTTCCATACAAGTTCTCACTGCCAAGTATAGCAGCAAACTTTTCTCATACTCTTTCAAGATAAGCTTTAAAGATAAATAAACAGAGACTTGACTTCAGTCACCTCATTGAGGCTTGCTAGGCTAGGAGCTAAGGAGCATATTTACCCTGGGCTCTTTCTCCAGGCACTGGAGACAGGCTTGCCATTCTAAATAGAAATTCAGCCTACCTGAGCCAAACCATACTCATTGACTTGTGTGAGACTCTGCTCCTCACCACAGAGCCTTAGTTAAGTGGCTTTTCATTGAATGTGTCACTTAGAATATCCTTGTGAGAAGCAGGACTTTTGGTTTTAGAGGCTGGATTTTCAGAGACTGCAATGGCCGGCAGAAAGGTGGGGATCCATGAGGAGCTAAAATCTGAGGATGTGAGTAAGGTGACATTAAGATTGGGGCTCTAAACGCAGGAAGAGGTTTGGATCAGGAAGAAAGCAGCTTGAAAGTTCCAGGGAAGTAAAGCTGTGGAAGATTCCACAGACAGAAGATGTAAAAGTAGAAAGAGCATTGCTTTGAGCTAGCACTCAGTGTATTCAATTGTCTACTTGAATATTAAGCTCTGCTTGGGCTAATAAGCCACAGGGCATGAGCCCAGATCACCAGAGCTTGGAGGGGGCAGTGTTGGGTACAAAAGGGTGACACACAACTGCACAATTCCACAATTCCCCACCACCGCTGTGGGGCAAGAACAGAATTACAGGACTGGTCCCCGCTTCCCTCCCTCGCTCTCTTCTCTTTATCTCTCTTTTCTTTTTCCTTTTCATCTGTCTGGAATATGACAGGTTTCTTCAAAGGACACTTTTGAAACTAAGAAAACCTGTATTTTCACAGAAAAAAATCAAACAGTAAATGACCTAATGCCTGCTACAAAGACATCTGATTAAAGCAAATTCAACATACAGTTTAGAACAGACTAGCATCAAACGTTCTGAAAGGGAACAGATGAACCAGGAAAATTGAAAGTCAATGGAAATCCTAAATACCTCCTGATTACATGGAGTTTTCCAAGTCATTTTTCAAAAGGAGCAAGGGACGTCTGATCGCTCAGCTCCTGCTCTAATTAGGTTGAAAGGCAAATCCCTCAGAAAAGGGAAGTATGGCTTGAGGTTACCCATTACAATTGTAGAGTCTGTTGTGAAATTGACAGTTTCTGCATGATTCAGCTTTCCAAATGAATATTTCTTCCAACTGAATATTTTTTGCTGCTTCTCTTTTCTCTTTGTGTTTCCTTTTTTTCTACCTGAATCAGTATGCTTCCTCCAGAGGAAGCTGCTGCATACTTGCAGGTATTGATCAGGGCAGTCTCTGATCGGCTGGAGAGAAAATGACATTACCTGTCACCTTTTCCCATGTTACAGAATTGTAAAATATGAGGTTTCAGTACATCAATTAGCGTCAAAATACTAAACTGCATATTAAGACATAGCAGATACCTATTGCCATATGCTACATTTGTACCTTCACTATCCTTCAAGACACCTCTGGGGCCTTATAGCTTTATAAGTACAGTTGGAATGTGTGTATAGCCTAAATATGTAAGAAAGAAGGGTCTCCATAGTCAGGATTGTGTCTGCAACAGATGAACTTTTTTTTTGTAACATTTCCTTACTTAATACTGCTGTCTGGGCTAAGATTCCTTTTAATATTGGTAGGAAAACCAGCCAAAGTGAATTCTCTAATTGCAGTAAAAATAAAACCTTGTGATTCTCTGATGTGCCCATAACTTGAATTTTTGAATTAATGCAGGAAGGGTTTAGGGAGTTGCAATACACCAAACTACTTCCACTTCTGTAAAAGCTGTTTGTTCACAGCCAGGTGTAGTGCCTTTTTTTTTTTTTCCTTTCTTTTTCTTTTGCTCCCCTTAAATAAAAATGAATGCTGTGCAAACACCAGCTGACTCCTTTTTAATCTGTCAGCACATTCTTTACATCTGTGCATAAATATTATTATCAAAAACTCAGAGTGTTACTGCAAAAATTATCAGAGTCCTCAAAATGCACTCTCTGCAGTCTCCATTGGAATACAACTTTAATGTGTTAATGTGAGAACAAGCAAGCTCTAGGAGGAAAAAAAGGAAGGCTTTTCATTTTCGCAGAAGGTTAGACACGGTTTTCTTCACTATCATGTTTATGCACAAGGTAAATATTTTGTACTTAGTACAGTATTTTCCTCTGACATATAGTTGGCCTCAATAATGTTTCCAATTGTGTTAACTTAAAATATTAACCATTGATGAAAAGACATGATCTGGGGGAGAATGATACAGGACATGGTATGTTTCCAGAGATTTTTGAAGATTACCTTTTAGAATGGAACCTCTAAGTAGGTATTAGTGTATCTGTATGTAGGAAAAAACCACAGTCATATTTTTCATGTTTATAGGGATGACCTTTTATATTATAGTACAATGCTTTGAAGCACAGTTATTTTAATTGCTTTATATGCCTATTGAGACCATTCTGCACGTCACTTTGTTATATATAGCACCAAGTCACATATGTTTGGTCAATGAATCTTTTGCTGCCTTGATATTTATGTTAAAACTCTGATCAGGAGTTACGGAAACATTCTAGTTTGGGTTTTGCTGTTGGTGTTTTTTTGTTGTTTAGGTTTTTACTGTCCTTCTAGCTATATACCTAATGAGGTGACAGAAAGAATTAAAAATGACAGATTGTTTTGGCTGCAGTGGGGCTGTCTGAGCTGTATTTTGCTGTAACACAGTTCAATAAACCCAGCTCGTGGAGAACCCTCTGCACGTGATTCATTGCAGCAGCAGGGGTCTGGGTGGAGGTTTAAGGAGGAGCAGGGGCTGGGCTGGGCCGCACGGATGAGGACTCGGCCCCCCGGGCACTGGCAACTCCGGGGATGCACGGGGCTGCGCCGGCCACCGAGGGCTGCTCCCGAAAACAGCTAATCGCAAGCTGTAAGGGCTGGCTTTGGCACACTTATTTCTCTCCAAACATTTGTAACACTGTAGCTTTGAGTCCATATGCTTCTGAAGTGTGGCGGCGCCTTCTGCAGACAGCCCCTCCGAGCTGGGGAGCGCTGGGAAGGCGGTGCTGGAAAAAAGCCACTGTGGGGATGAGGGGCGGTCTCCGTGTCTGCGCCGATACACGTCTCAGCACCCACGTGCCATTTTGCTGCTGTGTTCCTGGTGGAAGAATAAAAGGTATCAGAAGTGATTCCTAGGACTGAATGGTTAACTACAGGTGTTAGACTGATAGCTGATGTAATTAAGAAAAAAGATCTGTCGTTTCACAGACCGTGAAGAATAAATTCCAGATATCCGCGCATAATCTTTCAAAGTGCCTTTATCTCCAGAGCCAGAAAGGGTGACCACAGAATACCCTGAACCCAATTATGTACTTTCCGATTATCATATTTTTATTTCTCAAGACACAAGGCTAATAAGAAAGATCAAAAATGTTTGAACCAGAGTAATTTCAAATGTCAAGAACTAGTTATTCTTACAACAAGCTCCCAGGTCTTGGCAATGGAAGCTGTTCTCTGTTTGGTTTGATTCCTCTTGGGGAGAGGAAACGAGGGACTAGGAGATTTAAAGTGCCTTTGTACTGCGGAATCAACACATACTTTTGAGACCTGCATTTGATGCTGATTTTGAGGTGGTTTGTTTTGTTTTGTTTTGTTTTGTTTTATTTTTGGAGTTGGGGATGGTGGAGTTTGGGGATGTTGGTTTAATTCTTTTTCTTTCTTTCTTTCTTGCTTGCTTGTTTTCTTGCTTGCTTTCTCTTGCTTTCTTGTTTCTTGCTTTCTTGTTACCCAGAGAGAAAACTGCAGAAGAATTTCAGGGAGTTTCTGTTCAGTTCTTTGGACCAATAACCCAATCAGGTGAGAATCAGCAGGAAGGATGAATCCAAAATAAAAAATCCACACCAGAAATTTTCTTTGGGAGAAAAAGGAATGTTGCCAATAACATGAGCAATAAAAGGGGGAGGGCAAAGTAGTGGATTCCTCTGTAGCAGGAAATAAAACAAATTTCTGCTTTCCAAATGATTATTTGAAAAAGGATTCAGAAGGTACATGACTTTATTCTCCTTACAGTTCCTCATGTTCAAGGAGCAGTGCACATATGGATGTTAAAGAAAACCATGTGGCTCCCCACAGATGATATTCTGCACATATAACTTCCTACAGGGGAGAAAACAGCTTCAGCTTGTGGGTCTCTGGTTTTTGGCAACAAGACATAAAGATAGCTGCTGTGGCCTGCTTTCTTGAGATGCTGAGCAGCCATAAATTCTGGTGAAGTCAGGAAAGTTATACATACCAACCCTGCGTTTTCAGAGACAAAGCTGGTTTGCTTCTTTGTTCTCCAACTGGCTCACCAAGAGAAGAATCATAGAGGTGCCAAGTGTTTCACCCTCTCAGCCAGGGCTAAAGTACTGCCTGTATCAGAGAGAGGAAGAGGATAATTAAAATTAACAACTCTATAATGAGAATGGCAGCTTTGCTCCAATCAGGGCATGGGTGAAAAAGCGTAAGTGAGAAAAATTTAATTTGAAGCTTATCCCTAGGCTGGCAATTGAATTCAGTAGTTACTTGGATCTCAGAAAAATTCTGAGCCAGTTCTGGAAAGTAAAAATGAAGATGGAAAAATACTGCAAGTAATCATGCAAAGTAGAATTCTGAGGGTAGCTTCAAGAGTACAAAACAAAACTGTTTTCACTGAGATCAATCATGTTAGTTTCTGTCTTTTTTTTTTTTTTTTTGTCCTAATTATCAGTGCCAAGCAGGAATCACAGATTAGACACTATTGAAGCTATTTTTAAGTCTAGCTTATTGAAACCTGTTCTTTTCAATGAATCTGCTCAGAACAAACTTAGCCTTTAGATTCTCTGCTATATTGCTCACAGTATCCTGAAAGGAAAGGAGCAGATGCGGATAATTCCTCTTGGGACCAAGATCACTGCAAGGAGTTCAGAGACTCACATGCACACATTAAATTAGGAATTTGAAGGTGGGGTGGAGGAGATCTATTTCTTGATTATGCAAAAAATTTGCTGCTCAGAGTTTTTTCCCAAAACTCTTTGGATTTGGAAGTCATTTTCTCTTTGTGAGGGGATGACAGGCTAAAAACGCCTTTTGCTCCAATGTCATTTGAATCTGGGTATGGTTTTAGGAAATTACATGCCTGGGCATTTAGATTAAAGTTTCATCCAGAAAATGCTGTATCAGGGTGAGGAGGGATTTTGGACCATGCCTCCTGGCAAGGTGGCAACCCAGGTAAAATTTCTCGTGACAGCTGGCCGTGGTCTGTCTGTCAGGAAGAAGTACAAGGATCAGGAAAAGAGGAACATCTTCTTTGACGGTTATTTGTTTTAATCTCAATTTAATCTACTCTAGGTATAATAAGAAGGGATTGGGAAAGAAAAGGTATTAGAAAGGGACAAGAGAAAGACAGACAAAAATATGCTGAGACATATTGGGGAACAGTGGAAAATACATGAAGAAGACAGCTTGACCTGATCCAAAACATAAAGCAAGCATAAAAAGTTGCAAAGTGATACAAAATAGGGTACAAGAAAAGCAGACGGAAAAAAATCTGAATTACCAGATGTTATATGCTTCTATGCCATTCTATGTGTGTAAATGTATTTAATCTCTTCATGTCCATAAAATGCCCCCATTTTGCAAAAATACACTTTTAAAAAGCTATGGTACTCTAAATGCTAACCTTCATTTGTGGTTGTGCCGTAAGAGAATAATTCTTTGTCTCTATTAGTTGTTAAAAAAATAAAAGTGAATCTGTGGAGTGAACCAGTGTGGATTAAAGACCCATTGGCAGCATTATACACATTTCAGTCAGATCTACCTGGAAAAGCTGTAGTCCAGCCCTGTGGGCTGAATGGCCATTCCCAGTTGGAGTGCACAGTGTATTCTTTCAGGGCGTACCTCCCTCTTTAGCTTCTTATGAATAAAGCTGGCTTGAGTGATAGAGATCCACTGAATGTTGTAAACCAGTGCGGCACAATAAGTGGGAATGGCAAGAATCACATGCCAATGTAGACTTTCTACAAGAAGTTGAATAAAGATTTGCATCCTTTCCAGGGTACAGCTTGTTCAGCTGTCAGTAAACCCTAAATTCTACAGTTTTGTACAAAGCTACTTCATGTCACATCTTGACACTTATTCAAGAATCTCCATTATGCTTGTGTAGCATAGGTTGCAAAATGTTTGTGTATTATTAATGAGATAGTGGAAATGCTCTAGAATCAGCTTTCATCTAAATGAAGGTGATGATGTTTATCTGTACCCTTTGTATTCCTTGTTGTCTTGAGTGCACAGTGCTTCCTGCTGGTATCTGTGTTATTCATTTCCTGACTAATCTCTTCACCTGATCAGTATTGATTGTAACTCCCAATCTATAACTTTTAGGCACCGTGACATTATGGTTAAATAAAACACAGATGCAAAGATAATTATCAAGGTCTGATACTGGTATTTCCTTTCTGGCAAATGATTTCAGCAAAGCTTATATTTGACAACTAGAAGCAGTATTTTTAGAGAAAAGTGTAAATGGAAGATGAATATGCAATTTTTAGTTCCTTAATATAGATTACTTAAGAAGAAATAGTAAGTTACCTTGCAGAAATCAACAGCTTCTTCAATTGGATTGCTTCTGTCACTGCATGGCCACAGTCTTGTTTGATGTCCTCCTACCATTTGTCTTGCATGGAGTCTTTTATCTAAATCCAAAGCAATGCAGTCGTCACTGCTGCAATTCAATAATGGCTCCACAGGAGCTGTCATCCCCAGTTTGCTATTCATCTTATAAAGCCTTTGAGTTTTCAAAGTATCCACTAAAGTTGGTATTTCAATGCTATGGACAGATCACTTAAGGTTCTTTTGTATTTTCAAAACAGGTTTAAATTGAGAATGGACAGATATTGAAATGCCCAACTTATTGTACATAGGTGCCAAAGGAGATGATGGAAATGTCAAAAGGTAATTGGATAATCACACCCACCTCCCAGCTGAAAATGTGTGACTTTGTGAGTTTGAATGACACTGACTCAATACTGGCATTGTCTGTGGGGAATGAGCCCCTCGGAACAAGGGGGAAAAAAGACAAAGATGGAAAAAAAAATTTGAATTAGCCACTACCAGCCCCAGGAAGTGAAAAATTAATATGTGATAACAACTTGAAGTATAAGGCAAGAGAAAACTTATATAATTTCTACTGAACTATTGCATTTGATAGACTTAGAAAGCAGGGGTCATTTTGGACTTGAAAGTTAGTGTCTGAAGGAACTCACATTTATCATTATTCAAGACCCTGGATGTAGGCAGCTGGATTTAGAGCACTCTTTTGAGGTTTAGGTGGGAGTTTGGGGGGTTGTTTTTGGTTGGGATTTTCTTACAGATGCCATTTTACCTGGATCAGTCTGAAAATGTATTTTAGCTATTAGCCTTTTGCTTGTTAATTCGTTTGTTTTCAGAAAAAGCATAACCATCTTTGGGCAGTAATCTGCACCAATTTAGTACAGAAAAATAGATTGAGTGTATTTTTTGAGAGTGAGAGTTAGCTTGGGTAAGAAAGCAGTATTCTTACCTGAGCTTAAGTTTAGCTAGGATTCTAAATTTATATATAGTCTTTTCTTACCAGAAATACCAGTTTACTCAGTTTACTATACAGAGAATAGAGTTTTACCTGAAGAAAATAGTCTCTGTGGGAATAACTCATTGAAAGTATTGAAGGAAAAAACCTTCCACTGTCAGAACCAATGCTAGTTCCATAAGCACCAAATCCATCTGTATTGAAAAGCAAAGAAAAATATTTCACTTAAGATTTCCTAAATCCAACCCTACGAATTTATGAGATTGCCTTCATTTCAGGGCTGTTTGGCACAACTACAGTATGTTGTCCCCTGTTGCCCTTCTGGGGACAAGTAACATAAATTGCTTACTGTGTGGTTTCCCTGAGTACTGCTAACGTTCAGTGGTCTGCAAGAGTATTGGAACATGGCCATACAGAAGAGTTTGCCTTGTCCCTACCCTCTGGAGAGGTGCAGATGAATGATTTGGAGGCAGTGTCTGAGCTACTGACCAGTTCTGACCTTGACAGTCCTAGTGCTGCCAGGGAAATCTGCAGGCTTGTGCCAGCATCCTGTATTGATCTGCAGAGGTCCTGGGAGGCTCTGTAGATGCAGCTCAGAGTGAGGAGGATTTCTTAACACAATCAAAATACAGCCTTCCTCTGCCTCTGTATTTTGCTGTCTCCCTTCCCTGAGCTAAATTGTACCAATTTCCCTGCCCAGAGCTCATCGCAGCGGCAGAACCATGACTCACCTGGTAGTTTCTGAGACAGGCAGGCATTCCCCTCTAAATCTCTTCATCCCCTTCAGCCTATTTTTAAATGCTTGGCTGCTATTCTTAAGTGCTGGTATTGAACAAAATGTAAATATAGTGCAACCTCTGGTTTTAACCTTGGCCTCAATCCACTTTTATTCTAGTTAAATGTAATAAACAACAAAGGCAACATAAAGATGTATATTCTTTATTTAGAAAAATATGTTTATAATTCTTTAAAATACATGAGTCAGCTAAGCATTTAAAAGTAAAATATAGATATAAAATTATTCAGACAGGGTGATATAATATAGAATTTAAATTGAGCATATTTTAGCAGCACTGGGAAACCTTACCCCAGAGCTAATAATGTAATAGATCTATCTCACCAACATCTTGGAACTTGCAACACATTTTTATCCACAAAGGAGAGTTCTCTGGCCTACTTTATTAAATACCTTAGAGGACTTCAGCTGTAAGATTACATATGAACAATGCAATTTATTAAAATCCCCGTTCTTATTTTTCCTGTTGAAATTTTAGCCAGTTTCTAAAAAAAAAAAACCAACAAACAAACAAAAAAACCCAAACAAAACAAACCACAAAGTATAAACAAATCCAACAGGCTAAATAAACATTATTCAACAAATGTTTGATCAAACAGGTATACAGGGAAAACATCCTACAGTTTATTTTTTGCCATCACTTGTAAACTCATATTGTGTTTGTCTCTTTTGCTGTGCTGCATCAGGCAAGTTGTGTTCCTGATCAGGAGTATTTTTTTCAAATCTGAAGCAGAACTTTGGATATAACTAAAAAGTTGCCCATTAAAGACAGTCCTAATAAATAAAAAATAGTCAAATTGAAACACTCTTGCTATTTCTTATAAATGGAAAACATACAACTTTGTTTAACAAATCTTAATGCGTCAAATGCAATACAAGTCATTGCAAAAAGGTACAGACAAAGGTTGAAACTACATCATCTTATAATTTACTTAGGACAGACATGGATATTTTGGTGACTCTTATTTGGAAATTGTTTACATTAACACACCACTGTTGGAGGTGTAAGTACTTAAATCTATTCACTAAATAGGATTTTACATGAAGTCAGAGAATTCAATATAGTGATGCTAATTTATATGTATATCTGAGGTTTCTGCTTAGATTCAGTTATACATTCTAGCATTTACCTTGGAGTTTTTATGTAATTCTGTTTGATCTGAGAATTTAAAATCATTCCACTGAGTGGAAGATGCTAGATATTCAACAATAATAATTACTATTTTAAAATTAGGCCATTTATGTAAGTAGTAGATTGCAGAGCTGGCAATTAATGCTAGGCAGCCATTTTTGAAAAGTGGTATAAAGAATAACCCCAAATCACTTCATTTCCCTTCTCTGGTGCTGCCTACCTGCCAAGATCATAAAAAGCAAACTGACACATAAAAAACGTAGAAGTCTATCCCGGAGAACAAAAGAGGGAAATTCATACAACTCACAGGCAATGCCAAAATCCAGATGCAGACAAAAATATCCAATTAACCTGTAACTCCTTTCCTGTATGTATATATGTGCTAATATGATAAAGGACTCTACCATGAAAAAGAAATGAAACAGATGAAATTTTCATGAGTCTATTGTCATAGGCAATCCAATTTAGAAGGAGAGAGGAAGGTATTTGACCTGACATTAATAACATTCATTTACCAGTAGCTGATGGGGAAAAAAACCCCGAAGTAAAACGATCTATGAACTCAAGACATGAAGAAATGACTGAAGGTAAGGATTTGTATTTGTGTGCATGTGTGTTGGCAGTTTGTTCAGGGAGAGGTGTTCATTATGAAGGAAGACAGTCAAAAAGTGAGTGTGGCTTAGAAGGCCACATAAATGTCTACACCAAAGAAAGCCACAAAAGAATACTTAACTTGGAAGTCATGAAAAAATGCTGGAATTCCTTGTACATATTAGAATCATACCCTCATAGAATCCTTTAGGTTGGGGATGAGCTCTGAGATCATTGAGTCCTATCATTACTCAGCACTATCAAGTCCACCACTAACCTGTGTTCCTTAGCTCCATATTTGCATGTCTTTTAAATATCCCAAGGACAGTGACTTCCCAGCTTCCCTAGGCAGCCTGTTCCAATGCTTGATAACCGTTTCAGTGATGAAAATTTTTATAATATCTGATTTAAATCTCCCCTGGTGCAACTTGAGACCATTTCACCTTGTCATATCGCTTGTTACCTGGGAGAAGAGACCCTCACCTCACTACCTCTTTTCAGGCAGTTAAGAGAGGGATAAGGTCCCACATGAGCTGCCTCTTCTCCAGGCTAAACAACCCCAGCTCTGTCATTCATCAAAAGACTTGTGCTCCAGATCCTTCATCAGGTTCATTGCCCTTCTTTGGACATAGTCTATTATATAATCAGTAGATGATAAATGTAATTTTATAGAACGTAAGACTACAAAACCTTATAGACAACATAAAATGAGAAACGTTGGGGAGGTAGGGAATTAAAGACAAAATACAAGGTCTATTTACTCTGAGTGGGAAACTCTTTCTAGTATGGCCAGGACTAGACAGACTAAAAGAAAAGGTCATCAGGGACAGACTGGGGTGTATATGATTTTGTTAGAGGTGTTTAACTAAAACCTTGAGGAGAGCTGTTGATATGACATCTCCCATGACCAAGGGGTGCTGGGATGTGCTCACGGGAGAAACCTTCCCTCTGGTGTGGAAGGAGCTCTGCCAAGGAAATGTCATGGGCAACTGCTTCAGCTTAGGACAGAATATTTTGTAACCTCAAAACAAAAGGAAGGTATTTCTAAAACAGAAAATAATATTACATTAAGTTTGGAATAAATTTCTTTTTACAAAGTTTAACAGAGAAAAAACTTTAATATAATTTGAAATACTTAGACGTTTGAACGATTTTTCATCAAGAATTCTGCATTTTTTTTTTTCCATAGTAGCTAGTGTGGGGCTGTGTTTTGGATTTGTGCTAAAAACAGTGTTGATAACAAAGGGATGTTTTAGCAAATTGCTGAGCAGGGCTGACACACAGCCAAGGCTATTTCTACTTCCCACTCCACCCCACCAGTGATAAGGCTGGGGATACACAAGAAGTTGTGAGAGGACAAAGCTGGGACAGCTGACTCCAACTGGCCTGAGGGATATTCCATACCCTGTGGCATCATGCTCAGCATATAAAGCTGGAGGAAGAAGCAAGAAGGGTGGAACATTTGGAGGGGTGGCATTTGTCTTCCCAAGCCACCATCATATGAGGTGGAGCCCTGCTCTCCTGGAGATGGCTGAACATCTGCTTGTGGATAGGGTGTGGTAAGTGAATGCCTTGTTTAGCTCAGCTTGGTGTGTGGCTTTTGCTTTACCTGTTAAATTGTCTTTACCTCAGCCTATGAGTTTTCATGCTGGTTTTCTTTCAATTCTCTCCCCTTTCCCATTGAAGGGAGTGAGTGAGAGGCTGTGTGGGGCTTCGTTGCCAGGTGGGATTAAACCACAACAACAATATGATTAAAACTATTTTTAAAATTATGTGCTTTACACTTTTTTAATTGAGAAGACAGGCTTAGCATGGGGGAAAATGACAAAGATCTAAAGCAGTCTATAAAAAATCCAACCCAAAGCAAATGGCAACAAAACCTTCTGTTCTGCAGCTAGGCTACTGAAATACAAAGCAAATATCCAAAACTATAGCTTTGGTTTGGGGGAGTTTTAGTGAGCTTCGTACATGAAAATGTTTGAAATGGGTCCAGTGTTTTATTACAAGTTACTTTGCACCAGAGTAATCCATCCCTGTTCAGGTCCAGCACTGATGTCTAAGACTCTTCCCATACTAATCAGTTTTTTTAGTCATCTTGTTGGGGGTCTGTCAAAGAAACAAAACCCCTAGCTGATGCAGGAGGCAATGAACTGTGATAGTAGCTGAAGCCAGACAGAGCACCCCATATGTCTGCTTCTTTGGAGGAATGGAAAATACACACCCCAACAGATAGGAAAAGGATGAGTACCAATAACCTCACCACTAATACTATATTTGCAGATCTTGGGTTAGATGACTAAGTATATTTCCTCTTCATATTTACAGTTTTGAAAGTTAATGATTTCCTTGCCTTTATTTGATTGATAAGAGTTACGCAATTCAAAACTGGGGCACAACAGTGTTTTAAAATAATATCCCAGGGTAATGAAATGGGACGGTTTCATAGCCTGTAGTTTAACAGGAAAGCTTGTACACACAGTCATACACATACAAAATCAATACACATGCAGACAGAATTAGTTTGTAACTATGATTTACTCTAGCTTCCTTTTTTCTGCACATTGCCCAAACCAAGGGCATCCTTGCCTCTTTCAGGTTTCCTATTCTTATAGGTTTCAAAGATGGAACATGCATTTTGCTTCTGGCACTACCTCTGTGCACAGAGCGCATTGAAATAACCATGACTCCTGAGGTCAACAGCACCATCAGGCCCTGGGATGACCCATTTCGTCTCCCTTTTCTCTGAATATTTTTCTGTATCACTGGCAGTAGAACACAACTGTCCCTCTTGCTCTCAATGACATGTGCAAAAAGTTAGATACACTAAATATTTTGGGTCTTGGAGCAGGAGCACCCTGTCTCTGGACTGGAGTCAGGAAGAGTATCTCTTAAGTGGGACATAGGACAAAAGTAGCTCATTTACAAAGTACATTTCTCTACTATATTGTTTTTGCTGCCTGACCTTTTGCTACAGGCCATTTTACTCTGCAACCTACAGTTGGTTGACAGAGGGTTTATAAAGAAAGCAGGTTGCAGGACTTTGCCATTGCTTTCTGGAACTACAAAAGCCAAGCAAAATAATAATGAATTGTACTGTTGGCATATCTCATTGTCTGACATATTTCCATGGATGTTGGCAAATAGATATAAAATAAAATCAGCTTGGTTGTGGTCACTAATCTAATGTTACACCTTCAGACACTGATAAACCACAAGAGTGCAAAAATGCCTTGTTTGTGAAAAAAGCACTTGGTGCATAAAAATTAGGTATAATCTAGAGTTTTTGTGATTTACAAAGCTGCAGAAGCAGAAAACCCTCAAGAGCTACTGTTTTTCTGGCAAATGCCATAGCGGCATGATTTCAGATCACTGCCTTGTGCCCTAAAGTGCCCATGACATCACTGGTGACACTCACAGCTTCCCACTGCCCCTGTCCAAGGCTTCCATTGCGTGTACAGCTGCACACATTGAGGCTGATGCTCTGGCTTTATCACTGCTTGCAATGCACACGGATTCCCTCTCAGCCCCAGCTGTAATATTTACACAACAGATTGGATTAGAATATTTGCAGGGAGCTGGTTATGAATACCTCTTCAGATAATTTTTGTGGAAAAACTTTTGTTTGCTGATGAGCTAGATAATAGCCTTCAGTTCAGTGTTTTGGGGTGAGGTTATTCAGAGACTGAAAAGGTAGTGGAGAATGCATACACCTCCATGAGATGTCTACATAGTGGAATATTCCCTCTGCACTTGGAAGTGCCAAAGCAGAATCCAGCTCCAGGGCAGGAGCTGTGTAACTGTGCTGGCACAGTACTGAGTTCGAGACAAAAGGTCCTGCTAAAGATGTTGTAAGGTAATGAATGCAGACCTTATCCTTTTAGATTTAAAACATAACTTTTTAAATAATACAAGCCAAAGAAGAAAGTGAAAATGATAGACTTGCCCTTCAGTCATGTTGTAAATTTTATACATGGCTGAACTTGGAGCGCTACTTGCAATTCCTTCTATTTCTTGGCACTTGTTTCTTGACTCTTTAAGGTCTGCTCCTAGTCTCAGGCCTCAGATTTAATTGTTTGTAATTATAATTAGAATGTAAGGTCCTCATCTTCCTGTGTGTTCATGAAGTCAGGAACACCTCTGATCACAGAAAACTCCTACAAAAAGATAATTATGTTTTTAAGGAAATGGATAAAGGAAAAAACCTACTCCCAGGATGAAACCTTGTGCAGTCTTGAGTAAATGATAAATTGGGGCTTAACACCAGGGGAAATAATGTCAGATTTTAACAAGACTGGTGAAGCACAAGGAATTTAATACAGGAAGAGTACATGTAAAAAAAACCAAACCAAAACAAAAACCAACAAAAAACAAACCCCAAGAAAACAAAAAACCTAAAATCTAGTGTTTGAGACAGGTATCTTGATTTGTTACCTGAAATTCACCCATGTGCAGAGGCACCTGTCCAAAGCCTCTACAAAATCTTTCATTTCCAAAGCTTATGCAACATCCAAGCAGTGCCCAGCCTTTATGCATGTCCCTAAGAGAAAACTATGGAGGTTTGCAATTGCCTTTAGCGGCAGCAGAACTGTCACATTTTAAAAATATGTATTACTTTTTCCCTGCAAACTGTCTGTATAAAATGTTGCAGCTAGTTCAAATCATCTTCTTTTTTCTGTCCTCTCACAGGTTGTGCAGGGGAATCATACTGAGAATCATGTTTTCAGCACAGAGAACACAGAAAATTAAAATATACTTAGGGTGCTTTCTGGGAATTTTTTTTAGTCACCAGGCAGCTTTAGGTTATTTGATCAGCTACACCTGGATCTTGTCTTGATGCAAAAACTTAAACAAATATTTTTGTCAGCAGAGAAGATGCCTCCAGTAACAAAAGGCACATTTGATGCATGCTTCTTTTCCTCTGTGTTCCCATTTTTTTTGTGTCAAATCCATACAGTGAGGAGATCTGGATATCCTTTCGTCAGATTTTCAGCTAACTGCAGTGTGTAAAATAATGTCATGCCAAGATTAACTGTACTGAAGATATGGTATGATGAAAGCTGGTTCTGTAAAAAGATTTCTTAAAAAATGGCACTGCAAACTTTAACAGATCTCAAGAACATCTTGTGTCAAACAGTGTGCTGAGATTTTGTCCCCCCTCCCAAAATATGGCTACTGTTAACTGTCTGAGTTATAATTTCAGTGTCTTTTCTTCTCTTTCATCAGCTGAATGTCAAGATGATGTCTATATTTCATGTACATAAAGTGAATGGGGAAATTTTCTCTGTGGATAGCTTTTATGCTTTTTAATAAATTCTTCCTTTTGCCTGAAGAGAATTAGAAGCTGGCTTTTGACCTCCATTAATTTTTTTAAATTTAATATTTCTCTGCATGCATTAAAAATATTATTAACTATACTTTGCACAGCAACATTTCCATTTCCTCTTCCTCTGAGGCTTTCTCATTTGCTACAGCAGGTGCCCCGTTAAGAACAGATTAGGAAAAGCAAGGGGAATAAATAGAGGAAGTCTGGGCCCATATCCCACGCCTTCCCCAAATACAAAGAGAGTATTAGCATGTCTCTGTCTACCAGGCTGCTTTAAAACTGACTGCTTCTCAAAGCAAAGGTTCATAATTATGAACTCAGGGTTGTTTGACAGCTTTCTAAAGGCAAATAGCACCATTTAAAATACGGTATGTTAAAAGTGATCAGAAGTGTTTTCTGACTGTGGTATCCTGGGTAGCTATTGCATGTGCAGATGTTCAGGCAGGCTGTGCTCACTTCAATCACCTTGGTTTCTGCAGGGATGCTTCTAGCGCCAGGTAAAGTCCCTTTCAGTGGCATCCTCAAAATCCTGCCTTTAATATCACAATTCTTGCAGCAGATCTTCCAATTTATCCCCTAATGAGCAATTCAGCTCCAAAGGTGGAAGAGACTCTAAGCTTTGAGCATATCCTGAAGTCAAGCTGCATTTACCACCGTGGAATGGCAGCACCAAAGCCTGCGGGTTTTGTAAGACAGGTAGTTCATGCAAGTCCGGCAGCCGTCTGTTCACTTGGTACGGAGGCAAATAATTTGTTTGCTTGTTTGCTTGTTGAGAAAGGAAATAAGCGTCACCTACCCGGCGGCGAGAGGAGGCGGTGCGCTCCGCAGGCAGGAACAACTGGCCCCTCTAGCGGGGCCAGCCGCGCACTGCAGCCGGCTCTGCGCGGGCAGCGCCGCTCCGGGAGCGCCGGGCGGCTCCGGAGCTCTGGGATCACCTGGGGCTCCTCACAGCCGGCTCTGCGCGGGCAGCCCCGGAGCTCCGGGATCCTCCACGGGCTCCCTCGGCCCGCGGCGGGGCACCCGCGTGCGCAGCGGCACAGCGAGAAGCGACCTTTTCTCAAACGTCCTATTGTAAATTTTCAAAGTGAATGCCTTCTTTTTTGGTGATGACCAGAAAAGATAAGAGAAAAAAAAAGTCAACCCTCCTACTTTTCACTCCCTTTGTGCTTCTTAAGGCGCAGTGTCTGTTTTGCTCCTGCCTCCTTGTCAATGCCTGCTCTTTTCTCTAGAGGATGTATGAGTATTGTACAATGCCAACTACAGCTGTTGGTGCTTCACAAAGAACCTGGAATAATAAGTAAAAAGAATATGCCCCTAGCCATGCAAAAAGACAATTTCTGCTTCTGGGGCAATTTACATCAATGAATTAATCTCTCTCTCTCTCTCTCTCTCTCTCTCTCTTCTATTTTTTTCTTTTTAATGCTACATTTTTTTGTCTTTTGTGTTATTTTTTTGAAAATATGTCATATTTTCAAGTGAAGGATGCTGGATGACAAATTTGAACCCTTTGGCAACAAGCTTGTCTGTTCTTAGTTTTCCAGGCCCCTTAGAAGCAGTCTATGGGCTGAAAATTCCTATTTACATTTTACCACATAGATTGTTTGGATTCAGATAGTTAATGACTGGGAAATAATTGAAAAGTATTTAGTGGAATTCAGCAACAATAAAGGATAATTTTGCATGAAAGTTTTTATAAAGGTTATTGTCTGAGGAAATGGGTTCAGGCTACTTTTCCATAGAAGAAATGGAAAATACAGAAATGAATAGAATAAAGTAAGGAAGTGAAAATCATGCACAGAATGAACACACCCCTTGCATTTTTTACAAAAAACTCTTTCATTCTGTTCCTTCCTGGAACACCTCCTTTATTTTATTTGTCAGTGCTGTCTTTGCCCACATCCTTCAGCATTTGAACACTTGCTTTTTTTATTCTGTGTCCTTGCAACATATTCCTTGGCATTAGGTAAAACTAGACACTAACATGGCTAGTTAAAAAACTAGAAAAATGGGAGATAACTTTGCTCACACCAGAGAAACTTGCATCAAAACAGGTAGTACACACAAGTTTCTCCAAAATAAAAAGCCTTGTTTTAGCTGACCAGTAAAACAGCCCACAGGTTTTCATGTCAGTTTTGTTAGCTGGCTCAAGAGCATATCTCGATGAGACACGTACGGGTTTTTGGTCCTATTGTGGCTCCTTAAGACTAACATTTTTCAAATATTATGAGATATGATGGAAAAAGGCAGCGAGTCTACTCTTATGACAAAACTTATGTGTAACAAATTATCCCCTAAGAGCTGGTACTAAAGCCAGCATACTGTTCCAGAAAACACAAAATACAGGCATTCAGTGCTCATTAAAGTGTCTGCTTCAGCCTTGTAACGTGCAGTTTGTGAACAAAATTTTATCTCTCCTCTGCTGAACGCGGAGCAGGACGCAGGGAAACTGGAGGCATCCGACGCCTGTGGAGAGCCTAATTTTTATAGACTATTGTAAACTCAAAATGATCTGTTAATAAATGCATTTACTCCCAAATACATCCAGTAGATGCATCGTACTGGAGCACCTCTTCAGGAGCAACTGATACATGAAAAAACATGGTTTAGCACATGTCATAGCTCATTCTATACACAGAGGACTTCTGAAGGAGAAAAACTGGAAGAATGCAATACTAGAGCCAGTTATTTGTAAAATTAGCCATAGAAAACTTTGGGGTTGCAAGCCAATGAATATGAAGTAAAAATGAGAATTCCCAAGTGACATGAATATAGAAAGAGATGTGGTTTGACAAACAGATTTGTAAATATCTTAACAGGGGAATGGCATAAATTTAGTGATCTAATAGGTCTGGTTCAACCCAGATTTCAGTGATCCATTTTGCTGTGTCTGTCTCAAATGTTTGAGAACACACACACACACACACACACACACACACACACACACACACACACACACACACACACACACACACACACACACACACACACGCACACACACACGCACATGAAAGTGTCTTCTAAGAAGAGGCATGTTACAAAAAAATTTCAAATCTGAATGCAGGTTTATGTATTAGTCCACTTAACCATTTATATTTCCCCTTTTGATTTTTGTCCTTAAGTTTTGTTTATGCTGGAGAATATGCACATGAATGGCCTGTGATTTTCCCATTGACACTAAGGTCATGATGATCTCCACTGAAATGACTGTCACATACTATTTTTCTACAAATCTCATAATGATAAACGGCAATGATGCCTTTTAAGATGTCATGCTATGATATGTTAACAACTATCCTGGCAAATCTAAATGGCAGTGTCATTGGCAAGACAGTTCATAACAGCAACCTTGTACTGCCAGAGGATCCTTCCTTCCTTCCTTCCTTCCTTCCTTCCTTCCTTCCTTCC